>CM055096.1:59845407-59920956 GCA_029204225.1 Diphasiastrum complanatum
TCATGCGACATTCATCATCAGTTCACCACCAACTACACATCATAGTAGAATGGAGTAGCCGAGAGGAAGAATCGAATATTAGCTATCAAGCACTCTATCAGAATCCAACAACCGGCAGCTGCCAGTCTGTCCCACATTGCCAGATGATACTAACGAAGGGGCACACTGCACGTGCGCACATGCATAAATGCATCTGCATAGTCTTTCCCCAGCCCCCAAATGATGCTTGATCTAGTTTGGTAATCAACATAGATTTCACTCAAACTTTGCAGCTCAAAAAAAACAATGTAAATGCATTCAATCAATCCAAACCAATAGTTCAATTCGAGGCTTACAAGCTATCACAATCCAATGTGATGTAAGCCTTGAAACTCAAAATTGTAAAACTAAACTACATGTGTTTGACCTATAATATACTTTTTTTTCCATCTCGAATCTTAAATAGGGATTAATTTAACTGTGACCTAATTCTAACCCTACTCTAATCATGCCTCAAATCAAGGCCCATGAATCACAAAATCATCTCCTTTCACTTTAATCAAGTTCCATAATTTTCCATATATTACTACACCAAATTATTTCTAATCTCAAGCATGATTTTTACAGGTCAAATAGACTCAGATTTGGGTTGATAAGTACAATGAAAATGATGTACACTATGACTAATATTAGTTTACAATGGTGTCCAAGTGGCTAATCAAGCCATGTGACCAAATCCTAATAGTTAGTTTTGCAAAAATTTCAAACATAAGCAATTGATTACGAGGTCAAATCTTTCATGGCCTATAGAGCTACGGTTGGTCATCTTTGCAAATCTTGCTCCCATAGTTACTTATATACCTCTTTGTTGCCATACTTTAAGTTCAAGTTAGTCAAATTCAAAGGCAAAACCAAGTTCCAACCTCTACACACAATGGATAGGATGATTTCCTATTGACAAGGACATACTAGAATATATTCAATATATTTGTGCAAACACTACTTTCACAAAATCAGGCTAAAGCTCTTGCAACTATTATGCACTCTTGGACATCATTTGTTCATTTCTTACAATATCATTTTGTTCTTAAAAAAAACCCACGATGAAGGCAATGTCTTGAATTAGGAAAGAGTTATATACATATTTATAGGGCTTTGTCATTCTCATGTTGGTTCAATTTTTTTAGCTGTACAATTAAGTAGAAGCATTTTACATGAGAGTTAAAAGAGAAATTTATAGGTTTTTGTGGTCCAATAGAATGAATAGGTGTTTGCAAGAATTCTCATTTGATTGCGTGTACGATTGAAGGCTCATTCTAGCCACATCCCATGATTTTATATTATAGCCCTTCAAGAGTTTTTTTGGTAGTGCATCAACCTCCTCATTTGATTTCGATGCTAGTATACCTTTGCAATTGAGAAAGTAAAGCCTTGCACCATTAGAATAAGTGAATGGTTGTATCCCAATTAAAGGCTTCCACAAATATAAATAATTGAAATGGTTGTATCTCACTTCTCATTAGATGCATGGAAGTGCATGTCAAATTATAATTATTGGAGCTCTAATTACAATTACACTCATTTTTTTTTTAAGCATGAGGCCCTCCTAGCATATGGGTTCAAGGAGGAGGTATAAAGTTGGGATAATGGACTAGTAGTTGTAGTAGTATCAAGTAGGTGACAAGGCCCAATTTCTTTTATTCTGAACTATTTCTCAATTTATGGTTTGGTTGAGGGGATTAATTGTTTAGTTAGATTTGGCAAACAACATTGTTTATTGATTATATGCTGATCCCTCACTCTCTTTTTCAATTTTACATTAGCTTTATAATAATCATTTAGCATGGCAAGGGTAGACCCTAATCTACCTATATAGTTGAGAGTAAGGTCCCCCTAAAGTCAATGGCTTTAAGACTATATAAAAAAGATTTGAGGAGAGGGGCTAACTTTTTGAAAGCACTCCTGAGATCATGACAGAGGGATAGGCAAGGATAGTGACCTAGATGTGTGGTGAAGTATTTGTTCCATGATCGCCTAGTAGGCACCCTCATGGTTTCATGACTAATCTTATCGCTGGCGCAATTGGAGAACATTGGAATAATTCGAAAAATGATCCGAATCCAATCTACTTGTTCCTATTTAGTAAGGAGGAAAAAAATCCTTCATATCTCCACAAAACCTTGTATAAGAGTTGAGAGAAAGTGACTTGTTAAATTCTTTTCAAGAGATTCTCACCTAAGGATGTCCCAAAAAGTCTAAGCCAAACTATGGTTGAAACTATCAACATCATAAATTTGATTAGGCTTCTTTTGAATAAGATATGCATACTCATGAGCCTTTGTAGTGGTTGAAATACTTTTCCATATCAATCATGATAGGAATAATCCCCCACTATAGTAGAATGATTATGTCATGTTTCTAAGTATTATAGAGTGCATGATCTTATATTTGATCTACCCGATGAATAGGTAATTTGCAAGCAAATTGGTTCGTGTGGTGTGTTAGTGTTGTAGCGTGCTTGGGTTGGGTTTGCCCACTCATATTCAATTCTTGCCCATGTGTGTGTGCATACAAGAAAAAAGAAACTTTCAAAGCAAGGGGGACACTTGGATAACAATATAAAAAAAACATCATGATTTTGTACGATATTTACACTTTAGCATGCACACATAGGCATAGCGAACTTCGGAGTAATAGACTCCCAAGTCTTTTGTGTTTTAGCAATAACGAAGATTGGAGCATGGGTGTTTGTGGATACAACAACCACTCTTATCCAACCAGCGATTTCTTTTCTCTTGTAAGTCCCTTATTTCCAACTCATCTATTATGAGGGACAAACAATTCACGTTTTAGGCATTTTCAATATAATATTTGATTTGTTTAGACACGATGAACAAGACTTGAGTATTACATACCTTATCTTCCAGCACTCAACATGAACCATAGGAAAGGTTGGGCAATCAAGTTTAGTTGGGTAAGACGAAGAATTCTCGTCACCTCGATGGAGGATCAAACATTGATGTGCAATGTGTATTTGTGCAGTAAAAAATGCTAGTAGTCGTAATTTGGTTTGGCACTACGACCAAAACAACACTAGAAAATCAATGTATGGCTATACAACCCAAAAGAAGGTGATCAAGAGAATCTTTGCCTCAAGGAAGGCGTTCAAATGATAAGAAAATAGAATTGTATTCTAGAAGAATTAAGATATTGAAAAAAATACATTTTAATACTCAAAATTCATGTAAGAGTGGATTTAGATAAATTAAATATTACAAAAAACTATTTTAATACTCGAATTCACTTAGGAGTAACACATCGGCTTTAAGCAGCTTGGCACCATTACTTATCACCATTGCAAAAAACACAAGAAAAGCAAAGGGAAGGAAAGAAACGTTAGGCAAAAACCTGTCGGCATTAGAGTTGAAATGCAAACATGAAAAAAAAATCTTTTCTTACTACTCAAATTCACCAAGGGAGTAACTCATTGGCTTTTAGCACCTTGTCACCATAACTTACCGCCATCTACAAAAAACAAAGTAAAAGCACGAGGGAAGCAAATCCTCTCTCGGCAACGGAGTTGAAATGCAAATGTGAAAGGAATCTGGGTGATGAGATTAGAGGAAAAAAAAGTTAATGGAGCCACCACACTTTGCCCATGTGATTTTGCACTTGGTCTCTCTCAACTCCCCCCCCCCCCCCAAAAAAAAAAAAACAAACAAGAAAAAGAAAAAAAGCAAACAAGAAAAAAAAAAACAAAAACAAACCATTTCTCTTTCTTTTCTCTATTCTTTTCACGATCCACATTATTCTCTCTCTCTCTCTCTCTCCTTTTGCCAACGATCCATCCATTTTGGTTTTCAGATCGAACCCATTTGCCAGATCGAACCCAAGAGGAGGTGTGATGCTTGGAGCATCGGAGCTGATGGATCGAGAGCCCAATTTGTGATGAAATGGGTTTGATTTGTGTGTTTTGGTGAAGGATTGAGCGGTTAGATGAATAGTGTTGGTGCCTGTAGAATGCTTCATGGTTGATTAGGTTTTGTTGTTAGCAGGGTATTGGCATTGCTGTGTGATCTGGTGTAGGGCAATGGAGGGGTTTGAGAGCCCCGAAGGGATGGTGGCACAGGCCTGTGTATCACCAGGAGTTGTTGCAGATGTCCTGGGAAGAGAAACCTGCTGCTGCTGCTGCTTGCAAGGATGAGCAAAGCATTGTTAGTCAATGGCGATGGTTGCAAGAAAGAAGAGTGGACTGATGGTGCTGTGCATTGCTTGCTTGATAATCTATGGTGAGAAATATGCATCGCTCCGGCGGGGCAGCCTCAGCAGCCGGGACTGGGAAGATCTGGCTGTCTATGTGAACACTCGCTGCAAGGATCTGAACACGCCTAAGACCAGCGATCAATGCAATATAAGATTGAGAATATGAAGCGCAGATACAGATTGGAGAAGAGTAAAGAAGGAGGCTAATGAAGCATAAAGATTGTCTGGCCGTATTTTGCAAGAATGGATCAAATTCTTGGCATGTCACCTCTGAAAAACGGGCATACCAGGCGGGATTGATGCAGGCGGTTTTATGCAGGTGATGGAACAGTCTGCACATGAGGGCATGTCCATGCTTGAAAGCCATGGCGTCCATGATGCTGCGGAGGAGAGCCAGGCAGAGAGCGAGCTACCTTCTCCTTCCATTTTACGTAGTCTGAAAAGAACTAGTTTCGTTTTAGACAATGATCAAGATGATGTTCTTTTCTCTCCAGGAATGATCGCAAAAGATGGCAGGGCAGATGCAAGACCGGGGATTTCACTCAAACCCTCTGCATCACAATCTGCGCAGGAGAATGGCAGATCCTATGGCAAACAGCCAAAAACTGCTGCTTCTGTTCTAGGACAGGATGTTGCTAGCAGTATCAGGGGGTTTGCAGAGGTTATGTTGAGGATTGAACATGCCAAAATGGAGCTGGTGAAGGATCTAGAGCGCCAGCGCGCAGAAACAGAGCTGAAACGCACCGAAATGCTTCTGAATAGCCAGATGCAGATCGTTAAATTGCTGTCTCAACGTCGAAATCGATGTGGGGAGCCCCAATCTGAATAACGCTACCTGAAAAGTATGCTTTGCGATTGGTACACGTTCTGAGATCCTTCACCTTCTTCTGGGAAAGGCAGAACCAAAAGAAGAACGGATTGGGCAGGAGCTTTGGGAACGAGAAGCTACTCCGCAAAGATCTGTCATTATATAGCAGGCATACTTTTTATGCTACTACCCATTCTGATCTGCTCGGTTTTTTTGTTCTTCCAAAAAATAACACATCGTTCTTGAAGTGAATGGCAGCTCTAATCTGTCTTTCTTCATGGACTGGCGTCGGGCTTTTCCCCGCATTGAAAGATGGTTTGAGCTTTTCGTCCCTTGCTTAAATCACTTGGATTCAGATAGGCTACTATGAAGGCAACAAACCGGCTCAACATGCTGTTGCAGTCAAGTTTTGGAAGATCATTTGCATATCCATTTGGCCTAAAGGTTAGGAAAATTTCCTCTCTCCATCATAATTTTGGCTTAAGCCTCCACTTACACACTCCAACAGTACAGGAAAGTACTTTTGTTGCTGAGCTTGGAGTATCATAAAGGGCACTATACTGGTGCTAGGATCTACAAGGACATGTTGAGGGAAGCATGCAAATGCTAATACCTCTAGAAATGAACATTCATAGAAGGCCCCCAGAAGCCTGCTTCGAGGCACGTTCACACATGATATATCTAGTTTTTCAAAGTTAGTAGGGTTATATCTGTATTGTGGGTTTCGCTGTAGACTTCTTAGCAGAAAAAAGTGCACTATGGTTGTGTCAGCTTTTGGAATAATTTGTGGGTTTTGAGAACACGAAACGTGTTTTATCTCTATCTAGTCCTTTATAGGTGGATTTACGTTCAGGCTTGTCAATCAGAAGCTTTATATTGCTGCTTGACATTTGGTGATTAATTTTGGAGATCCAATGTTATTTCATGTCACTGCTTCTTGTTATTAAAAAATTGTTATCCAAATTGATGTTCAATTGCAATTCTTATGCTGTTATTTGCTCGGAAAATTGAACAACCATCTTTCCATGTGATCACTAGTCAAGCTTCCCCCATGTCAACCAGCTGCCTGCTCCTGCACTGTCTCGACATCTCCATGATTGTGATAGGCAGTGTCTGTTGCTGCCATATTAACAGTGATGATGCTAGCTTAAAGCTGCACCCAGCCACCGGCTACCACTCTTGCCATTGTTCATCCCCGGCCTCTATGCAGCAACTAAAGCAATTGCATCCCTGCTTTGCTAAGCCTACCTTCTTGGTAGAGATCAATTGGTATAACTGCTGATCTACTACTTTTGGGGTTCATTGCTGTCGGTTGAGTCAGTGGACATTTGCATGTCCAAAATGGAATCAGCAGCTTGTGAGCTCATAGTCACCATAAAACTTGAGTCTAGATTTGAATCAATTCGAATAAAATACAAAAGATGTGAATTAAGCAGGTTTTTCAGAAAAAAACATTTGCTAATAATATTTTGGGAAAATATCGTGTTTTTTAAGGTTCTAGGGAGTCAGCATGTCAGATCATGCTAAAAATCTAAATGTGACTAAGAATACTGATACAGATGGGAGACAATTGATATGGTGATTGCTACCCTAAATTCGTGAATAGAATCATCCTGCATCATATCTTCAAATTGTCTCTGCATCTTAGCTTCAATTCTAATATATTGACTTAGAAGCTGATCTGATACTACCATGTATAAGAACCACCAGGGGAACGCAGACGTTCTCTTGAGCTCTAGGAAAAAAAGATTAGTTATATGTGCCTCATCACAGAGGTCCCATGGCTCATGTATAATATCTAAACTAGTAGCAACACTGAACACTACAATGATGAATCATTCACTGATTTTCATTAATTGTAAAAAATTCATAATTTTTTTTTCTCAATAATATAAATGCTTTTCGGAAAAAAAAATTGGGGTTTCATTCCAAAACAGAACGTGTTTAGGAACAACATTCCAGTTTAGAATGTGAACGATGTTTCGAACGCTTTGAACGCATTTCGTTTTGTAACGTAGTTCCGCTTTGGAATGTGCATCTATGGTTACCACCAATAAACCCAATCCCAAGCTATTTGTAGGGACCATGAAAGTAATTGCAACAATTGACTAATAAGATGTGGCGCCATATATGTGTCATAAACAATGACAGTGAATAGAACAGCATGCATGATGTAAGCATGCCAGCCCTCTCAACTGAACTATCATAAAAGTTAGACCCCCCCCCTCGATGTGAAAGGTCCATAATATCCCATATCTTATGCGAAAGGAAAATTCTGGTAAATCTCTTATGGTGGCTAAGAGGTCGTTACAATGTTGTTGAAACACTATGATGTATAACAAGCATTATAGGAACATGGGCCTAGATCTCATAAATCTACTATGATCTGATGGCTCATGAATAAGAGCAAGATTCAAGGTCTATAAATCATTGGTAATTAAAGACTGAACGCATACCAAAATGACGATCATCTTCAACCACAAAAACTTTAGATTACAATCTAGAATCATACCTAGATACCCAAGTCCTGTTGAATATATATTCAGTTCTTATTCTTGGATTCATTATGATTCGTTATCCAATTGAGCGCTCTAGGATACAATCACTAATGAGCCGAGTCTATTCCTTAACTAAGGAATACTCTATCCCAAGAATACTGTATATCCAATGCACATAATTTTAGCTGATGAATTTTAATGATTCACTAATTATGCATCTTACAAGCTATATAAAAACTATCAGTTTCTGGTGAATCCACATCACACTGATCATTTTACCAATTAACTTCATTATGGAGTTATAATCAACTACTCAATTTAATTGCCAATGATTCAAAAATCTCAAATGTCTAGGTGCAGATCTTAATTGTACCGTACAACACCACATTTAGATCCATATCCAAATCATTCATAAGTTAATCCATAAATCTTCACACAAAGATTTGTTAACTCTGCAAGTTTCTGTCAAACAATACTTGATCATATGTCTATGCTCAACGACTAGGTTAAGTGCACCAAATAACACTAGTAACCAGGAATACACAGTAGATTCATACAAGATTAATCGTGCACATATGTGAATAATCTAACTATGATCCAGTACATAAACACATTTTTATCTAGCACATTCCTCCAGAACTTACATATGTTACTCACATATCTCACTAAGATCTTGTAACTCAGCTACAAAAGATTTTCTATTTCTCATGAGTAAATAACATATCCGGAAAATCTCTGAGACAAATAACATTCACTCTCAGCAGTTTTTCCAATCCAACTTACCTTCTAATTACATAATTTCTTCCACTCAATCAACCCCTCTCTTATCCTAGTACTCAAACTAAGATTAGGTTGATCTAATACAGAACTCTCAGACTTAAATTCTGATCAAACTTACTTCTATTCCAACCAAAATGGAATTAGTAACCTTTGACCTTTTACCGTACTACTTATAGATAATGATTCAAATATCAAACTTGTTCTTGTTCCAGATTGTCACACAATCCCTAGAAAATTCCTCTTTTTCGAAAAGTTCCAATTAGGTATTTTACTCTGAATCTATCCAAAATTACTTTCAGACCAAATCTCATTTCTATACCACAACGAGTTCTCTTCCAAAAACTATGCAATCCACATATTCCCAAATAGAGTTTAATCCCACCACTTCACCCCTCCTTTTAAAGAAATTATAAATTTCAATAAAAGTTAACTGGAAAGATGATATATGAAAATATCCAAATCCAAGAAAAGTCAGTAATAAGTGCTTCCACTAAAGAATTCACTCTACTACAAACGGAATTTCTCCTTCAAATATTTTCAATCTGAGTGATAAAACTACTATTCCATTGAAATCCATTTATACAACAGAGATATTCTAGGTTTAAGAAATTGAAATATTTTAACCTTAAATTTCAAGTTTATTCACACAAGTAGTAATTTATACGACATAACAGTCTTTCAGAAGAATAACTTCATGGAAAGAATTCATATAAACAAGTCTGATGTCTTATATTCGAGAAATTAGTAAGAAATAAAGGATTAATTAAGACAGCGAGAAATAGATTTGAGGGCCTCTGATTTTGTAAATAATGAGATACCACATTGGGATCTAGATTAAACCTCAAAATTTGCTAAAATACCCCACATTTGATCGAATGGTTTTTTTTTTCCCATATCACGACTAGGTACTAAAACGCACCATTGACCATCAGATCTTTACAGTCCTAGAATTCCCTTTCCAAAATTACTCATGTCCCATACCATCAGCTTTTCCTTCTAAAAAATCCTTAACCGCCTTATCTGATATTCTAGAGATCCACTGATCTTCTAGTTGTCCTATAATCACTATAGGATATTATCTCTTGTTCCCAAATACTGGAGAATCCATTTATTTGGATGGCTGTTAGCCTATCAGATGGATACCACAAATCCACACCTGATTCTGTGATTTAGGCAGAAGAATTAACATGGTTCAACACTACATTATGATCCTTACAGGTTAATGATAAGCTTCAAATCCCCCTAGATCCAAGAGCATCAACTCTAGGGACAAGCTTCTATTAACTAACAGATCCAATGTAATACAGTTTTATCATCAAGTTATCAAACTAATCAAAAGAAGTTTTTGAATAGTTAGCTCTCTCTCTCTCTCTCTCTCTCTCTCTCTCTCTCTCTCTCTCTCTCTCTCTCTCTCTCTCTCTCTCTCTCTCTCTCTCTCTCTCTCTCTCTCTCTCTCTCTCTCTCTCTCTCTCTCAAGCCTATGAGCTTGAACACTCCTGAGCATTCTAGCTCACTTCTTAGAGTTGTTTTAGAGATTGCTATTGCGCTACTGCTTATCAGCATTACGCTTAATTCAAACTTTCATTTTAGCCGCTCAGAGATAGCATAGAAGAAGGGGCTGGAATTTTCATCTCTCAAGAACACTACATTGGGCAGATTTTGAAGCGGTTCAAGATGGAAGATTGCAAGCCGGTTGCTACACCTATGGAGACGGGCCTGAAATTAAGTAGTCAAGGTGATGGTGAGCCATTTGATACTACTTTATACTGTCAAGCTATTGGCTGTCTCATTTACCTATGTAATTCAAGACCGAACATTTCTTATAGTGTCTCACTCATGAGTCATTTCATGCATGCCCCGATGACATCACATTGGAAAGCGTTGAAGAGAATCTTTCGATATCTTCAAGGAACAAGAAGTCATGGATTGGTTTTTCCTGCTTGTGATGATGCATGTTTGGTTGGTTTTAGTGACTCGGATTGGGGTGGAGATCAAGACACTAGATGCTCTACAAGTGGACATTGCTTTTTTTATGAAAATTTATGCAATTTCTTGGTCAAGTAAAAAAAGCAGCCCACTGTTGCTACTTCTTCTAGTAAGGCAGAATATAGAGCGATATTTTCAGCCACAACGAAGTGTTTATGACTGAGAAGACTACTTGTTGACATGAAGTTTGGCGAGCTCTCAGCCATTCTTATCTTGAGTGATAGTCATAGTGCTATTGCCATTGCACAGAATACTGTTCTTCATGCGAGGACGAAGCACATCAAGATCCATTATCACTTTGTTCGGGAGAGACTTAATGATGGCGACATTTTACTTGAGTATTGTCCTACAGAGGATAATATTGCGCACCTCTGCACTAAGGCGTTGCCTAGAGTCAAATTTGAAGCTTTTATGCAAAGCTTTAAATTTTCATACCACGTGGTGGTTTTATTACATAGTGAAGATTTCAGTTTTTTTGCATTGTCAGTTAAGGAAGATGTTAGAAATAAATGACTATGCTGAAGTTAATCCATAGGTTACTTTGACTCAAAAGGTCAAGATTTGTGTAACCATGAATATTTAGTTATTTAGGCCATCTTAAGTTTGTCTTAAGTTCAGTTGGACTCAATTTGGTCATGTACTAACTCATGGGTCCTTAGGGGTCTAATTTGGTTTGGGGGCCCTATCTTGACTTTTGGGGGTGCCCTATAGTCAGTAAATAGGTAGAGCACATATTGGCTTATTGTGTCACATTTTTCAGTTTGGCTAAGCATTGCTCTCCATTGCTCTTGTTGTTCTTTTCTCTCTCTCTCTCTCTCTCTCTCTCTCTCTCTCTCTCTCTCTCTCTCTCTCTCTCTCTCTCTCTCTCTCTCTCTCTCTCTCTCTCTCTCTCTCTCAGAGTTGGGCGCCCAGCCTCTTCTCTCTTGTTTCTTGTGGAGATTGATTGATAACTAGATCTTGGTGACTTGGCTCTTGCTTTCTACAAAAAGAGTGTCTAGTGTTGAAGCAAAACCTCAAGCTGACACAATGGTTCTGCCACTTGTGCAATGCTTCATCATATGAAACGGTGTTTTGCACATTCAACCCCAGGATCATAAAACAGAAGAGGAATCAATACAAGACCTCCTACCCGTATCATCAAGGGGCACTGAATGCGGCACCGTGCTATGGAGCGCCAATGAATCAATAGCCCATGGCACTACCTGCACCACCTGGGCCAACTAACAATCAAGTGTCTTATGTAAATCTGGCCGCATCAGAACAAGAACCACCACTCCAACTTGAGCAACAACAATGGTACAGTCTGGAAGAGGCGTTTGTTGATCTGACAATCAATGAATACTATGCAACCTACACTGCACAACCTCAACATTAGGGAGGTAGGATCTATGGCTGCTATGGTTGCGGCGAAGGCCACAGAATTGCTAAATGTTCTTATAAGGGACAGTATACGGCCTTTTGGAGAGAATGCGGATACAGGCATTGCTACAAGAATTGTCCAGTTAAACCTGGAACTAGTGCACCCTTGATTTAATCACAGTACAATTAACAACAGTTCCAAGAAGGACGCCACCGGAAAAGCAACACCCCATGTTCCAGTGCTAGCAATTACACGAGCATAGAAATGAAAGGGAGTGGCCCCATCACCACCGCCATCAGTATTAGTGGCCGACGACCAATCCTCAGCTGCAGGACCATATTCGAATGTGAGAGAAGAAGGATAGATATACCATAAGGTCCGTCATTGGGTACAGAAAGCACAAGAAGAGGAAGCTGCACAAGCATGAGAATCTCCTACGGAACCTCAACCTATGCAAGAGGTAGCACCATCAGTGGCCTCCCCAGTGAGAACAAATCAAAACGATTACTTGCATCATCAGGAACTACCGTTCCATATGGAAGTGCCAAAGGCCCCACATATAGGTGTGCTCACCAATTTACTGTCTAGCTACGTGAACTTATCTCTCGGTGAGTTTACTGTGAATTGCACCTCAAGCCAAGAGCATCCTAGTTAAATGGGCCAAAGCAGAAACAGAAATAACAGCAGAAGAGCCCTTATATTGTGCAAGCTACGAAGGAACGAGCAACGTCCTCCATATCGGGGCAGCGTAGGAAAGTAAAGAATACAACATCACCTTGCCAATCCACCACAAGAGGTTTGAGGATGAAGCAGCACTGGTAGATGGAGGATCAAGAGTAAATTTGATCTCCAATACCTTGTATCAGAAATGGGGTTTGCAAGGATTGAAACCGGCAAAATTTGTCATCAAATTAGCAAATCAATCCTTTGTAAAACCAAAGGGTGTAGTTGATGACCTCCCAATGAAATAGTGGGAATGCAGTCTGTAATCACTTTTGTGGTGATGGACATACCAGAGTCCCCTTCTGCCTACCGCGTTTTACTAGGAAGACCTTGGTTGAGGATCGCGCAAGTGGTTCACAACTGGGGAATGGGCTCTTATTGATGCAATATAACCTATTTGAATGTTATAATGCAAGAATAGGAGGTCAATTGCATGGGTTGCATGGGCCCAGACCTATAATTGGACATAGGAGCACTTGCATGGTATTTGAATGTTATAATGCAAGAATAAGAGGTCAATTGCTTATTCATGTTGCATGGGAATCCTAAGAGGAATATTTTCTCCTCATGGGAGAGAATATATACTAGTTGAAACTCGCCCATTTACCTATTGGATTTTATGATCTATGAGCCATGATCTCCTCCGTCTCTTGCATTCATTCACCATGGCATGGGGTTGAAGTGGTTAGGGTATTGACCTGCCATTTCTTGTTGGTTGGTGGTTTTTCTCCACAGGTGTCCTTTTGGTTGCATGCAACAGGATCTAGTCGAATCTTCACTAAGCGATCCTTACACCACCTCCAAGAAGATCAACCAAAGTACGCACACAACCTACGAGGTACACTGATGAGTCTCTGCCTATTATCTAATCTGGGTGGGAGTGGCTTGGCTCCATAGTAGTCCTTTTGGCGCATGCAACAGGATCTACAGGATCTTCGCTTGGCGATCTTTACATCCATGATCATGATTATTTTAGTTATGGCCCCTAGTGAGTTTCAACATGACATTCTCTTCTTTCTATGTGATTCTAGCTTGAGGTCCAAATCATACTTTACATTAAATCTTGAATAAAACATCTCTTTTTGAGAGATGATTGATGTTTCGATGGTCTTAGCATCTTCCTACTTTTTTTTTTTGTAAAGTTGAGACTAAATTTTTTCCAAAGATGGTAATTTTTTCTTTTTCGTTGAGAGTTCTACCTCATCTTTCATCAAACAATTAATCACACAAGGAACACACAGTTTTATGCTCTAAAAAATTTAGGTCTAAGCTAATATTTGATGTTTGAAGAAAACCAATCTCAAAGCAAAAAGAAAATTAATAACAAATACATCCTCAATTTTTTTTAATGACAACAAAGAAGAACTAAATTAAGACAAATCATTAACCTAGCTAGTGATTATGTTAAGCATAAAGTCTCGACAATAAATCTCAAATTCAAAAATAAATATTGCTAAGTTTGGAGAAATAAAAAAGCTAGTTTTAGTCACCAAGGTTTAGCCAAAAATAGTCTATAATCGGTTTGTCTTAGCACAAGTGGATTTTCATGTAGCCATCCTCCAATTTTAGCACATACAAATTCTTCTATGTGCCCTTCACTACTAGCTCCGTGAAATCTTCTTTTCCATCATCAGCCAATATTGAACGAATCACTTCACTCTCTATACCCTTTCCATGCTCATTGACATTTAAAAGAAAGAATTCATTTTTTTAAAATATAGAAGTATCATTTGTAAAATATAACATAGTTATTTTGTGATCCACTTTCAAAAGGTAGCAACATTTAGAAGATATCTAACACAAAGCTGAGAATTTTTGTAAAACTTGTCAATGCAAATGATCAGACTTAGGCTAAATTAAACTAGAAATAAATAAGATTCTTATCAAAATTGATGTAAATAATTCATTGTTTAAACAAAATTGAAGAGAATGAATTCTTTAACATATATTATAGACAATTAGATTTGAAAGACGCGTGAAAAAATGTATACAAGCATAATAGTAGATCGTAATCCTTTAGATCACAACCAACAAAATAGTTGATAGCCATGTGTGAGTCTTGATGGACTCAAGATTGTCAGGCTTTTGACCCAAGGTGTGGAGACAATCTTGAGTGAAGGACCATGTAGTGGACATAAGGTCAATTTGACATGGGCATCAAGCTAGAGATCATGAAAGAAAGCTGACGAAGACTCGTTAACTTGCAAGTGGTGTGCCACATTGGATGCCAAATAGTTACGTGAGATAGGGCTCAAGATATTGAATGTCCCATTTTGAGTTGGGTGCCACGAAGGATTCTTGAGAGACCCAATATTGCTCTCATGAGTTTGGGCTCTTCTTGATGTAAGCTCATGCAAAATGTCAAGAGGAGACAATATCAACAATAGCTTTGTGCAAGATCACGTTCAATTTTCTAGACTATGTGCAAATCTATAGGTCATGAAGTGAAGAGGCTTTTCTACTCAAGATTGCCACTAAACATGCAAACTTGAGAGTGTTGAAGATTGTGGATTAGAAAATGTAGGCTATGACTTGCATTGACTCCCTATTGATGATGTCATGTATTACTACAAACCATGTTCGAGTGCTAGTAAAAATCTGTAGGCTTTGGTCAAAATTCCTGTAGGCTGTGACAAAAGGGTTCGCAGTGGAATCAGTTTTTCGACATTTGAGTCTAACCGATATTGGTGAACCGTGCTAAAGAATAGACACAAATTATTGAAAATCTTCCAAAACGACATCTAGGGGTCTAGTCCCTATATGCATAGTTGCAAATTGATGATATTGCTCAAAATCATCCAAGACCGAAATTTTGTTGACCTTGAGAGTTTCTTGAAATTCATCCAAAGTGCTTGATGCATTAGACTTATCCTTAAAATCCTACCATTGTGTATATGCGGCCTTAGCATGTATAACATCATTGTAGTAGCAATCTAGGTGCCATAAGGTAAACTGTGCATGTAAAAATGGAATGTCCATTGGTTTTCATGCTTTTCATTCATGTCGACAATTTGTTGTCGTCGCAAATCAGTCACTAATACCATATTCACAATATCAATTGTAGGTGGGTTTGAGGGTGATGGTACCGAATCCCCTCTACTAGTGGCTCCAAAACTACAAGAGAGAATATGTACAAAGACTATAAGAGAAACGGTAAAATTTTGTCCAAAAACAACTTAAGGCGGATCCACAACAAATAGGTAGGAGGAGGAGCTTTTGCTACATGGATAACCATTGTGGAGGAGTAAAACAAGAGAATTTGTTCACACCCCACGTACAATGGAGCAATACAAGCAAGAAGTCACAAGACATGGTAATGAAAGAGGATGGATCTCCTCCCCACACCCATATGATCAAAGACAAGCAAGAGGGATGTGACAACATCTGTTCAACCACCATCCTAGGTGGCATTTTGTACAAAAAAATTGATGGCTTTGATACCGACTATTACAAAACTTTTGTTCATCGGAGTTTTTGAGATGGAACAACCTAATCACGCAATGATTTTGAATGTCTCATACCACTTGCTATCACTCTTGGCTCTAGCACAATTACCATGGCTAGAGATTTATCTTGGCTATGCATGTGCATATTACATCACCAACTCCCGAGGTAGATTAAATGAATGATAAATGACTCTCCCACCAATGTATACATAGTACAGGTGGACCTCACCTCAAGAATGTTTATGCTTATCCAAAACTTACATATTTAGAAAAGTTTATTCGTGGTGCCCCTAATACATTCATGGGCACCAACAAAATATTGGCTTTCAAATCATATGCATATTGCATTTAAAATGGTCATGTTTTTATTGAATGCATCTTATCCTCCAAAAGAAACATGGTTTCAAATAAAAATAAAATCCCAAGTTTATACTTAGCTCGTATCACCCTTACAAAACCTAGGCTGGTTGATATAAGCCACCAATTTGTTAACATGCTTATATTGGTACTTGAGTGTTATCAAATTTTTCAAAAAGTGTAATACTAGGACTTGTGGTATTAAACTTTCAATACTCACCCAATTGGTTGCAAGACTCAAGGCCTTCCCAACACCAAAAACATGATTTAAAACAATAATAATATCCCTACTTTTTAAAAATGATGGGAAAACCCATGATCATACAAGAAGATCAAAGTATTTAAAATAATACCGTAGAACGACAAAAATGAATTAAGCTACCCAATAGCTAAGTAAAACTTACAATAGTAAGCTAATTACTCAAAACCAACTGATGTAAATCATGAACTAAAATAGATCCAATAACAGGTAATGCAGAAAGTATTTAAAACCATTTTTAGAAACATAATTACATGCATTTATGTGAATATTTGAACCAACATCGAATTGTGAACAATCAATGAGTGATTCAGAACTAAGCATAAAACCTTCACGTGGACAATCAATGTTTGCTTGTCATACAACGCACGTACCTTCCACCTGGTGCATGCACTACATGATAACCAATCGCTTGTTGTTATGCATAAAGATTCTACCAATTTCTCTAGACTAAGTAGAAAAATTAACTATAAAAAATAAATAATCAGGAGAAGCTTTGCCTTAAGTAGTACATTTGAATTGATGAAGAAACAACAACAAAACTGCATCCTTGAAAAATAAAAAGAAGTTCCTCATTTTAAAGCTGAAACTCAACTAAAAGTGACACCCTTAGCGTTTAGGAAGTCATCAGAGTAGCAGCTTTTCAATATCGTGACAAAGCTAAAAAAAAGTCACATTTGTGAGATTACGAAGGGGGAAGGCTTATTCCCCAGGGGCATTGCGCGCGGTCCGAGCTGCGCACCAGCCCTCAGGGTGGAAGGTATGACTTGAGGGGGGCAAGGCCAGGTTAGGGTTTGTCTTAAAAATCAAGGGCAGTGGCCAAAGTTTGAAATTCAATTGAATTTAATAAAGTATTGGAGTTCCGCTCTCTTCTTTCGCGCGCTTCTCCTCGTCTGTTTCCCTGTTTTCTTTTCCTCTCTTTCTCGCCTTTCCTCTGCCTTTTTTTTTTAAATTTTCTTCGATCGATCGATCGATCGATCAGCGGAGCAAGGATGGGGTTGATCGCAGAGGCGACAGAGGATCTGGTTCCTAATTCCGAGCCCGATGCTGCTCCTCTTGTCACACTCGAGGATGCACAACAGCTCTTTGACAGCGGCAGTGCAGCTCTCCGGACTGACGATTTTGATACGGCACTGGATCATCTTAGCAGGGCGCTTGAAATAAGGCAAGCTATGAAGCTTTTCTCTTGTATCGAGTCACTTTGTGTATTTTTTCAGACAGGCTAAGAAGCCTTTCTCTTGCATTTGCTTGCTATATATGCATTTTTAGGCAGGCTGTGAAACCCTTTCTCTTGTATAATGTATTTACTCTCGTAGGTAATGTTTTAGGCTGGCTATGAAGCTTTTATTTTCTGTCAAGCCAATATATATGCTCTCTCTATGCCTTTTCTTAGGGCCAAGGGTTGTAAGAGTTCTTTGCGAAGAAACTATGGTTCTTGTCGTTTATGTTAGGGTTTTCATCAAGAACATTGGTTTGTAACTATTGTTTTGCTTTTTTGAACTGAAGGAATTATGTCTAGTCCGATGGTCGTGTTGCTTTAGCAAAGCATATATGCGTGGATCGTTGTTGGTTTCCAGGTGAAACGGCTCAGATTTTGTAGGCAGTCGAAGACTATGCATAATAGAAACAAATTCTTCTGTTGGCATTTGATGACAATGTAGTAGGGAAGTACATTTTTCCTCAGATAAGTTTGTAGTGCTTTAGAAGTTCTTTGTGAATCCACACACTTCACAGTCGACGGATTAGTTCGTTAGTAGTTAAATGACACGTGGCGTTTTGGGCTTCTTGATGTGTAACCCGTTTTAGACCTGTATGATGAATGCAATGCACATGATTTGCTGTTTTTGGACCAATCTGTGTCTGAATTGTTGTCTTGTTCGCGCATGTGAGCTTTTTATTTGGATCATCACGAGTCTGTACCTTTGACTCACAAAGGTTATGGGCCCATTGTGTGTATAGGCCTAGATACACACTGAGATCACGTTGAATTCATTCCCTGGAGGACTAGTAAAGAGATGCAAAAACTTGTAGAAAATTGTTCTTTGTAGTAAGAAAGAGACAGCCAAACATGTGCGATGGAGATTCAAGCCGTGTTGGAGGAGAGGCTAGTTGAAAGATTTGAAGGAATTGACTATTCAGTATGGTGCTTAAGGAGAAGCATTTGTGGGGGTTGGTCGAAGGAGGTGAGAAAGCCCTTCACGATGACCAAGAGGGAGTACCTATCAATATCAAAGTGTCGATAGTGTTTCAAGCAAATGAGCGGAAGGCCTAGCCAACTTTGGGGGAAGTTCCTGTTGCACAGGTACATGATGTGAAATTGTCATATGGAGTTCGGGATACGCTTAAATCCATGTACAAAGGCAAGAGTTTGACCAACAAGTATATTAGCCACCCTTCAAATATAAGGAGCCGAATCTTTACAATCACATTTGGAGAAAGCAAAGTTAGTAGCCAGACAACTGGAAACGGCAGGGGCGGCTGGAAATTGCAAGGGCAAGTGTTGACAAAATATATGATGTTTATGATTTTTGGATGCTTACCTACTTACAACCCTTTGATATGGATAGGGAACATGGTGGATGAATTAGATCTAGGTTGTGTAACATATTGAATACTGCAGGAACAAAGGAAAAAAACCTGCTACGACAAGATGAACTTGCTCTTGTAGGCAAAATGGTAGACATTGGATTTGATATGAGAGACAAGCGAGATTCTAGAAGTGAGGCAAGGAACCATGGCATCAAAACAATAGCAAAAGGGAACAATTTGGAGGAGCAGCAAAGTGGAGGCGCTTTTAAAGCTAGGAGACAAATCTTTTTTGATAGAAGAAGGGCCGTAGTATGTTACCACTTTAACAGCCCAGGACATTGCTAGGAAGTGTTGTAACAAATCGGAAGATACGATAAAAAGGGGGAACAACTCAATTTATTACGGTAGGCATTGAAGACGATGAAGAGATTATAGCTTTGATGGCTATGGCTAATCAAGAAGGTGACCAAGAAGAGGTGCGAGGCAGCCAAGGAAATCACTAATACGAGATGGTCGTGGAGCAACAATTGATATGACACACAACATCAAAGAAGTACTTCAATCCTTGAGGTAGGAGACAAGATTCAATCATTCCAAGAACTTAATGTCAGTCAATAAAATGATTGAGATTGGCATTGAGGTACGCTTCATATGGGATCATTACTAGATCATCAAAGAAGATGAGCTCTTAGCAATACAGACGAAAGAGAGGCTAAAGGAGGCCTATCTAGATTGAAGAAATAATCACTAGTTATCTCAATGCACATGTGGTTGCTTCAAACACAACAAATGGTTGCTTATGGCATGAAAATCTTGGACATGTAGGGGTACTGGAAACTGAAAACTCATGTGGAAAGGAGAACTAGTCATGGGGATGGATACCTGAAGCATACACGTGCTGGGGCTGTCCCCTAGGAAAGCAACATAGGGAGACCTTCGAGAGAAGTCTTGGGATTAAGAAACTAGGCCCAGAATTGTAGGCTTTTTGTGGGATATCCCAACAATCCATTTAGATACAAGATATCTCTTCAAGAAGAAAAATGATCTTGTCTAAGGATGTGGTTTTTTTGAAAATGAGGATGAATAAAAAGAAGGCATGGAGAAAGTTGAACATCCTAACACAATGGTTCTTGACAATGGAAATGAAGTAAGACGTATCAATGAGCATGGAGAAGACAATACAGAAGAAGAAAATGAGCAAGCAAGCAAGAATAGGTGAGGGAAAAAGGGGAACAAACCAAGATCCCAGGAGATCAACAAGAAATAGAAAGAGGTTGGAGAGAAATGATGTGACAACATTTGTTTGTTAGCTATGAGTAAAAAAGGGTGCAAGAAACTTTGCTGTTCTTGCATCTTGTACATGGGCCGTTGGATTCTCTCCTAGTGTTAGGAATATTCTCACAAAGGCTTTGTGTTCCTTTGCTAGATATGCAGCCATTGCCTCAACAATTATGCGCCCCCCCCCTCCGATCCGCTTCAGCAGCTTTCTTGCTCCTTTTGACTATCCTCCATAGTAGCTGCTCCTTGAGCACCATTTGTATCCGTCATTGCAACAATGGGATCTGCTTCCTTCCTTTGACCTCTTAATGAGCCTTGCCTCGAGTGCAGCCTAAGTTTTTATGGCGATGGGCACCAATGATAGGTTTAAAAAAGATTTCTCCCTCTCTCCCTCTGGTCTTTATCAATGATGACGTGCTGGGCATGTACCTTTTCCTAGACGTGTAGTGGGCCCATAACCTTTGCGAATCAAAGGTACAAGCTAGCATTCATTCCATACAAAAACAAATAACCTATCAACTCTAAGAGACAACAATGATTCAAAAGCATAAAAACTACGTACCGTGTAACTGTTTTAACTAGCTAGTGATAAGTAGAGAGAGACTCACATTTCCGGACTAAAAACTCATTATATTTTTGAATTGCAGGGTACAACATTATGGGGAATTGGCGCCTGAGCTAACTTCTACATATCATAAGTATGGGTGTGCACTGTTGTACAAGGTTCAGGCAGAGACAGATGTCTTGGGCGAGTCCGCAACTTCAAAGGAAAAAAATTCAACTTCTCCCAAGACAGCGGTTGACGAAGGTGCTTAGATACTGCACAACCTCGAGTCTTAAATACTATTTACCAATTTTTACCAATAACGAGTTGATTGATTGTGCATTGTTGCTTATTAAGTATGCTAATTTGGTAACTTGTGGATTTTTGAAGGTAGTGAGTGGCTAGGATTTTTGTTTCCCACACACTGATTGGGAAAGTAGTCTTATATGACATGTCTTTTTTCCATCAATAATTACTGTTAAGCTTTAGTATGAAATTTGTATCACAGATTTTTTGACTGCTCAAACAGGGGTGGCCAAGGGATCCGATGAGAACAGTGATGCCGAGGGGTCTGAAGAGGAGCTTCAAGAAGATGAAGAGACAGATTTGGAATTAGCTTGGAAAATGCTGGACATTGCCAGAGTTATCCATGAGAAACAGCATACGCACACTATTGCCGAAGTGGATGTGATTACAGCGTTAGGAGATGTAAGTCTTGAGAAAGGTAAAACATATGAAAAGTTTATGTTTTTTAATACCTAGTTCTGCTGCCTGCGAAGATCATTGAATTCTGCAAGAAGATCAACGCAAGTTGACTCACAAACACAACAAAATTGTATGTGGAAGAGGACACATCTGTCAAATCCATTCAGAATTTCTAGCATAATAGTTTTGTAGTCTGTAAAATATATAGTACTGTTCTGTCTAACTTGAGCTAGGTTTTTAGTGCCCATGTATGACAGAAAGGCACAAGAGTGTCTCCTATACTTTCTATCATTTATGTATGAACAAAATGCGCCTAGTAGTTGGGTACCTAGTTCATTCAGAATGCATATGTTTGGAGTTAGAATTCTGATCAGAACTATTTCCTAAATGTATTTCTATTGAATGTTTGTTCTCGACTGTGTTGTTTTCGAAATTTCGTGTTTCTTGGCCCAGTGTTCTGAATGCTTTCTTTGGATAATCTGAACATGTTTCAAAATATATGGTTACCGATATCCTTGAAGGCACGTACTTGATGCTCCATCTGGAACAACATATTAAACATGTTTTAGAACCTATGGTTGCTTGTGTGCTCGTAGATATCTACATTTTTTTTTAAATTCATCACCTTTAAGTTTAGTGGGTGTCTTTATTCAATTCAAATTAGCAATCAATTGGAGATAGTTGAAGGGTTTCTTTTGTGATTTATGTCTGCAATACGATTTACGTTCTACTCCCTATTTCCTATGTTCCCTATTCTTTCTTTTCGTCGAGACTGGTGCACTTTTCCTTTTCTTTATTCAATTCAAATTAGCAATCAATTGGAGATAGTTGAAGGGTTTCTTTCATGTCTGCAATACGATTTACGTTCTACTCCCTATTTCCTATGTTCCCTATTCTTTCTTTTCGTCGAGACTGGTGCACTTTTCCTTTTTGTAAGGCATTTCCTCCAGAAGTAGTGCAATCAAACTTCTGCATCAGAAAAGCCATCTTGTTTAGTTGTCTATGTTGTCAGGGAGTGAATCTTAGTTTTCTCTCCCCTAAGTGCTGGCCAAATGTACAAATGAATTGCTGATGATACTTGTGCTCTCAATGCCGAGGACGGCAAAAAAGCCAACTTGTTTAGTTGTCCATGTCGTCACGAAGTACTTCTTAGATTTCTCTCACCTAGATCTTGGCCAAAGGTACAAGTGATTTGCTCATGATACGTTTGGCTGTCAATGCAGAGGACTTTCAGACAAGTTTCGAAGATTACACAAGGGCCTTAGAAATTTTGAAAGGACTCGTTGAACCTGATGATCGACATCTAGCTGAACTGTATCCCAGAATAGCTTGCTGAAGCCTGGGCTTAGCTTTCTGAATGAAACTTTTGTTTTTCACAGATGTATGAAAATGCAGTTGACAAAGAATTTTTGTTGTGGATTTTGTTACCAAACATTGCATCCATTATGTATTCTATTTGATTTTGTCAGCTATATGCTAGTTCAGTGAAACCAGGAATATCTGTTGGTGTTTGGTAAGTTTGTATTCATAGTTCCAAGTGTATGAGTTACGTCAGATAAATGCCTGTCACCTGGAAAACCAATAATGCCTGTTTTTTGAATTCATACTTTTCAGTCATTATTTATGTTAGAGAAATGCCAGTTTACTGAAAGAGTGCTCCCACCTTGGAAAAGCTGTATAATGTTGAAACTTGAAAGTATTCAGATGTTGCTTCAAAGGTTTCATCTCCCACATGGGGGCATACTGTTTCTACTTTTGAAAGGGCGATGTCTTTATTAAATCCATCAACTGGCAATTTCTAACTTTTCCTCCGCTTTATTTTAAAAGCAGAGATCAAATTTGACTCTGTACTGTGTAAGTTTGTTTGCCTAGATAACCTTGACTTTGCTAGAAACTTTAAACTTGCTCTTGCCCAAGAACTTGGCGGCAAACTTCAGGAGGCAATAGAAAATTGTTTGAAGGCTGCTTCAGTTTGTAAGGCAAGACTGCAAAGACTAAAAACAGAGGAGGACAGTTTGAATACCAACAAATTGCAAGAAGAAAAGGAACAATCGGAGCAGGGACATGGAGCAAATGACAATGATATTGCTGCAAACTCAGAAGAACATGCTCAAAAGGTGACAAGAGTAGCACAAGAGATAAAAGAAATTGAACAACTACTTGTTGACCTCAGGGAGAAGGTTAGACTGTTTCCTGTTTCTGTTCTTTAAGGTGATGCAGGTTTTAATCAAATGGTCCTTTTTTGTTTTTGGTTTTGAGTGGGAGTGTTTAAGTTTTGTCTGATTATTCTCATCTACTTTCATGTGCCATGCGTTATAGCTAAGAGTCTGTTCAAAGTTTTGTTATTACCATAAATATAATGTTCCAGAATGCTCCAATTTTTTTTGAAGTTTTATCTTAAAAACTTATAAAATATTCACTTTTCAAGCTTTTAAAAAAGAAGTATTGATGGAAATCTGTTTTAAGCGTATGCAGTGTGTTGCGACCACACCAATCGGAAATCACCAGGTTTAGGTCAACACAGATGCTCACGATCCACCCTGCCGTAGGATCCGATCCAGATCCACCCTCTGTGCCCTAAGCCCAATGACTAGACAACAAGCAGGATCCAGCTTCCAGCCTTAACAACGTCCCATACTGCCGCCAGCACCTTCGGCCTTCTCCTTGTTGGAATATCAATCCACACTCTAGAGAGAACTATCAAACAGGGCGGATAGCTCAGTGGTAGAGCATCCCATCCGGTATGAGGGAGGTCCTGGGTTCGAATCCTAGTCTGTCCATCCATATTATGATTTATGGATTTCTAACATGGTATCAGAGCCAAGTTAGACGGTAGACCTAACAGTTCATGGTGTCAAAGCCATGGTTAGGTGGCCCAAGTTGTGGGGCAAGTGACAGCTAGGACCCCAACCAAGTGTGGCTTGAGGGGGGGTGCTGGAATATCAATCCACACTCTAGAGAGAACTATCAAACAGGGCGGATAGCTCAGTGGTAGAGCATCCCATCCGGTATGAGGGAGGTCCTGGGTTAGAATCCTAGTCTATCCATCCATATTATGATTTATGGATTTCTAACACTCCTACCCCTAGCTAGCACCATCCTGGGTATGCACATGCGCACTACCATCCACCAACTCCTAGGTAGATCGTATGAATGGTAACTGAGATCTCTTTCCTTGTATACCTCCAAGGTGGGAGCCTCCATGCCAAGCGCATATCCCTGATTATGACAAGTGGCATGCATGCGGTCCATGATCCAACTAGTCAAGTCAATTGGCCCAGCCCAATGTCCAATTTCAAGTTAGGTGTGGGACCCAAGGGTTTGGGTCCCCAACATTCTCTCCCATTTAAAAAGACTTTTCTTCTAAGAAAGAAATTTTGGGAATCTCTGTCTAAGGTCTCCTCATCGTCGGAACTACCTTTCCAACGAAACCAAGTACTCAGTCACTTGCTGGTTTTTTAGCCCATGTTGACGTACATCAACAATGGCCTGTGGTTCAGAAGGTACAAAGGTCGACAATCCTCTAATTGAACTAGCTCATCCGCCTAACTCAAACCATCCTCCACACCAAGTCGTTCCTTTAAACGACGTACTGGGAACATTGGATGGACTTTGATTCCTCGTAGAAGATCTAGTTGATAGGCATCCTGATTGAGTTTCTTTACAATACGAAAAGGCCCATAGAAATGTAGGACATTTTCTTGTCCTCAACACCTTGGAATCTTTCGGAATTCTAAGGTAAACCCAATCTCCTTCCAAAAACACTAAAGGCTGCCAGTTTTGATTAGCGTAAAACTGAGCTCTATCTGGAGCCGTTATTATGTTATCTCGAGCGACACGCAACATTCCTTGCATATCCTGCAAGAAATCCACTGTTGCATTCATATTTTCCACGAACTGCGGTTTGAATTGTTCGAATCGTTCAGAGCCGGTTTGAGTTGAAAATAGAAAATCTCGATTCATTGTTGATTACTAGTTTTAATAGTTTATAGGGATATGAATTTTGTGTAATCTGATTTGTATTTGACCTTTGATCACTTTTGGTCAACTAATGATTCATGAAGTTGGACTTTGGCGTTTTTCAGAATACATCATCCATGTTTGACAATGTTTGTACAATTGCATAGTTTTTGTTCGTAGCTCAAATTGCTCAACGCACAAATATGTAGAGAAATCAATGCGCGTGTCATGAACACAATCGTTACTAGTAGAGCGGTGTAAATAGCATTTATGAATTGTTTATCTAAGAATAGAAGTTTTAGGAACTGAAAAAAACCAAAGAAAAAAAAGTCAATTAATTTTTTGTTTCTTGGTTTGAACTTGGTAGGCCAGTTGAACTTGCGAGGCCAGTTGAATCGGTTCGAACCAGACAAATTGGCCCGATTCGAATCGGTTGGAAACACTAGTTGTATTCTTAGAGACCTATGAGGAGGCATGAGGCTAGAAACCATACATCAACATGAATGGACTATAACTTGTTGCTGAGTGCTTTGCGTTGTTATATGCAAACCCAACCATTGGGAGGTACCATTTCCAATCTGATTGCCTCTTGGTTTCCAGTTTCTCAAAGACCGCTTGCCATAATTACCATAGGTGGAATATCGCCTTTGAGTAGGATCCAACTTTTTGCTTTCAAAACCAACCAATCCACCATCCTAATATAGGCTTGCCCTTACAACAAAGTGGCTAGCATCCGTCTCAAGCACATACGGCTTGTTAGGATCAACTACGTGTTGTATTGGAGTTGTAGACACACAATGTTTTAGAGTTTCAAAACTTTGATTTAACTTTTCAATCCAAGTAACTGGAGGATTGAACTTGATTGTGTCAACTAGTTTTCTTGGCCTTTTTGAGGAGATTTGTCAATGATAATGCAATTACCGCGTAATCCAAGAATTTGTAGGAAAACCTAGTGAAGTTGAGAAAAGACTTGACTTCATGTATGGTTGGAGAGTGGGCCACTCATGAACCTTACGAGCCTTATTAGGGTGAATTTCCAATCCACGGTCCAAAATAACGTGACCGAGATATTCTAGTCTTGTTTGGAAGAATTAACACTTGGATTCTTTGGCATAGAGTTTCTCTTGTCTTAGTAACCTCAAGACAGTCTTGAGATGTTGCTCATGTTCCTTTAAAGTTCTATTGTAGATGAGAATATCATCCAAGTAAACAATTACGAACTTCCCCAAATATGGACGAACAAAATCATTCATCATTTGCTGGAAAGTTGGAGGGACAATTGTTAATCCAAACGACAAAACTAGAAACTCATAATGGCCATACCTTATTGTAAACCAGGTTTTTGGCACATCCTTAGTTTTAATTTGAATCTCACGATACCCTGATCTCAAATTGATCTCTTGGTGGAGTATTTTGCACCATGTAATTGACCAATTAGTTCATGCATTCGAGGTAAGGGGACCAGGGTATCTATTTTTAATAGTTAATTTGTTTAATTTTTTATGGCCCATCTTTAAAGATTGTTGCAATCTTTATCTTTCTCCTTGGTGCTCATCCTGAAAGGATACAAGGATACAAGGGAGCTTCCAGGGAGAAGTTTTATGCCATGCTCAACACCCCTAGAGGGGGCAAGGCCCTTTGGTAGCTGGTCTGGAAAAATGTCACTAAACTCATGTCTAAGTTTTCTAAAGGCCTCACCTCCCGATGAGTTATCCTCCTTCAGACTATTAGTCATTAGTGCAAGTTGCATGTTATAAATGTGTAGGTTCTTCATGTTGAAATAAATGCCTATTTTGCCCCTTAAGGCTTGTATACTTTTAACTTGTAAGTTGTGCATAAGACATGGGGGTAAAACATTTATGTACATAGTACACCCCACTTGTGCTAATTAGGCAAGTAATAACAAGTAGGTTGAGGACCCATGTGGGTTTTAGAGCTAGAATTAGCAAGACACCACCTCTATACATTACATGCTAAATGTAGCCCAAAGTTTGGAGGGGTTTCCACGCCCTACTACTCTTTGAATAATCATTTAAGTTGTGTGAGCTTTGAAGTCCTCTGTCTCTTGCTTTTGTGTTCTACTCCATAGCTGGTTTTTTTCAAGCTTTCATAGTGTGCTTACTATGCTGTTATGATACTCCATAGCTAGGCCTTGGAATTTGTCAAGGTATCAGAGCAGGTTATGTTGCCTGTGGTGTGGTGAAAGCTTGGACCTGTTTTGATCAGATTCCTGCCATCCTTGGAGAGCAGCTTACCTTTGAGGAGGGAGCACTTTTTTTTGTAGGGGCATCTGATCTTTGTGCTATCTGCATGGTTGGAGTACTGTTGGCAAGGGGAGTACAGGGAGCCAAAAAGTTTCTAATTTGGGACATTTTTTTGAGTCTTTTTGGACAGCCAGGATTGTAGGAGGGCGCTTTCTACAGTGGGGACTTCAGTGAAAGTTCTGAGTGGATCTTGGACAAGGGCTAGGACAGCCATACAGGGGGATAGTTTCAAATCCAGAAGCTGAGGGTTATTGAGCAAGTGGCTGCATACCCTAGTTGGGTGAAAACCTTAGTTTGCCTTTTGTGTTTTATTTCTATCCAGCTATGGCTAGTCTTGCAGAGAGCATGCGGAGTGAAGCCAGCCGGCTTGATGGCACTAACTTTAGCATATGGAAATTCAAGATCAAGAACATTCTTGAAGACAAAGAATGTTGGAAGCTTGTGACAGGTGAGGAGCCTGTTCCAACATTTGAACTTGAACTCAAGGACTATATCAAGAGAGGGGAAAAGGCACACAGGATCATCAACATGTCAGTGAGGGATAATGTGATTCCTCTAATCAGGTCAGCCAAAGGGCCTGTGGATGCATGGCACATTCTTTGTGCATTGTATGAGACAACAAGTACAACTAGGTTTCTCTACTTGAAGAACAAGTTGTATACTCTCAGAATGGAGACAGGGAGACAATTACTGATCATCTTACTAAGATTCAGGATATTAGATATCGGCTTTCTGTACTTGGAGAGTCTATTGCTGACAAAGACTTGGTGCCAATAGTTCTGAATAGCTTGTCATATGCTTATCAGAACTTTGTGATGATGATATCTGTGAGAGAGAAGATCCCTACCTACGAAGAAGTCTATGGTCTCTTGTTATAGGAGGAGATGAGGAGAGTTAATCTCTCCAAGAGGGAAGATTTCCAAGTGCATGCCTTTGCTTCTAAGAAGAAGCAAAATCCAGCCAAGGATAAGAAGAAAGGTAAAGGCAAGAACAAAGGAGCAGCACAAACACTTGAGCAAGGAATGGAGAACTTGCAGATGTCAGAAGCACAATCCTCCTCGAATACTTCTTCCACACCTCAAAGGAAGGGGAATTGCAATTACTGTGGTAAATATGGACACTTTGCTTTTGAGTGCAGGAAGAAGCTTGCAGAGCAAAAGAAGGGCACAAAGAAGCAAGGAGGAAATGTTGTTGAGAGTGTTGCAAGAGAGGAGTAGAGTGACATAAGGCAAGCTGAGTTATTCTCTGTTGCATTGGCCTGGTGGTTGGTACATTGACTCAGGTGCTTCAAAGCACATGACCCCTCACAGGGATTGGTTTGATACCTTTGTGGGGATCTATGATGGACAAGAGGTGTGCCTAGGTGACAACTCAACACACAAGGTCAATGGAAAGGGCACAGTACCTGTAAAGCTTCCATCATGAGAAGTCAAAGTCATTAAGAATGTCTTATATGTACCAGGACTTGCTAAAAATCTTCTTTCAGTAGGAGCTATCACTCAACAAAATATGAAAGTAGAATTTGATGCTACTTCTTGTCTTGTGTTGGACTTGAGTGATAATATGAAGGTTGTGGCCAAAGGATTGCAGGAAGATAATCTATACAGGTTGTACACTTCTATCCCTAGTCAGCAATGCTTATACAACAAACGGAAGTGATGTGGATAGATTGTGGCATGAGAGGTATGGACATCTTGGCTACCAAAGCATGCAGGTGTTAAACCAGCATCATATGGTGGAGGGGCTTCCAGTTGTTAAGCCAAGCTCTTCAGTTTGCGAGGCTTGCGCTATGGGAAAACAGAAAGACATAAGTTTCCCAAGGAGAGCACCACCAGGGCAGCAGGCATACTAGACTTGGTACATTCAGATTTGTGGGGGCCAACCCAAACCAAATCTGCAGGGGGGGCATATTACTTTATGACCTTTATTGATGACTTCTCACGCAAGATTTGGATTTATTTCTTGAAGTTTAAATCTGAAGCATTCAAGTACTTCCTGCATTTCAAAGCTTTGGTAGAAGAACATTCAGGAAAGAAGATAACGATCCTCAGGTCAGACGGTGGTGGAGAGTTCATTAAGACAGAATTTGTGGAATTCTGCAAGGCCAATGGGATCAAAAGGCAGCTTACAGCTCCTCATACCCCTCAGCAAAACAGCGTAGCAGAGAGAAAGAACCGAACTATTGTGGAGTGTGCAAGGTGCATGCTCAAGGCAAAGGGGTTGCCCAACTCTTTTTGGGGCGAGGCAATGCACACAGCAGTGTTTCTGTTAAATAGAAGTCCAACAAAAGCTGTGGAAGGCAAGACTCCAGAAGAGGCATTTAGCGGCATCAAGCCCAAGGTGGGCGCTTTGTGAGTGTTTGGTTGTACGGCCTATGCCCATATTCCCAAGTATAACAGGAAGAAGCTGGATGTAAAATCAGCAAAGTGTATTTTCTTGGGATACAGTGAAGAAAGCAAAGCTTACCAACTTTACGATCTTACTAGCAAGAAGTGGATCATAAGTCGAGATGTGATCTTTGAAGAAGATCAAACGCCTCCTATAGAGGAACTTGAGATGGAGGATGGTACAAGTGAATTTGTGCCAATACTTGATGATCCACATCCATATATTGGGAAGTCTCAGTATGATCATATGAGTGATCAAGAGGAAGAATCCGAGGAGGCTAGGAAGCGGAAGGAAAGGGGCAAATCTGTTGAGTCCTATTCACCGTCTTCATCACCAACTGCAAGGAAGAAGTTTCCCAAGTGGTATTGGCAAACTGTGCAGGATGGTTTGATATTGGATGAGGGAGAGAGCAACAATCCAGGGGCTAGGAGGTCTTAAAGGCAAGCCCAACAACATGAACACCAGGAGACAAACTATGCACTCATGACAACTATTTTGGATTCACAAGACCCATACATTCGTTGAGGCAACAGATGAGAAGGTATGGCAACATGCTATGCAAGAGGAGTACGACTCCATTCTCAAGAATGATACATGGGATTTGGTGAAGTTACCAAAAGGGAAGCGTCCTATTGGCTGTAAGTGGGTCTACAGGACCAAATACAAATCGGATGGGAGCATCGAAAAGCATAAGGCAAGGCTGGTTGCTAAAGGCTATGCACAGAAGGAGGGCTTGGACTGTGTGTGTGTGTGTGGGGGGGGGGGAGCGTGGGCTCCCCTTCCCTTTCTTAGCCATGATATGCCTCGCCCTACTCAATCTCAGTCAGGCAGCGTGCCAGCAGACCATCACGCCAGCCAGCGCCCTCCACAGAGAGAGAGAGAGAGAGAGAGAGAGAGAGAGAGAGAGAGAGAGAGATTGGACAATGGCATTTAGATGTCTTTTGTGACTTAACTATGGCTCTATTATTGATAATCACTCGGGGTTATATGCCAGTCTGAACCCTATTTATATTGTTAAATGGATCATGCCACATGATTATATTTAACCCCATTTAGACTTTGCAATGGGTCATGAGAGGCCCTTGTGGGTAGCATGTTTTTTTTATAGGATGTAAAGTTGACTTGGAGCTTGATGACAATATGAAATTCTCTAATTGCATGGCTTGGTGCAAGAAAGTTATCCAAGGATCACTTTGGGCTTGACGTTTGTAACTTAAAGGTTGATTCTCCAAATTAACCCAGAAATTTTAAGTTATTAGCACCTTGTTAGAGGAGCTTAGGTTTCTTGCTCGTTTGTCGAAGTGTAACCTTGGTTTTTGTATATTGTTTTCCGATTATGGTTAGAAGAAAATTGGATTTTTTTTTTTCCATGGACAATGTGCATGTCATATGCTCTTATCAACTTGGCATTCGGCTTTCAGCAATGTGAGCCCAGCTTTTGTGGAACTTGAGTACCATTATTCGTGTTCAAGCAGTATTAATCGATTTTTGTTTTCGAAACCGATCTTGACAGAACTAAGGAAGTGGCACAGTTCTCAGGCATATACCCGGTCTAGGAATCCGATTTCTTGTATGATACTATTTAAACCAATAAATTGTGTTTTGTTTTCTCCTTTTCAAATCCGTAGAACACTGATCAGTTGGTTATTGTGATTTTAATGATTTTGGTCATTAAAATTGAACAAACCAAAAGCTTTTGGAATACTTGTCAAATAATTAATGGTGGAAAATTCATAGTATTTGGAGGTAATTCTTTATTCGACAATATTATTTTGGGGTGAATACAGTGTAGGAAGTACCTGAATCCAAATCTTATTTTCCATTAATTACAAATATTTTTAACAAAGTAATTTTTAAGCCAGGAAGTGAAAAGGGCAAACAGTCCAAATTTATTGGAAAAATTGTAATAATAGGAATTATAAAACTGATTTCATTTCCAATAAAATCCTCTGGTGAATTATATTCAAAGATCAAACTAGTACTGTTTCACATACTAATAAATGATTTTTGATATATCACATATTCAGCCCAGTTATAGAACATAAATGAAATTGTTTCAGAATTTTTAAAAATTCCTACAGTAATTAATTTTTGAACATTTACTAATGTCGTTACGTCTTCTTGATACCTTAGCTGAAAGATTTTCAAGGAACTGAAAATTCTAAAGAGGGAAGAAGAGTAGACATCAGTGGTAGTAAGTGTGATTGGGAAATGTATTTCGCAGTTAGGATTTTGATAATCTCAGTAAATAATTGCTTACTACCAGTTATTAATTTCTTGGATAGAATTCATTTAGTTGAATTCATAGCTTATATCTTTGTAACCATTGAGATATCCACAGTTTTGGATGTCAAATTGTGATGTTAGAAGTAGAATCGGATATATGGATTACATTGGATCTGTTAGTTGATAGAAGCTTGTCCCTAGAGTTGATGCTCTTGGATCCAAGGGGATTTGAAGCTTATCATTAACCTGTCAGGATCAGAATGTAGTGTTGAACCATGTTAATTCTTCTGTCTAAATTACAAAATCAGGTGTGGATTTGTGGTATCCATCTGATAGGCATGCCAGCCATCCAAATAAATGGATTCTCTAGTATTTGGGAACAAGAGGTAATATCCTATAATAATTATAGGACAGTTAGAAGATCAGTGGATCTCTAGAATATCAGATAAGACAGTTAAGGATTTTCTGGAAGGAAAAGCTGATGGTATGGGACATTAGTAATTTTGGAAAGGGAATTCTAGGACTGTAAAGATCTGATGGTCAATGGTGTGTTTTAGTACCTAGTCACAATATGGAAAAAATAAAACTGTTTGATCAAATGTGAGGTATTTTGGAAAATTTTGAGGTTTAATCTAGATCCCATTGTGGTATCTCATTATTTACAAAATCAGAGGCCCTCAAATCTATTTCTCGCTTTCTTAATTAATCCTTTACTTCTTAGTAATTTCTCGAATATAAGACATCAGACTTATTTATATGAATTCTTTCCAGCATGAAGTTATTCTTCTGAAAGACTGTTATGTCGTATAAATTACTACTTGTGTGAATAGACTTGGAATTTAGATAAATTCTAAGATTAAAATGTTTCAATTTCTTAAACCTAGAATATCTTCGTTACATAAATGGATTTCAATGGAATAGTAGTTCTATCACTCAGATTGAAAATATTTGAAGGAGAAGTCTTGTTTGTAATAGAGTGAATCTTTTAGTGGAAGCACTTATTACTGACTTTTCTTGGATTTGGATATTTTCATATATCATCTTTCCAGTTAACTTTTATTGAAATTCATAATTTCTTTAAAAGGAGGGTGAAGTGGTGGGATTAAACTCTATCTGGAAATCTGTGCGTTGCATAGTTTTCGGAAGAGAACCAGTTGTGGTATAGAAATGAGATTTGGTCTGAAAGTAATTTTGGATAGATTAAGAGTAAGAGGAACTTTTTGAACAAGAGAAATTCTCTAGGGATTGTGTGGACAATCTAAAACTCGTCCTTTCGTTTAGTTCGTCGTTTATTCTTTTTCTCTCCTTTGTCAGCATCTGATTCCGATGAATCACTACTTTCAGATTCCGAGCTTGAAGAACTACTACTGGAATCAGAATCTGAATCATCATCGCTGTCACTAGAATCAGTCTTAGACTTTCGAGATTTCTTCGTTGATCGCCGCTTTCGTGCTAATTTCGAAGTCTCGAAATTTTCTGCACTAGCTATAACTGCTGCTAAGGAGTTCATGTCCCCTTGTCTGCAGTATCGATCAATCTTTGGTGGTAGACCAGCCAAAAACCATTCGATTTGCATATCCACGGGATATACATCGGTTAGTTTTCCTATGAGGTTTTTAACCTTACGTGTATATTTGCGAAGAGATTCTTTACTCTTCTTCTGAACATTGTTCAGTCGTCCAAGAATTCTAGATTTGTAACCTATCTCTCTGAACTGGTTCAGAAACGTATCTTTCAACAGGTACCAGGTTCCTACACGGCCTGGTTCTACCTGGCTATACCAGATACGTGCTTGCTTTCTTAGCAGACCAGGGAAAATTCGTAGTTTGTCTACGTCAGTTCCCTCGTTATTTGCATTGGCTATTGACTCAAATTGTGAGACATAGCTATCTGCATCATCGGAGCTGGTCCCTTTAAAATAATCATATTTAATTTTAGAGATAGAAGTGAAGCGTGCAGCAGGACCCTCCATACCTAAGCTAATTAGGAGTTCAAGTAACTGAGCAGTGATTTCGTCTAGATTTCTACGACTAGTACTTTTACTCTGTCTTCGTAAAAACTCCTCTCTAAGTTTCCGGTATCTTTCTAATCTCGATTCTCCATCTGACATACATTAGAGATGAAAATGGATCTTCAGATTTCTTATAACTTTCCTAAAAATTGGTATATGTCGTGCTATACCAATAGGGTTAATATAGATTTTGTAGTGAAAAGTATCGTTCCCACAGAGGACAACGTTAGAAAGTTATGTTTTTGGGGTAATTATGGCAGGTGGTTTCGAATGTTATTCTGGTTGTCGACAGACATAACAAAGTAGCCAGTATTACTTATATTTGGAATGGGTAATGTTAATGAATTCAGAACAACAATCTGGCCTCTATCGAATTGAAGGAAGCACGTTCTACAAATGAAATGTTATCAGAGTAGTACAGCAGACTACACTCTGGCTGACTAAGGTGTCTTTATATTTGGGTTTGAATTCTGACAGATTTAGTCAATTATAATTTGCGCTCAGGAAGAAGAAGACTGTATATGTGAATATGTGAAAGACACACGGGAAAGTATAACAATGGTTGTTCTACTGAAGGGTCTAAAGAAGAATCTAGGCATGAACAAACATGCAGAAGTTTAAAATTGCAAGTGTCTTGATAAGAGATATGTCAATCAATGCCATAAAAACAAATTGATGGATAATCCAGATTCTGGAGAGTGATGAATCAGATATAACACTTGTAAGTAGAGTAGGTACTAGAATAGAATACTCAAGAGATGAAGTGCCTCTTAAATAGATAGTGTATGGTTAACCTTAGGATACCTGGGAGGAAGCTACAGATGCCTATGACTGCATCTGATTTGCGGATCTTCTGTAGTTGCCTGTGTTTGTGTCATGTTTGTAGATACTGGTGCCTCCTTTGCAGATCTATTTTCCTCAATTAGAGTTGTGTACCTGTCATCTATAGATGGAGTAGAATTTGAAAACATTGACTGAATTGATTCGCCTTTAACTTGAGAGCAAACAACTGACAGTAGCAACTATGGCTGTAAAATTTTAAGCCTATCTGATAGTATTTGCTTTCAACCATCTCTGTCTCAACTGCAGGTCTCTCTCTCTTATCTGCAATCCATCTCTCAAAGGCAAATCTCTTCAAGCCGCTGCCACGTATCAGCAGATTCCACAAATATACAAGCTAGATACTTGCTAGCCTCATTTGTTTCCTGTTTCCAAGTTGCTAATGAAATATAGACTTGGTGTGTTGGCTGAAAAGTAAGAAGATGATGAGCTGAAAAATGGGAACAACAATCAATTTCATAATTTGTAGATGTTTAATAGACAGTTTGTCAAAATATATGCCGACGTACTATATCAAAGATACTGTCAAGATGTCACGTTAATATACATCTCAAAGTGTGAAATGTATCGAGTGCCAAAAAACCTGCAAGGCTGTCAACATCTCAGCCTTTTTAAATCAGATTAAGTTGTTGTTGGCGAATATGCTGTGCCATATTGTAAGAAACACAATGTAGTCACCCTAGACATGTGCAGAAAATCACAGAAAAGTTAAGTTCAAAAATTCAGAAAGTAATGGAAACTCAGTCACTGAGCTTTTATTGATCCAATTGATGAGGTATAGATCACTTTAAATGCACTCTTTTAGAGGAAACATATTGATGTACATATTTGTGGAAAAGTATGCAAGAGTACAAAAAAGATGATGTGGCAAAATCTGGAAGAACTAGACAAGTTATGAGCAAAACATCACAACAGAACATAGATATAGAGACTGCAAATAATCAAGAACAATATGCTTTAGAATAATATTTGCATAACTAGACTTAAAAGAGTATATTGAATGATCGAGGTCGATTAGATGCTACGCAAAACGGATCTCAGGCTACTCTTCATTCTAAGTAGTCTCCAAACAATAAATCAATTAGAATGCGGGCACAAAATCCTGTTTATACTGTTAGGGGGGCCTAATAAGAACCAATGGTCAATAACTGTTAAATGGGAAATAAAGGGGCCCAATGGTTCGAACCATAATGGCTAATGCCAATTTTTTAACCTGGGTGCCCAGTGTGCCAAGAGCAGCCATTAGTTTACATAATATAAACTGTGTTAATAAATAATAACCATGATGCTTTAACAATTTTTTACTACAGTGCACCAGGATGCCACCTCTTCCACACTTTTATGTCATTCAAATATGTAACTTTAAAATGACCCAACTTTTAGAACTTTCTATAAGTTGATTCTCGCCACTGGTAAGAGTATAACAAAGTTTTAAATCTAGCATTGATCCACGAATGCTCAGAATTTTTTCAAATACTTCAGTTTGAGCTTTATTGTAGCTTTATATTCCTGATATGAGTTAATGGTTTAGCAAGACTGAGCTTGCCAGTGCAAATTTTTTGAGCAAATTTAATCAAAGATGTTTGATAGTGTGCTTATGTTAAGCAGTTCATCCGCATTACAAGGTAATTACTGTGTACTTTGATGCAGGTGGATGATCTTCGTGAGATGGAATCTGCTCCTCGTTTGCTGGAGGCATTGCAGCATTCCTCACCAGCTTTGGAATTTGTGAAGCAGGCATTGTTTGCTGCAGCTGCTGCTAAGTCGATTGATGGAAAAGCCAAGGTTGATGGGCCATCTCAAACAGAGCCAATTAGCAATGGGTTTGGTGAGGCCCTACATACATCATCGTCTTCCAATGGTAATGTCACGCACCTTGGTGTTGTTGGAAGAGGAGTTAAGCGTACTGCTCCCATTGCAATTTCTACCGGTAGTGACCCCAGGGCTCCTGAAGTGCAAGTACCAAAACGGTCATTTGAACAGCTGATTCAAGGGAATGGCTCTGGAGAAACACAGATAGGATTCAATGTCAACGCTGGGGGAAGTGCAACTGTGGAGGTTTGTGAAGTTGTGCCATCACCGATTTGTCTTGACAACGAGCCCCCTCAAGGGGAAAAAGCTGACTGACTTGCAGAATGCCATTGTTTGACTCCATATTGGTACTCGATATATGTTGAGTAACTACTTCTGTCTGGCATTACTTGAGGTTCAGCAAGGCATCACTTGAGACTAAATATCAGGATTAGTTGTGACGAAGTTATAATGCTATTCTTTGAGGAAGTGGACCTAAAAGAGACTAAGGCATAAATTTTTTGAGCAGAAGAATTTCAAAGGTGGGATTATGCTTCTTAGACACTGTATAGTGGAATTTGTATGAAGTTTCATCATATTGCATGAGCTAAATTGAAAGTAAATGTTGAGACTCTGGGATGAACGCGCTTGCCTTTGCCAGTTTTTCCCAGATCTTTGAACTCACAATAGAGTAGAAATGGTAAGGAATGGACTGCCCAGGTTACTTTTGCATGAAAATGTTGTGATTATTGTTCTGGCAGCATTTTTTGCCTTAAGATTGATATAATGATTGGCACCCCGTTTTATGAATCGTTGGCATGAGAGCAAGTAAGCAACCTTTCTGACACGGCCAACATCAGGCCAACAAGTTTCACACATCTCTCGTGCCATCATTTGAGCCTTGATTGTTCGTCTTCTGAGTCCCTTAAAACCATCAAACTTAATCCTCATTTCTCATTATGGACCCATAGGACCAATAGGCGCCAACTTTGATGATGTTTTTAAACTAATTTTTTGTATGACCAATATGGAACACTTTGTACTCTAATGCAGATGAGCATTGAGCAATACTATTTTTTTATCAAGATGTTTGCTTGTATCAGATTGTTCAGATTACATGACTTTTAGTACATCGCAATCTTTATTAACCTCTTGACGAGGCTATTTTCTCATTGTTGTGTGTACCCCTTATGTGATTGACATTTTACAATGAATGTCGTTTTGGTCAAAGTTGTATAGTTAATTTCAAGAACTACAAAACATATTTCTTAGTTTTCAGGATCCATTGATGTGGAGTACATTGAAGGTGCTTCCAAAAATAGCACTGAAGCTGAGTAGGAGGCTCTTGATTAGACGTGATTCTTTTTTGGAATCTTTGACAAAAAATTGGTAGCACAGCCAAATGGAAATGTCTCAAATCAATCTCTTTAGATTTGTTTGCCTCGGGCAGTCAGTGAACTTGCTTTTCATTTCAATTCTCATTTTTGTGTATTGTCCTCTGGCTTGGTGTTAACTGTGCAAAACAATTTTGTTCTTAATTTACTCTTATGTTATGCCCTGTTTGGTTTTTAGAAAAGAATTGTCTAGACACATGCCATGATTTGCTTGGCTATCCGTATGCTCTAGCTCATGCTAATGTCCTACTCCAAATGCTTTTACACGTTTAATTGTTGACAACTTTTGGTCTATTAGTGGTTCTCAGATTATCCCCTTGAGCTTGTGATTTCAATGTAGGCAGGAGGTCGATTTCCAGAAGTTCTGATAGATTTGATTCCTTGTCCTTGTTGCATTTATACAGAAGTACCAATGATGGCTCTGACATGACTGAACTGTAGAGTAATTGATGGTTCACATTGATGTAACCTCAATATCTTTAGGTGTTGGTTGATCTACATTTGAAAGTTCTCAGCATTGAGTGCAGGTCTCAGGTGGCTTCACCATAACTAGTAATTTACTGCGGATGAGTCCCTTTCTTTAAACCTTTATTTAGAGGCCTAAAATGCCATGATAGTCAAACCAAAACATTTTATGAGTCACATTAAAGTAGGCCGTTTGCAATTTCTTGAGACTGATAAAGATCACCTTTTTATTGTTTGAACTTTATTGTTCTATGGTGTGACAACGATTTGTGTTACACTGATATCAGAAGTCTAGAAGCGTCATAGAGTATTAGAGAAACATAAGGCCCCTAAGTAGAACTTCCTAGAATGAGGTTGTTACGAGTTTTGGTTTTCTGCATACTTGAAGACATGCCAAAGAAATTTCTTTGTATTTTCAAGACGCTTGCACATTTTATGTGTGCAAACCTTAGTTCTTTAGAGGAATGGAAGGTTCCTCTCACATAGGATGGATTCAAGTAAAAGTGAATTTTGCATAAAGAATCAATTTTACTTGAAATCTGAGTAAAGGACAAAGGATAAAATTCTTTTTCTACTCAAAACATGATACAATCACTATAGGATATCTTTCACCAAAATCGATTTTCAGTTTAAGAATTAAAATACGAGTAAAGTCAATTGTTGGCATCACTTTCAATGTAAAACACTTTCACACAATTGTGAACTTCTTGATGTAATTATTTTCATAAATCATCCAAGAAGCAAAGTATCACATTGTTTCAATGTGGCCAACCATGAGGAATACATTTCAATTGTAAAACACTTTCACACAATTGTGAACTTGATGTAATTATTTTCAGAAATGATCCAAGAAGTAAAGTATCACATTGTTTCAATGTGACCAACCATGAGGAATACATCCCAAGACTTGGAGCAATTCTACATTAGGCAACCACCTTGTGTGTTTGATGTGGCACTAATAGGAGTTGATCCAACCATCTACTTTTAACTAGACAACATGCTCAATTTAATTTGATGAAAGATTGCTAAAAAGTAGTTTGTATATTCTTTCATTGAAAGAATTTGAGAAAGTAGTCTAATAGAAGAAGCAGAGGGTCGTAGAAGACTGGGGAAGCAAACAACCTGAAATATTGTAGTGCTACATTTTACCAACCTTTGCAAATTAAAACGCATTGACATACAACGCATTTTACCAACCTTTGCAAATTAAAACGCATTGAGTTACAATGTTGATCATCATCGACCTTTTCATTGGTCATTTTCGAAGGGCCATAAACTTGAAACTTGGGGATACGTTTTTTAAATGGACGCCAAAAAACAGTTCAGATTTGCAATCTATTGATTAGTTAAAATCCTTGATCAAAGAACATGAGGCAATAATTGGGTAATTGTAGAAAAGAACTATGGAGTGGAAAACAAATGCAGCAATGCCTAATCAAGAGAAAATAGTTACCATATGAGAATAATATATATAGGAAGATTGTTCCTACATCAAAAAGTGGGCCCATGTATTGGAAATTGCCACTCTTGGTTTCCAATCATTGGGTGCAAAGACGTTTTGTCCCCAATTTTTTCAATACAACAGATAGGCGACCTTGTCATTGTAGCTAACTAGATTGTAGATCGTTAAAAGCAAGTACCTGAATAATTATCTTTCTTTCTCTGGAGGAGATACGTCTTCATTTCATGTCCTCTATCTATGATGAGCATGGGTGCTGGTGCCGGTGCTCGAGGAGCCCACTTCACTCGTGCCGCTGCACCGCATGACGGATTTTGAGTGGGCCGGGCCCAAACTCCTCGCACGCCCTCAACGAGAGAGAAAATAGGGTTAGGGCAGAGGCAAAGAAGAAAGGAACGAGAGTAGAAGATAGAAGAGAAGAGAAGAGAAGAGGAGGCAGGAAGCAAGGGCTTGGATCGCGATGGTTATTCCAGGCGCTGGCGCTGCTGCATATAGGAGTCTGAGGTTCAGAAACATGGCCGTGGCTGGAGGTCTGACGGCATTTGTTGCATCCGTGTATGTGTATACCATGAAGGCAGTAGGTGGCTCGGATGAATTGCAGGCCGCCGTGGAGGCTTTTGAGAAAGAGCAACCAAAGCCGCAGATCACCCCGAAGCCGTTGCAGTGAGGTTGGCATTGAGTTCCATTAACGGCAGCAATAAACCCTGGCTTCTTCTTGTTCTAGGTGCAGATATTGCAATGCAAAATCATCCAAATTGATGTCTCCTTACTTGCAGTTTTAGTCTTGTGCGTTAGTTATTGCCATTGTAACCCTGTCTTCTTGTGTCATGGTGATTGGATTTGCATCTTAAGAGCCTTGAAGGCTGAGAAGTATTCAAAAGGATCCGTTTAGTTTTTGGGTGAGTGATTCAAAATAGATGGTGCCGACTTGGGAAAAATGTATCTTTATCAACAATCCACAAAACGGAATGAGCAAGAAGAAGAGCGCACTGCTGGAAAGATATGCTTTGGCATGTTTTGACAATTTTGATTAGAAATTGAAAAATTGGTTTGGTAAGCATATATCTCTCCTTTTTGAACTTCCAAATATTAGATAACTAGTAAATAGACTGTCAGACTGCAAGGCATTCTCCAATGATCAATAAAGCGACCAGGCAGCAAGCCCTATTATGGTGTGAGAGCACATTCACATGAGAGCAATCTTTAGGTCCAAGTGTGATTGTGATTTTAAAGAAAACTTTGCATTTATATGAATGCTGCATTGTTGTAACCATCATATCTGAAGAATTGATGCTACACTTATAATTTAGAACATGCTGTTTTTGGGTCTTATTTTGGCACTGGGCTCATCAGCAAAAACTATTCTCAAATCGTTGGCTTTCTTTTATAATTTGTCATCTGGACACGGTTTTGTTGTGGTATTCGTAGTCATAGTCAGCTTGTATTTGCTTCTCTATCTTTTTGATGCCTCCTAAGCTGCTCTGTAAAATTTACCCCCGTTCACTTGTTTTTAAACGTAGCCCCTTTGGCCTTGTAACTGGTTGTTGTACATGGCAGGTTCTGGACGAAACCTTAAATAGCAGTTAATGAGATATCCCACTATCTCGCAATGAACGGTTCAGACGCGGTTTGTTTCTTGAGAAATAGTGTAAAGTAGGTGGACGATAACACAAAATCAGGAAGCACAAGTTATGAAAGAATACATTAACCACAACCAATTATGTTTCACTTCCAGCTGGGATCCATCTTTTATTCAAACTGCTGGCTAAAACATTGTTTTGAAATGTAAAGCAAAGACTTTGGTCCTACATGTCTGTTTCTCAAAGCATGCTAGAAATGTCTTGCATGCCAAAAATATGTAAAGAAAATAAACCTCAACAACATTGTACTTTTCTCATGCGTGAAAGCATTGTCGGATCCTTGATCATCTTGACAAGCTGTCCTTTTGTGTGATAATCTTCGTAGATGTGACGCTCATAGGTCTTCTCACAACAAGCTTGATATACATTCTTGCGTGTAAATTGCCCACTCTTATTTGTAGAATGTAATCACTAACTTCTCTCCTCCCTACTCCAGTACTTCCCACATGACAGTCCACTTCAATCTCAAGCCACTTTTCTCATAGTTGTGCTCCAAACTGCTGCCTCTTTTGCTTTTCCATCCAAACATCGTGAATATTCTTCTCACATGCACTCTCATCATCCACAAGCACCTCAATATGTTGAGGAATGTACACATCTTTATCTCCAAGTAAAACACACCTGAATACATATCCCACATCTTTAACATAATCGCAGGCGTCTATGCAATCGTACTTGTCACTTGAAAAAAGCAAATCTATGAGAGTAATGATGGGAAACGACTTATAGATCTTCTTTTTGGTTCCTCCTTTGGATCATTCTAGAGAGCTCCTCCCTTGTGCCCCACCCCCACCATTGAGTGACTTGCATTGTTGGACAGAGTATGCCACTACACTCTGCACCATCCCTACTGATACGCCCATCGTCATATCCCTATGTCCCTCTACTTTCTCCTTCTTCATAGCAAATACTGTTTCCATGACCATTGAGAAATTGACAACCCCTCGAGCTCGGAAATCGATGACTTGGAGGCTGAACTCTTGACTCATGTGCCGACATCCTTGCACCCATCTTGGCCACTTTACTTAACCAAGCCGTTATATCCAGATTCCCTCGAACATGGCATACCAACATCATCCACCCTATTCACAACCCTATGAAACCTAAGAACTAACAAACCATTATCATAGGCCACATTGTGGTGAAGCTTTATGGTACTATCCTCCAAACAACCATAAGTAGCGAGACAGAGATTCAAAGATTACATGTTTTGGGTCAGGCAAGGTTCAAGGCTTCACTCTACAATTGACCATGTATTCACAGTCAGGGCTATTATTGAGGTGGCTAGGTCCAAGCATGAAGAGGGTGTATTGCTATTTTGCTTAGTTTTGAAAGGCGTTTGACTCAGTCCCAAGACACCTACTTATACAAAGGTTGAGTGAGCTTGGGTTCTCCATTGACATAGTATTGGAAGTTATGGCCTATATAAGCAAGTCGTGGGTTGTTTCAAGACAGATAAGGGTCTCTCCCCGTTGGTTAAAGTTGGAAGTGCATTCAACATTCAGCTGAACTTATTCCAATCCAAAGTTCATGAGTGAAAAAAAGGAAACAAGAACATAGGCTGATCAGTTAAGAACTCCACACTTCTCTTGACATAGTATACAAATGTTTGCTCTCAAAGGAAGTATGACGAGGAAAAGATGTTGCCTTTGTTAAGAGGAACTTAATAAATTATGTAGTCATAGGATCATGATTGAGTGCAAATCGTGGTATGAGATTTCGAATTTTTTTTGAGGGAAGCATAGTATTTAGTTAAAGTGTTATAAAATTATATTATGCAATTAGGATTTTTTGAGAATCCATAAGAACAATTTTTCAGTACCAGTTCAGAATTTTTAAACTAGAATTCATTCGGTTGAATTCATATCTTTAGCAAGCAAGAGTTAACCATGGATTTTGGATGAAAATTGTCACAAAGTGAAAACTTGACAAATGGATCATATTTGACCTGTTTAGAAGATCCTTATTCCTAGAGTGGATACTCTCTGATCAGAAGGGAATAAGAAGCTTATTACTAAACAAAAAGCATTGATAATGTGATAATAAACTATGTTTAATCCTTTTTGTTAAATCACAAACTCATGAGTGGTTTATTGATATCCATCAGAAATGGTTGTAAAGCATCTAAAAAAATGGATTCTTTAAATCTGGTTGTAATGAATATTTTCCTATATGGAATATATATAGGACAATTGGATTGATCAGTTGGATTTCTAGAGAAATTAGATTAGGCGGTTAACTTAAAGGATCTTCTTGGAGGGAGAATATGTTGTATTGGACATCAATAATTCTAAACTGAAATTCTAGGATTATAAAAATCTGATTAAGTTAAATTTTGATACCTATGGTAATGTCGATATAAAAAACCATTCATCTAATATTTTGGGATATTTTGAAAAAAAATTGACATATGATCTGGATCCCAAATTGGCATCTCACAATTTGTAGCTATTCCTCTCGTATGAACACTTGTTTTTTGTTAATTTCATATGGAATGCTACATGTCAATTTATACAAATAGGATTTCAAAATATAAAAATTGATGAGTTCAAGAATTTAGATTTTCATAGCCCATTCCATAGTTGCAGTTGCAATTCTTGAATCATGGTTCTCAAAAAATTCCCCATACAATATTGGTACCCTCTATGTAATTCAATACTGCAGAAAAACGTTGTATAGGGACTCAAACTACAAACCCTAAACTCAAAAAGGCGTATATTTTAGCCCATTCCATAGTTGCAGTTGCGATTCTTGAATCATGGTTCTCAAAAAAATCCCCATACAATATTGGTACCCTCTATGTAATTCAATATTGCAGAAAAAAGTTGTATAGGGACTCAAAATACAAACCCTAAACTCAAAAAGGCGTAAAATACACGCCTTTTTGAGTTTAGGGTTTGTATTTTGAGAATATACGCCTTTTTGAGTTTAGGGTTTGTATTTTGAGTCCCTATACAACTTTTTTTTTGCAGTATTGAATTACATAGAGGGTACCAGTACTGTATGGGAGTTTTTTTGAGCAATTTTTTTTTTTTTTATTGAGAGTCATTGCGAATCGCGATACCTTGTGAATCACTACAACTATGGCCCATTCTAACTCTCTAATAATTGATAGTGTTGATCTTAGGAGGTTAATAAATTCTAACCCTTAGTATACATTATCTTACGGTCTAAGGAAAAGTCAGCAAAACTGTAATATGAGGTTGTTCATTGGTACACCTATTATTGTCCAACTTTTTAGATCTTTAGATGTGTTTCTATAAGCATCTCCTAAGACATTTCTATAGGGACTATGTTAGTTTCTTCAAAAGGTGAGATGAAGTGGATAGAATTTATTGGCTACCTTTGTGAGTCGTCTATTGCATAGATTTTCGATAAATCTGAAATATGTACAAAGGTGGAACTATGATGATTTAATAGAAAGATTCTATGTGGATTGTTATGAACAATCTAGGTCTAGAGAGGAATTGGAAGTTGATCTATTAGGAAATATGATTCATTTGTATAGATAGTATTGGTAAGGATCAACTCTAGTTATATTGAATAGTTAACCAATTCCAACTTTGTTATGATTTGGATAAGGTTGAAAGTAGATGAAATCTACTGAAAATATGTATTAATCGATCTAATCATGAGTACTAAGATAAGAAAGAAGTTGGTTGAATGAAAGAAAATTGGTCATGCATAGTAAGATGTTTAGAAGACTCATGTGAGTGGATATGTTTATCCATCATGGAGATTTTTCAGATATGTTAATTTATATTTGAGGAATAGTACTTTGATGAAGGAAGTTGAGCTGAGATTTTTAGTTTGATCGGTAAATAACACATAGGTCAGAAGTGTGTTTATGTGAAGAATCATAGTGAGATTTTCTCTTGGTGCTTGTTATTGGGTTTATTTGGCATACTCAACCCAATTTGGTAAGACGGTCGACGACTATCCAAATTGCGTCATTCAGTTTATTTGTCCGTGGTAACCAAACCACAAAATCCATGGAAATACTATCCCATCTCTTATCTGGGATATCCAATGGATGTAACAATCCACCAACCTTAAGGCGTTGGCATTGGTCACACTTGACCATGTAGATTTGATAAAGGGTTTAAGTTTTGGCCAATAAAAATCCCTTCGTACCAAATCTAGAGTACAATGTATGCATGGATGCCCCACACATGGTGAGTCATGCATTCATAAATAATTTTTCTTTTTATAGCTTTCACATCGGGCACACAAATCTTTCCTTTTATGAACAACAGTCCATTACGGATTGAGAAGTCATCAACACTCTTTTATCCTTTTTCCCAGACTGCTTTTCTTTCTTCCTTCGTTTCATCTTCGTGGAGCACCAAGGAATGTTGCATGAGTTCACCATTTCCAACAATTGTAATTTGTATTTTCGCTATGAGTGAGTTGATCAGTGTCTCGCTCGTTGGCGGCCTGCCACTCCTCTCACGAATCAACTATGTTCTGCTTGTTGGCATACTTTCATCCATAGCTCATATTGCTTGAATGCGACTATTTCTTTTTCTGTATCACTTATCTAAATTTGTTCACTCTATTTGTTATCTATCTAGGGACACTGTAAGGTCACTAAATAATAGTTTAAAAGACACACTTAGTCCTAAACTGTTAGCTAGTTGGCCTCTTGCCTATCCACATCTCATATGGTATTTTGTTCTCCGTGTCTTCCAACGTGTGGAGGACATTATGGTTGCACTCATTTTGGTAATCTGCAGGCAATCCATAAATGAATTGAAACTGGGCCAATTTCCTATCGAAGAGCAACACCTTGGCCAAAAAATCTAAGAACTCTTGGACATACGTGTCTAGCTCTGGATTGCCCATTCGGTAGTTAATGAAGCGAATGTATATTTCTGAATCATCAATCATGACAAAAGCCTTACAGAATTCCTCTAGAAATCCAGCCCATGTTGCCAGTTTCAAAGGGAGCTCCCTCCACTAGGCAGAGGCTTTACCCTCTAGAAACAATAATACAGAAGAAATTCGCTTCTCCTTTGGTACGTTGTGTAAGCTAAAGTAGCTAGTCCAACGATTTATCCAGTCTTCGACAACTTCAGGGTTCTTAAATTTCTTTTCACCAGTAAAGACATCCGGTTGGTAGCCTAAGTTGTTAGAATTAAGAATTTGTAGTTGATTAAACAAGTTTTGCATTTGATTATCACGTTGTTTATTACTTTTGATGAAGTTTCAAAATCGCTTTGCTCAAGGTGTGAAGCAGTGAATTAGCATCAAGCGGGTCACCCCCATCAGGTGAATTTCTAGGGAAGCGTGAAAATTGTTGCCCATAACGAGAACTTCTTCATTTTCTATTCCTAGGAAAAACGAAACTTTTTTCCATTAATTACAAGCTTATTCCAGGTTTAACTGCATGTATAAGAGTAGTATTCATGAAAATGCCATTTTTATAAAAATTATATGCTTTTAAAAATTACACCAATAAACTTGTAACTCGTAGGCAAATTATCAAAATGATAATTCCATGCAAAACAAAACTTTGCTTTACTCTTTGCTAAACTACACTAAAAATGTCATAAACCAATCAACTGAAAAGCCTTTATGAATTTAAAGAAATTACTAGAAAAAATAAGGTTGACTAAATAATTAACCCGGATATTGATTTCAAGCGCAAAATGAGATACCCAAGTGAATTGCAAATTACTCCGCGTTCAAAATCGATATCAGGGAATCAAGTATCGGTTTTGAGTGTAGATGTCCATGTAAATGAAAAAGAAAATCATTGTGCACGCTCGAAAGTGATACCCAAGCAATATCGATTTCAGGCGTAGAGGCAGACAATGAGATTATACAATACAAAGAGTGCGTTCAAAAACGATTTTAGGCGTAGAAATCACAAAAAATTCATGAAAATGCGTGGCAAAAGCATCTAGGGTTTCCATAGCTCCACCATATCAACGTGCAGGGCGGAAGTGAGTGCAGCGCGATAATAGAGCCTTGCAACATTGATATGATCATCTTGCGTCCGCAAGGGTTTATTGATGTCAAGGGGGGTAACCCTCGATCCCAAAAACCTCTGAGTTCTGCCAGAAATGCCACCAGGCCGCAATTATCTGCAAAGTATCTGACGTCGCGATCAGGATTGCCATGGTGCTTCTGGTAGAATACTCGGCAGTTGGTGACCATGTCTTCGGCTAAGTTGCCGGTATCCACGCCTGTGAGCTTAGGCCAAAAGATTCTGTTCTTGACCTTGGTGGTAGAAAACGGTTCTCGCCTCGCTACTGGATAGTAATAAGAATTGGTGTGCATGTAGGAGGGAGCTTCGAGATACCGTGCCATTGAGGTCTTACTTTGCAAGAAGAGCTGATGACGCCAGAGAGGTTGTGGATCCAGGAGTTTGACTACTGCTTTATGTGTTTGACACTGGTCCAAATCTGGCAGTATGTAGCCACCTCGCTCTTTCGTTGTTGGATACTTCTTTGCAAACTCCTGAGAGGCGCGCAACTCCATGCTTGGTTATGTGGGCATGATTCTGTGTTGGATGGTTGGGGCTTCAGAGGCAATCTCGTGTTCGGTTTGTGGATCGGGATCAGGAGATAGAGGAGGCGAGGGATTAGCTTCTGCAATTCTTTGTGACTCAGGAGAAAATTGTCATGGAATGAAGGTTGGGTTAGTGGTGTCGAGGGGGTTAGAAGCGGTGGAAGGGAAAAGAAAATGTTGGGAGCTGGTACTCCCAGAGCCTGATGGATTGGTTGGTGTTTGAGCTCCTTGCCCCAGGGGTTGGCCTTAAAATGCGGAGCCTTGAGTGACAGGAGGAGGCTGTTGAAATCCTGCTCCATCTCCACCATCTAGTCCATCAAAGTGGTGCCCCGAATCATGGCATTGGGCGTGCTCTGCATGAACCGATGGTGTCGACTGGGCAGCAGTCTTTAAGCGTTCTTCTAGGGTGGCTATGTGCTGGTTTAGGGCCTCGATGGAAGCAATGTATGATTGTTGTAATTTTGAGTGTTGCTCTGTCATGGCTTTTAGCTTTTGTCAGCGTTTGATAGGCCACCACTGGAATGGCAGTTCCCTCATGAATAGATGGTGGTGCGAAGTCGTTGAAGTCCACCATTTCCAACTGTTCCTTCATAGCGGAACGTGTTGCTTGTGAATCTGCTACAGCCTCATCCTTCTCGGCTTTGAGGGTATCGATGGTTTGTTGCATGTTGGATACCTTCAGTTGGAGTTGGTTCTGGAGATGGAGTAGCACCTGTTGTTGTTGTTGTTGATTGTAATTCGTGAGGTTCTAGATCTGCAGCTGTTGTTGTTTGTTTTCCTCCTCCAGCCTTGCTTTTTCTTTCTGAAGGTCCGCCTTAGCACCATCGTCAAATTGCCGCATAGTATACTGTCCCCCTAGGGTGCCGAATAGATTGTATTGGAGCTCATTCACCAACCATACCGCTTTTTGGACTGTAAGGGGTAACTGCTCCCAAGGACCAATGTCAGGGATGTTGATTTTCACACGTGTGGACTGTCCACTACATGTACTTGTGATCTCCTAAGGTGTGTAGATGCACCAAGATCAAGACTAGATTGAGATTCAAGATCAATCTTGAATCCTATGGCAAAAACACACTACTACATGCATTTAATCACTTCCAACTCTCACTCACACGTGTGGGAAGTATTCAAAAAATAATCTAAGTAAAAACAAGCTGCTCTCCTCGGGTAGAGAGAGAAAATGCATCAAGAGCTCTCGGGTAGAGAGAGAAAGCTAGAAATCCAAAAACTCACAAAATCCATGAAATCACCAAATCAATTGATTTCAAAATGAGGAGTACAATGATACTAGTAGGTCCACGAGCTACCACTATGCTTAACTATGATTGGACCACATTTTGTCACCTCTTGATCCTATTGGATCATTGATCTATGCACCTCTTAATTCTATTAGACTATATTCAAGCACACCTCTATATCCTATTGGACCTCTTGGAATTCATCAAACAAAAACTTTACACTTGTCTACACTCTAATTAGCAAGTGTTTAGCCTCTTACTCTATTTTGGCTCAATAGTGGCATTACAAGTGGAAATGCATAATTTGCCATCTATGCCAAATTTATTCCTATCAACATCCTACACCTAGATGCTTGATGTGAAAAACATAAGACCCCTATATCTAACATAGATAATCTTTTTCAATTCTTCACACTCCTCCTAAAAAATTATCTATGAAGATTTGAGCATTGATCTTGATATATCTCCAAGATTAGATCTATGCTTGATGAAAGCACTTTTGCTCAAAGGCTTGGTGAGTAGATCGGCAATACAAGAGGACGAGTTGACATGCTCCAAATAGATTTCTCCTCCAATAAGCTTTTCTCTCACAAAATGGTGTGCCACTTCTATGTGCTTGCTTCTTGCATGAAATATGGGATTATTGGCAAGAGCTTGGGCCGAGATGTTATCACACTTGATCATTGGTAGATCATCCTCCTTGATGCACTTTAGTTCCATTAATAACCTCTTGATCCAAAGCACTTCTTTGGTAGTTGTAGTGAGTGCTTTGTACTCGACCTCACATGAAGAGAGAGATATAGTATCTTGCTTTTTGGAAAGCCAAGATATTAGATTGCCTCCAAGAAAGATAGTGTATGCACTAATAGACTTTCGATCCATTTTGTCACTTGCAAAGTCCGAATCCGAGTAGCCAATAATGGATAGATCTTCACTTTTATAGAGTAGACCATAATCACAAGATGAAGATACATATCTTAAAATCCTCTTGGCCATCTTCCAATGATGGATCTTAGGTTCTTGCATAAATTGACTCAATTTGTGCACACAAAAACTAAGATCGGGCCTAGTAATGGTAAGCCAAATCAAGGAGCCTACAAGACTCCTAAAAAGTGTGATGTCCTCAAAGGATCTTTCATCACCTTTATTAGGATCTTTTACAATTTGCTCCATTGGAGTATCTATGCTCTTAGAATTTTCCATATGGAATTTTTTCAACATAGAGTGAGCATATCTAGATTGGCATATAAAGACATGATTTTCATAAAAATCAATTTCTAGGCCTAGGATGTAATGTATCTCTCCTAGATCTTGCATTTTAAACTCACATCCAAGTGCTAGCTTGGTTTCATCAACTAGCTTGATACAACTTCCACAAAGAATAATGTCATCAACATAAATTAGAAGAATGACAATATTGCTATCAACAAACTTTAGATACATGGAAGGATCATAGTCACTAAGAGTAAATCCTAGTGAGATAAGGAAAGAGTTAAGTCTTGAATACCATGATCTTGGTGCTTGCTTGAGTCCATAAAGACTTTTGAAGAGCAAGCACACTTTGGACTCATCCTTGATGAATCCTTGAGGTTGTTCCATATAGATCTCCTCCTCAAGATAACCATTTAGAAAAGCATTGGATACATCTAATTGGAACACCTTCCACTTGAAAAAACAAGCAAGAGAAATAAGAATTCTTATTGTCACCGTCTTTGCAACGGGTGCAAAGGTCTCCTCATAATCAAGACCATGGATTTGAGCAAATCCTTTGGCACATAATCTTGCTCTATGCTTGTTGATGGTGCCATCATGATTGAACTTGATCCGAAATACCCACTTGCAACCAATCACATGCTTGTTGGAAGGAGGATCCACAAGCTCCCAAGTATTGTTGGTGATCAATGCATCATACTCTTGCTTCATGGCATCATACCACTCCTTGGTATTGAGTGCCTCTTGTACATTCTTTGGCTCTTCATGAGAGACATAAAAAACATAATTAGTGGAATCAAGATCCACTTGTTTGCCTTTGTCAACATATGAGAGCCTCTTAGGCTCGGATCTATCTCTCATGGATCTTCTTGGTGAAAAAATCCGAGGAGAGTCTTCTTCAAATCTCGACCCCATCACATCATGATTGTCTTCAAAATCAATAATTGATGATGCATTCATAGATTTCTTGATCTCGGCCTCTTCAAATGATGAGTGTTGATCTTCATGAAAGACAACATCTCTACTTTCAATAACTTGAGAAGTAGAGAGTATAAAGACTCTATAGGCCTTCTTGGTGGATGAGTATCCAACCATGATCCCTTTGCATGCACTAGGATCTTCCTTCTTCCTTGTTTCCAAGGGAATATGGACAAAGCATAAGCATCCCAAAACTCTAAGGTGATCAACCTTAGGCTTCTTAAAAAATAAGATTTCATATGGTGACTTTCCTCCAAGAGCTGTATGTGGGAGCCTATTGCAAAGATAATTTGCACAATTAATGGCTTCTCTCCAAAAATCTTTGGGCAAAGATGCCTCAATTCTCATAGATTTTGCACATTCACATAGAGATCTATTCTTTCTCTCAGCCACTCCATTTTGAGATGGAGAGTAGGCACAAGAAAACTCTCTTTTAATGCCTTCAAGCTCACAAAAGTCTTGAAATTTATTGGAGATATATTCACCACCTCCATCACTTCTAAGAGCTTTAATCTTGAATGAGAATTGCTTCTCTACATAAGCTTTGAAAATAAGGAAATGATCAAACACCATAGATTTTGAAGCAAGAAGATATATCCAAGTGAATCTTGTGTAATCATCAATGAAAGTAACAAAACAAGTGGCTCCTCCCTTGCTTGTAGTTGATGAGAAATGCACATCCGAGTGGATTAACTCCAAAGGATGCTTGCTTTTGATAGAAGATCTTGTAAATGGCTTTTTGTGAGATTTAGCAATAGCACAAGCCTCACAAGGCTTGATCTTCTTGGAGAATGACTTTGGCAAGCCAATAGCTTTGGATTCTTTGATCATAGAGAGCATGGATTTGTAGTTGGGATGTCCCAACCTCCTATGCCATAATTCCTCCATAGAGAGCTTGTTCACAAGAGCAACATTACAAGCATTCACATACTCATTTGGATCTAGTTTATAGATGCCACCAAATCTAGATCCTAATGCAAGTATCTCATCATTCTTCTTGATAGTGCAAGTATCAACATTGAATTTTACATCGAGGCCATTATCAAGCAATTGGCCAACACTAATAAGATTCTTGGTAAGCTTAGGTACATAAAGAACTCTAGAGAGAGAAAGAACTTTAGAGGATGCAAGCTTCAAGGGAATGTTCCCTATGCCTTCAATAGGACATTCAAAATCATTTGCAATGTATATTGATTTCTTCACTCCATCATAAGGTGCAATAGAAGAGAAAGAGTCCTTGGAGCTACACATATGTGAAGAGGCTCCACTATCAATATACCATAGGCCGTCCTTCTTGAAAGGAGTAGATGAGAAACTAGAGACCATAAGAGATCCCTCTCCATCACTTGCAATAGTGTCTTCCTTCTCATTGGTAATATTGGCTTGCTTGAGTTGATTCTTCTTTTTGAAGCAATTGGTGGCATAATGACCTTTCTTGCCACAATAAAAGCACTTGATCTTTTTCTTCTTCTTGAGCTTGGATGATGAAGCATTAGAGGAATCATCTTCCTCCTCATCTTTGTCTTTGGATTTGACTTTGTCCTTGCTTGAGGATTGTTGATGTTGGTTCTTGCTCCTCTCTTTGTGCTTATCCTTGGCAAAAAGAGCTTTGCCATCATTATGAGTGAGAGAAAGCTTGTCCATCCTCAAGAGCTTATACTCTTGTCTTGATTCTTCTAAAATTAGCACACTTTGGAGAGCCTCCAAACTTGGTAGCTCCTCCTTAATGGCATGGGATTGGACAAGATTATCAAATTCACTTCTCAAGCCATTGAGAATGACTTGAACTAGCTCATTTTGATTGATGGAATCACCAATACAAGCAAGCTCTCTATGAATATCTTTTACTCTCAAAACATAACTAGATGCACTCTCATCACTCTTTTGGCTACTTTGAAAGATTTGATTCCTAAGAGTGAGAAGCCTAGAGGTATTCTTAGCCTCATAGATAGTCTTGAGACAATCCCAAGCTTCTTTGGCTGTTGTACAAGTACCTATCTCCCTCAATATCTCATTAGAGACATTCATCTTAATGTAGTGGAGAGCCATCCTAGCTCTCTTTTTGTATTTTTGAACCTCTTGAAGAACTTGTGGTTCTTCTTCAAGGCCAAGAACTATGTCCATCACGTCTTGAAGGATCAAGATGGACTCCATCCTCATTTTCCAAATTGAATAATTTGAAGTGGTCAATCTTTCACTTGGTTCCAACAAGGATGAACCCATTGAAGACATTTGAAGTGAAGAAAACTCAGATGATGAACAATAAATGTTGTTACACACTTTCAATAGGATCCAATAATTGAGTACTATCTCCTCCTATGAAAGATCTTACAACAATTTGTGAATTGATTCTCACTAGCTACACAAATCTCTCTAAAACAAGATCTATTTCACATCAAATGATGGAGTATAGGCAAAGTTAGGACCCAACACTCTTAGCACGTGTGAAATACACTAAGAAACCAAATTTGACTCAAATACAATGATATTGCATGAAACAAAATGGCTAAGATCTCAAAACAGTGCCTAGATCACTTATAGATGAGATTGGCAAGCATACAACTGTGATTTTGGATCAACCAAGCAATCTCTTGACCAAACCAAATGTGTCCACCCAGGTCTAGGTGCCCTACCTAACCCTCTTCAAAAGCTTATAACTTTTGATTGGCTCAACCAAATGGAATGAAACTGATTGCAACAGAAACTAGACAAAAGCTATCAAGCAAGATAAATGGATCAAACATGAGAGAGAACTTCCAAACTGAAATTGGATGTTCCTCACACGTGTCTGAGCACCTGATTCCGTACAGTACCAGGTCAGACCCAATCAATGTCCTTTTGATCTCTTTTGATCCAAGATTGAACAAGATAGCTAGGAAAATGGGCCTTGACAATTTCTAGCTCAAGATTGATGAAATTTTTTCACTTAGATGGATCAAAATGCATGGTAACCTCAGGTAGGCTCTGATACCATGTTGATTTTCACACGTGTGGACTGTCCACTACATGTACTTGTGATCTCCTAAGGTGTGTAGATGCACCAAGATCAAGACTAGATTGAGATTCAAGATCAATCTTGAATCCTATGGCAAAAACACACTACTACATGCATTCAATCACTTCCAACTCTCACTCACACGTGTGGGAAGTATTCAAAAAATAATCTAAGTAAAAACAAGCTGCTCTCCTCGGGTAGAGAGAGAAAATGCATCAAGAGCTCTCGGGTAGAGAGAGAAAGCTAGAAATCCAAAAACTCACAAAATCCATGAAATCACCAAATCAATTGATTTCAAAATGAGGAGTACAATGATACTAGTAGGTCCACGAGCTACCACTATGCTTAACTATGATTGGACCACATTTTGTCACCTCTTGATCCTAGTGGATCATTGATCTATGCACCTCTTAATTCTATTGGACTCTATTCAAGCACACCTCAATATCCTATTGGACCTCACAAGGTTCCACCTCTATATCCTATTGGACCTCTTGGAATTCATCAAACAAAAACTTTACACTTGTCTACACTCTAATTAGCAAGTGTTTCGCCTCTTACTCTATTTTGGCTCAATAGTGGCATTACAAGTGGAAATGCATAATTTGCCATCTATGCCAAATTTATTCCTATCAACATCCTACACCTAGATGCTTGATGTAAAAAACATAAGACCCCTATATCTAACATAGATAATCTTTTTCAATTCTTCACAAGGGAGGGTGGGGGTGTAGTTAGGATACGGCATGGGGTTAAATGGTAGAAAATCAGGAACAAGGCTAGATGGTGTATGAAAGGCAGGTGGAGGTGATTGTGGATTGAAGGGTGGGGAGGTACTATGTGGCAGAGAGTGTGGGATTGGGTTAGTGGTGACAATGGTTGATGGTAATGCAGTTAGTAATTGTAATGCAAAATCATCTATGTTGACTGTGGAGTCAAGTAGGGTGGGGATTTGTACAAGAGAGGGCTTTTGTGGAAGTGTGGAAGGGAAGTCTGTGTTGAGAGTTAGTGAGGGTGTGGAGGTGGCAGTAAACGGTGGGGCTGGTGGTGGGAGTGTGAGAGCAAGTGATGGCGAGGAGATTGCCTGTGTGGACGGAATCACGCCCATAGGATCAGAGCCGGAAGTGCTTGCCGTTCCGGAGCTGCCTATTGTTGCTGCTACTGCTTGTCGGCATTGTTGGGCCTGGTGAAGTAAGGCCGCCTGCTACTCTAGGACTTCCTTTGTGACCTGAGATGGTTTAAGGCTCCCTCTGGATTCAGCATATTCTACCCCGATGTCGCTGGATAGAATGTCATGCGGGACATCTGCTTCTGTGCTGACCGCCTTCCCATTCTGCTTCTTAGTAGGTGGGGCTGGTGAGATTGGTTCTGCTGTCGGTTGGGGGGTGGCTCGCTTTTTTGTCCTTGGATAAACAACATCCAGCTCCTTGATGGCAGCAGCCTCCTTAGACCCCAATTGCTTGGTGACCAAGGGAGGCTGAGACTTGGTTGGAGCTCGTCCTGAGTCGCAACCCGCACTCCCCTATAGTATTGGTGGGATTCGGCACCCCCCCTCATACCAAGCACTCTACCCAGGTTGGTAAAGCACCTTGTCCCAGCCTGATCTTGATACTTTTCCATCTTGGCTCTTTAAGGTAGGCAAAGATTGAGTACTCTGCAATGCACCTCTCACTCAGCTTGAAGTAGCTCTTTGAATCAGCCCAAATGTAACCATTGACCTCGTGGAAAGCCAAAGGGTCACACCAGTTTGATTCGCATACGAACTATCTCTTCGCGTTTGTGTGAAGCACCATGTCCGTCGCGCAAAACTTGACTTTCACAATTCTATCACTGGTCAGTTGCCTCACAGTCAAAACAAGAAAGGTACATTGAGCTTGGCTTCAAGTAGCTCTCTTTGAATCAGACACATGCACCCAAAGTTTGCACTAGTCCGATCTCAACGCGAACTATCCCTTAGCGTCCGTTCGAAATACCAAGTCTCTCATGCAAGACTCAACTTTCACAGTTCCTTCATTGATCAGCTGCCTTACACGTAACACAAGCTAGCGTACTCATATGTTTCCTCATCATTGCTGGTCTAGAGAAAACCTATAACAAGCTTTCCTTTCCACAACAAAAACTTGTCAACTTATTAGGTCCAAAGTTCGCCAGTCTTCTCGTGTGAGTATATGGCTAGGTCACCTTGAATTTGCCCCCGTTTTGATCAACTTTCATTCAAAATTTGCCCCAAGAGAGAGGTGTGTGTGATAGTTCCCCTCCACTTATAAAATCAATTGATCGGACTTAGAGTAGAGTTCTTCGGACAAAAAGCCTTTCCAACACTTTGCTTCCCATCTGCTAGGATTATGGCTCGATCCAACTTGTTGCCAATCTCTAAAGAGGATCCTAGTCTTTCCCCTTTGAGGAAAAACCCAACTGATACTGGATATCACCCATGCTCAGTGAGTTTCAGTTCCGAAGGTGGCCGTCCCAAAATGAAGACCAACTGCTCCATAGAAGATCTCCCCTGAAATTGCCCTTTCCAACTTTTGACTTCATGCTTGCGTCTGGTGGGCGTTGTCGCAAATGAAACTAACCCAAGAAACAGGCTAGCCATCCATCCTTTGCAAACATGGAGTCGTTTCATTGTCGTTCACGTGCGAGTACTTGAACTGCAAATCCACCCCACGGATTCTGTAGTTTTCTTTGTTTGATGGTATCAGCCTTCAAAAGAAAGGTTCCTTCTCGAGCCATCAGCTCCTTGTATCACAAGCAATCATGCAAACCAGGCAAAGCACAAGTACTAAGACTCACCACGAATACATACAAGTAAGACACTCAGGCAGGTTTACTAACAAGTAACAAAGACAAGGTCTCCCTTTGAGATGGTCCTGCCAACGGACCTTTGCCTGGCCGCGCCCATACAAATCGATCACAGAATTAGTCCACATAGGACACCCCTCCAACTATCCGTGCTTTCACCATTAAGCAGCACATTGCCTCAGTCACGCCCCACCACTTTTTGGTCGATAGCCCTTATAGCTAAACGATCGGCAGCTATCCCGCACCGACAGCTAACCACCCGTGCTTTACATCCGAATTCGAGCAGCATCTCTGTATCAATGGTTAACCCGTACAGTTCGAATATGTCGCCCCGCACCCCACAAGGTACAGACCGTGCTTTCACCTAACTAGACAGCACTTTGCCTCATCCGTCCTATGTGCAGACAGCGCTAGGCCTGAACCGCGAGAACTAACCATGCTTACACCTTGAGGGCAACACTTTGACTCATCAAGTCCCCCGTTCTGCCGACCACCCCGACTGTGGACGCACCCATGCTTACACTGTGGGCAGCACCTTGCACAACAGTTGTCTTGATGAACCCCAAATAGTGGCCATTTCCGTGAGATCCGCATAGCTGACCGGCCAGTCGGCTTTGATACCACATGTAGCATAGGCATCCCAAAGGGGCCCGGGAACCACGACTTAGCTTCCCAGCCTTCAACTCTTGCCATCCAAACCCACTTGACATACAAGCAGCCAACTCGCCAACAACAATCAGACTTAGCCAACTTGAAGTTCCGAAAACCAACATTGAGATCCAACCTGGCGCCATGCCAGATCGGGGGTCCCGATGTGGGTGACTTCCCTCCAAGCAAGCCGCCCGACATACATCAAGCTTGACCAACTCGAAGCTTCGTTACAAATGAGTAACATCCATTCCAAGAAAACGGTCTGACTTACATCAGACTTAACCAACTGAAAGCTTCGTCACGAGCGCTGGAAGCCAACCTGGCGCCACGCCATACTGGACAGCCATAAACACGTAACTTCCACCCAAGCAAGCCATCCAACTCAACGACAGGTTAGAGCCCGTTCCCCAAGAGCTTAACCCATTCACGTTCATGCAAGGAACACTCTAAACCACAAGCCGCGATAGATGTAGAGACAACCAGTTCCTGGACCAAATGGTCCCGACAGCATACCGCTGGCGCCACAGACCGAATGGTCCCGACGGCATACCGTTGGCTTCCCGGGATACGACCCTCAGCTATGTGCCAATTTAAAAAATTTGAAAGCGGCCTTACAACTGGCGCTTTTACTGAACACTGAAACCCAGAAGGTAATCAGAGTCAGTTTGAGAAAAATCCCACTTTATTGATAAATGTGAGAAGGTTACACTTCAAGTGTGTGACCGACCCTAGTCTTCGAGGCGCTAGCATGCCAAGGCGAGAGCCATGACAACATTCCAGCAAGGGAGGCTGAGACTTGGTTGGAGCTCGCCCTGAGTCGCAACCCGCACTCCCCTATAGTATTGGTGGGATTCGGCACCCCCCCCTCATACCAAGCACTCTACCCAGGCTGGTAAAGCACGTTTTTCTCTCTCTAGGATTTCTCTTTCTAGAAAGTCATTTTCTCTCTCTATATTTTATTGATCCCCAGGCTTCCTTTAATCATGCCTAGATCGTGTGAGGTGATTGCACATCGATCTGAGCTCGCTGGACTTTGCTAGAACTGATCAAAGGTTTTCAGCCATAGGAACTTGGCGCCGGCTGGATTCTGGTCACAGTGGCGCCGGGTCTGGCACCAGAGGCGTTGGCGCCAGGAGTAGCAGGGGCGCTGCTGGCGCCGGGGACAATGCTGGCGCCAGTGGCGCCAGAAGTAAAGCTTATGAAGATAGCTTTACAACAAAAACCTTATACAATCCTAGAATTTTTTATCCTTAGTAGAAGCCCTCTTTGTTTTAGCGATGCTCTTGGTGGTGGTCATTGTGACTTCCTTGTCCATTCGCAACTCCTCTATTGTTGTTTTTTTCTTGACAAAGAATAGTGCTTAAGTTAACAATTTGCAAATCGATAAACTAACACATACAAATTCACATAGAAAAGCTCTCCTCTTGCAAAGCAATCCACACAGTATGTTACGTCCATGTCCTATATGAGGGATTCGAAATAGTCCTTGGCACGAATATCTAGTACTCCAGTGTACAAGATTATTAGTTATGCCACGTCATTTTGGACTAGGCCAGTAATGTAAGGTTCTTAAGTTGGGAAACACAACTTGACCTCAAGAAACACAAAGTGATCTTGACGGTCAAAATAGTGATCTTGAGTAATAACCTTGTGAGGGCCCAAATGTTCTATTTGGGCCTATGTAGCTAATGCATGGTGATTGACAGCTTTTGGTGCAACAGTAGGAGGTCAAATGCTTTTGGATTGGTCTTGGGGATCCTATAGGAAATATTTCTTAGCTTTTGGGACCTATATCTCTTGTAGGAACTCACCCATCTCCTCATTCAGTTTTCAATTTTCCAAGGCCAAGATCCTCTCCTCTCTTGCATTCAATCACCGTGGCTCGGGTGTGAAGCAGTTAGGGATTTGATTATCCATTTTTTGTTGGTTGGGTGGTATGGCTCCACATGCATCCATTTGGTTGCATGCAACAGAATCTTGACAGATCTTCACTTGGCAATCATTAAAGTGGTATTAGAGCACAGCTCTGCTGATTGCATAATAGTGAGTAAAGTAGTATTGTACATTCCCAATACTGAAAATACTTTTTTGAATCTATTTGCATGTCTATGTACATGGTTTAGTGAGTTACAATAGTCTGATCAAATGAATTTCATGCATGAATATTGTTTTTATAAAAGCTAGTTAAAAAGCTAATTTCTCAGTTGTTACGCAATTTTGATTTTGGAATGATCATTGCATGTCATGTCTGATGCATGCCAGATGTTTCGGAATCAGTTCAAAATGGGAGGGCAACTGTGGAAATCATAAGTTGATGCTAGTAATTGATTTTTTCACATTTTTGGTCCACATTGAATGGAATTCGAAAATCCCATATATGTAAATTCTTGAAAGACCCGTCAAAGTTTGCAATTGTTCTAAATCTGTCAATTATTGATTGAACAGAATTAGCATAAAAAGGTTAAAAACCTTGTTGAAATGTAATCAGCCGGTAATAAGGTCCAATATTTTTTCACTTTTGGTTAAAGATTTTGAATTTGTCAACTAATTAAACCTATTTTCAAATCAGGTAATCAATAATGGTTGACAATCAGAGAGAATGATACCTATGTTGATCTATTTACAAATTTGCCAACACTTAAGTACCGCACTATGTAAGCGAAATGTGCTTTACACTTTCGATGACGTCGTATGACTCGCAAAAGCTTGTAATTCCATGATTGAACTGTCATTACCAACATGGTGGATGAGCAATTTACTAACAACGATACTAAAGAAATAGAAATCAGGATGAGAAAAAAAAACGTCAAATGAACAAAATATTACCTTGTCAATATCAACGTCCACTTGTAGGTTGTACCACTCAAAAAATAGCTTTGTATTGTATAGCACACACCAGGCACAACTAAAAGAATTGTTTTGTTGTACAGACTATAGATATTAAATGAAAACTACTAAAATTATGATAAATAATTTATTCATGCAAAGATGATTAAAACAAAAAAAGATCCATATCAGCAATATTATATACCTTGATAGTTTTTGTTTTTATTTCGCCAATAGATTTGGCTGTTGTCGATATTTTTCTAATGGTTGTATGAAGTAGAGAATCAAATTCTCTATGTGTATTCTTAGCTGAATTTATTTTTACACACAGAAAATTTGATACTCCTTCATTTATTTTGATTGAAAGAATGTTCAGGCTCCAATGACGGCTGCAAAATTAAAAATGAAATTAGAATCATTACTAAAAAAAATATAAACATCAAATTAAAAGCATCAGAACTTAACTGGAAAGACTTACTTATTAAATGTATAGGATTTGGAAACAATATCTACATATTTCTATGTTATCTTATCAAGCTCCTCGATGAGGAAACCTTTTGAGGAGGTTGATGAGCAACAAGAGGAGGAGAAGCTGATCATGAGTCTAATTCAGACTCAGAAGACGCTGAACTAGTGGTCAGGACGATGTCAGGCCGCTTTGTAGGGATGACTTTCGGAGGTAGGGAAGCAGTCGGCCTGTGAGATCTTGATTTTGTAGGACGAGACTACCTCCTCTTCTTGTTAAAGGTGGTGGGGAGGTCTGTTCTATCCAGAGGTAGATCCTTGGAGGTGCTGGCGTTATCCAAATGGAGGTTGAATTATCTCCTAAAGTCTTTTGAGAAATAAAAATCCTTGGGCATGATGGTAACACACTTACCATGCACAACCAACAGAACGGAATCCTCAAATGTTAGCAACTGTGCTAACACAGAGAAAATAAAAATAATAATAATAATAAAACTCTATGGCATGTGTTTTGTAAGACCACATATGAGTATCTGTCAATAAACTTCAAGCCATGGCATGTGTTTTGTAAGTCCATGAGTAGAAGCTTAAATAATAATAAAATAGCCTAAACTTAGATTTAGAACTTAGACCTAGAAAACTTAAGACTAGAAATATTTTATCTTAAGTTTTCCTAAGTTAAGAAATTTGAAGTTCTAAATCCTAAGTTAGAAGTTCTTGAAAAGCTAGAAACAGATTAGTCCCATAAGTTAGTAGACACTTATGGAAGACCCTCCTTGCCATAAAAGGAGAGGTATTTGCATTGTAACCAACACTTTTGAGATTAAGCTATCTTGCTCTCTATTTTGGAGAATTATCATTCTATGTCATTTGTGTTCCCTTTGGAAAGGTGCATAGCTTGAGGGAAGGTGCTCGGGCCTCCTCTTGCCTCCTTTTCATCGGTTTATTGTGGCATGTTCTTTATTGCTTATTTTCTTAATATTAGTCGCAATATTATTTTATTACCCTTTGGGTGTTAAGTAGAATTTAGATTAAACACCTTGCTAGTTGGGTAAGTCTTAGCAAGGGTTTGTATTTTGTCACTTTAGATAGTTTCATTTCCGTTTTGAGCACTAGTTGGGTAAGCCTTAGTGCTTCCGTCATTACGTCTTAGTTTTGGATTTCTGTTTGAACCTTGGTAGAAACTTAAAAAGTGGACGAATCTCTTCATCCCTATACTACACCTATAAGTAGATCTAGCCACTGCACACACTAGAAATACTTCCAACATTGGTGCTGTTGCCGCTTTTTAAGTATTTTTCTACCTAGCTTCTTCTCCTTTTTCTTTTGTTTTTTTGCTTCTGTGTTGTATGTTTGCTTGTGTGCTTATCTCTATCTACCAACAAACAGCACGCATCGTCTCTCCAGGTCCTACACGAGCTGCGGAGCAACTTCTCAAACCGACGGGAAGCAACAAAAGAGTCAACTTGGGCATTTTCTTCAAAAGAAGTGACCCAAGTGACATTTTTCACAACAAAAAAGGTATATCAGAATTCGCTAGTCTGTCTGCAGCCCTAACAGACCCTGATCTTTCATTTTATCACCTCCATGAATTCTGACCACATTCAGATTTTGAGAAAACGGCCTGATATACTGTCAAAATCCCTTATTTCTCATCAAAATCTTTGTCCTAGAATTCGCCGACTTCACTGAGGCTAGATCTCATTAAGATCAGTCCTTCAGCAGCTCCGTGAATTCTATCTCACAGATTTTGCCCATTTACTGTCAAAACATCACATTTTTCTTTATATTCCCTATCTGCCAGTCAAACCTCTCTGTTAGAATTCGTCATCCAGCCTAAGAATTCGTCCTCACAGAGCACGATTTCCATGTACTATCTGCGAATTCTGAAACGCCAAAATTTTTCCAAAAAATATAAAAAAATCACTATTCTGACATTCAAAAGCCTTTTTCAGAATTCGCGAGTATTACAGTTAGATTTATCTGCCTCTCCACGATCTCTCAGCCTGTCTGCGAATTCTATAACAATCAGAAAGACCAGTTTTTGTCCTACACTATCCATCTGCAAGCAAACTGCCCTTTTTGTCAAGTACAGTCCTGCCCTGCTCATCTATATTCTGCATCATGTCTCGCGACTGTGCTGAATCTTCTAATCCGACTCCTCCACGAATGGAACGAAGAATTCCATGTATCGATGCACCAAAGTACGATGGCGAATCTGACCCAGTCCGATTTCTCCAAGACTTTGATAATGCATGCCGTTTTTATGGAGATACCTCTGAAACTGAAAAGCTTCGCCTATTTCCCATGGCACTCTATGGCACCGCCAAGGAGTGGTGCTTGAATCTCAAAGCTCCTGATCTTGCTTCTTGGACCACCCTCAAGGACGCTCTCATCAAGCGTTTCAAATCATCCAAACTGACTCAGAGCCCGTTCATTCAAATTACTCATATCAAGATGCATCGCGAAGAGTCTGTTCGAAACTACATTGAGTGTTTTAAACGTCTCAAAGTAGAATGTGTTGATGAAAATATCACTAGATGAATGGCCATAAAACTATTTTTAGTTGGATTGCCAAAAAACATCCGCCGTGAACTCAAACCAGTTGACCTTTATGATCAACTTAAAGATGTGATGACTGATGCTATCCGTGAAGAAGACGAAGGTTCCGACGATGACTTTGACCATCGTGAAAAAAAATCTAAGAATCCGTACCGTCCTAATCACCCGAAATCTGATAATATTGCTTAGTCTTCTGAACTTCTACATCAAATGGATTTTTGGCAAAAATCTCAACAATCTCATATGGATAAACTCACTGCCGATTTTCAAACCGCCATGAAATAGATTGCTGAGAAATCCTTTCCAGCAAGGGAAAATGTCTGGTGTCCAATCTGCTCATAGCATCACACTGCTAATGAATGCCCTTAACTACAAAATCATTTCCCAGCAGCCAACAAACCATCCATCTATCGATCTTACCGCCCGTACCCGTCACAACAACCTCTGCCACGACCAGGAGTTTACCAACCACGACCACCTGCACCAAATCAATACCCATCCCCACGTCAATAGTTTGTTGTTAACCAACCTACCCCACAAAACGCTGTCCATTATCTTGATCTGAATACCATCGATCCGGCCACCTACTATGTGGAAGATAATACTCAACAGCAATACTCTACTGCAACGGTTGTTTATTATACCTATGATTCTAACGCTCAACCGGTGGATCCCAATGCCCAAGCTTACAACCCAAACCAAGTTGTCTTTGCCGCACATCAACTACCCACAATACGAGGATGCTTTATTAGTGTAGATAAACATCCTAGTATTCGTTGCCCAGATAAACTCTGCTTTCCTCCAGCTTGTGGAAACTGTGGTATTGAACATCACGTGAAGGACTGCCCATACCTATCTAAGCCAACCACTCCTGTCTGTTTAGTGCAAATAGAAACCTTACCAATTGAAACAAATCCTGCTTGGGTCTTGACTCGGGCACAAACCCAACGCCAAACCCCTACACTTGCACCCAGCAAAACTCAACCGTAGGCGGTTCCTCCAAGTGATGATTCAACCTCGATAGTTTATCCACACCCATCTGAAGAAATTCGGCTGTATCATGAGTATCGCCAGCAAATCCGCAATGTCGACCAACAATCTTCCTCTTCCCATAAAGTACCTCACAAGCCCTTTGAAAGCAAAACCCTTGAAGGTACCGAAGTCTGGGGAGATTTACTACAAGCCAATGTCATCCTTCCCTTCCATGTACTCTAGAAGCATGCTGGACAGTGGAAACAACAGATCCAATCCAATACCACCACCATTATTGACGAGTTGCCTGAAATGCCCTTACATCTAACCAATCCACTCAGTAAACGAGGCAACATCAAAATCCCAGCTACCCATCATCAATCCCATGAAGTTTTAGCAGTACTCAATGGAGGTTCCGAGGTTAATATCATTTCCACATCCCTCATGATGGAATGGAATCTAAGAGACAAGCTAGCAAAACCTACTTGTCAGCTTCGAATGGCTGATCAAAGTGTGGTCTGACCTACCGGTTTCCTTCCGCACATGCTGATCAAACTAGGAGGTCTCAAGTTTTCTGTTGATCTTGTAGTACTTGATATTCCCAATAATGTCTATTCTTATGAATTACTACTTGGTCGTCCGTGGCTAACCAATGCACGAGTCGTTCATGACTGGAGCAAAGGCCGAGTCACTTTTGGTAATCGTGACAGTTTTGTCACCATTGACTCAATGGGTAAACTCAAACCTGTGCGCATCCATGACGAGGGATCCTCAGCCACCAACTCAATATCTGAGCCATACCAGTCCAGCCATGAAAAAGGTCATTATGTTAAATCTACTGATATCATAAACTGGAGTCACAGTCTAGCTACCATTGATTGTGTGAATGCCGATTATTGTGCTCAACATCAAGATAATTGTACCTCTCCACACCCGATCGATCACGACCAATTACCTGATCTGGATACACCCATCATCAATATCAATTTTATTGATATTGTTCCGCACCATGATGAGCTGCTAAATGTTGCATGGCTACCTACTAATGAATCAGACGATTTATTCATTGATGACGAGAACGTCTTACAAATTCAGAATTGCCCAGAAGATATGGACATTTCTGATATTCAGATTCTCAACTATATGGAAGCACTTCCTCCGAAGATCTATCCGCAACATGCTTCCAAGGTGAAATCCGTTGCCAAGGTTGCAATTGAAAAACCTGAGACAAAATTCTACTGTCCCAAATGCCCACACTATCCATGGGATCTCTATGAGGAGGAGACTATCTTTCAAATTGATAACGAGATCCTCCATGACATACCAACTGTCTCTCCACCACCGAAACCTCAACCACGTGGTCATACTATGAAAGAGAAAATGAAAAACCACTTCAAATTCAATCGTCGGGTGACCTCACAATTGTTTGGGAAGTTCCTGAAATTGCCTCTACCCTACACCAGTCCCCGAAAAGGCACCATCTCGGCAAGATAAAGGCAAGGCCCCCCTCGAATCTCCAGCCCATGATGTTCCTGCATACTTTAAGGACTATACGATCGAGGATGTCACAATCAAATTACCCCAAGCTCAACGTGAGCCCACTAGTAATTCACCCTACGAAGGCCCTGCACAAACCATAACCCTTTCCTTGAGTGAGCCAAATGAAACCAACAAATATCTTGTCCACGTCGGAGCTCATCTCAATCGCGAACAACGAAGACGGCTTGAAAAGCTCCTGTGAAAATATCGACATATCTCTGTCTGGACCTATAAAGACATGAAAGGCCTCTCACCCAAGTAGTTGTGCATCATATCCCACTTAAACCGAGTGCGAGGCCCACTGCGAGTCGTCCATACAGATGCAATCCCATCTATAAGGCCAAGATCAAAGAAGAATTACAACGCCTCTTAGACGCGGAATTTATCTATAAAATTGAGCATATTGAGTGAGTCTCCCCAATTGTCATCGTCCCCAAGAAAAAAGAAAAACTCCGGATCTGTGTCGATTTTAAGAAACTTAATGCCGTCACTGAACGTGATCATTTTCCACTACCTTTCAGAGAATCCATCTGAGAAAATCTAGTAGGAGATGAGGCTTACTCCTTCTTAGATGGCTTTAGCGGATATAATAAAATCAACACAAAACCGCCTTTGCCACAGAATGGGAAACCTTCTGCTGGAAAGTCATGCCTTTTGGTCTCTGCAATGCTCCTAGCACCTTCCAACGTGTTATGCAAGCGGCCTTTTCTCAGTAGATGGGCGATACCTTAGAAGTTTACTTGGACGATTTAGGAGCACATTCTGAAGAAATACGTCATTTGTCTGTGTTCGAAATTTTTTTTATCCAAAATGCTTCGGTATCTCTCTTAATCCTGAAAAATGCTAGATTTGGGTAACCCACGGTATTGTGTTAGGACATATTATCTCACAAAATGGCATTGCCACTGACCCTGAAAAGATCCTTATCATTCAAAATCTATCGTAACCCCGTACGATACGTGAAGTTTACTCCTTCCTTGGCCACGCCAACTACTATCGGTGCTTTATTTTCAATTTCCTAACAAAGCACGCTTAAATTACAAAGTAGTTGTAGTTCCCAAATGGACGGATGAACAACACGTCGCCTTTAATCACCTCGAAGAAGCCCTTACCAATGCACCCATCCTCCGGGCTCCTGATTATTCTAAAGGATTCCATGTGCATACCGATGCATCCAAGTATGCCATTGGAGCAGTGCTCACTCAACTGGGAGAATTCAAAAAGGACTACCCAATTCGTTTTCTTAGTCGACAATTGATACCTGCTGAAGTCAATTATACCACTACTGAACGCGAAGCCTTGGCAATGGTATATGCGGTTCAGAAGTTTCGTCATTATCTTCTAGGAAAAGTCTTTGCGTTCTTCACTGATCATTATCTCATCAACAAGACCTGCACCACTGGCCGTATTACTAGATGGATCCTATTATTGAGAGAATTTGAGTTTAGGATCGTGGTTCGTAAGGGACTTCAGTATTTTTTAGCAGACCATCTATCCCGAATCCCTACCCTTCCTACCCCTGATCAAGGCTTCAACGATGATTTACCAGATGCAATCCTTTTCCAAGTTGACTCTACACCTGTATGGGCTAAGGAAATTACCGAATATTTAACTTCACGGCAGATGGATCCTTCCTTCTCTAAACCTGAACAACGTGCGTTGGTCCTCAAAACTAAACCTTATAAGTTAATTGTAGGACAACTCTACAAGCAAGGGTTAGATGGAATTATCCAACGATGTCTTACCGAAGGAGAAATACCCTCTTTAATTTTCCTCACTCATGAAGGTATTGGTGTCGGCCATTTCTCTTCTGAAACAACTGCTAAGAAAATCCTCTTAGCCGGTTTTTGGTGGCCAACACTCTTTAAGGATACGCACAATTACACTAAAGCTTGTGATGTCTGCCAATGCACAAAACGCTTTCAAAAAACAAACTACATGCCTTTACACCTCGTACCCACTGATCAAGCTTTCTAGAAATGGAAAATTGATTATGTCGGACCTATTAGTCCTGCTGCTCGACACACACAATCTCATTACATCATAGTAGCTACGGACTACTGCACCAAATGGGCCGAAGCAAGAGCTGTTTGCAATGCTGACGCTCGTTCTACCGCCAAATTTCTCTATGAACAGGTTATAGTTCGGTTCGAATGTCCTCTAGAGCTTATCAGTGATAGGGGTACACATTTCCTTAAATCTGTCATAGTAGATCTTCTTTCCAAATTTTTTGTGGTACATCGCAAAAGTTTCCCATACTATCCACACTGCAATGGCCAGGCAGAATCCACCAATAAAATCCTATGTGGAATTCTCACCAAAACCGTTGAATCCAGCCCATCTGATTGGGAACTCAAACTCCATGCTACTCTCTGGGCTTATCGCACTACCCCGAAGCGAGCTACAAGCTTAACCCCCTTCCAGCTCACATATGGTCAAGAAGCCGTTATGCTTGTGGAATTCCATATCCCCTCCCTTCGAGTAGCCTACAACCTTGAGCTCGATACTCCTCGGAATCTAGCAAATAGGTTATTCCATCTGGAGCAACTATGTGAAACACGACTGATCAGCATCCATGCTCAACAAGTCCACAAACGACGACAAAAAGCATGGCATGATCGATCATTGAAACTTGGAGATTTCCAAGTTGGCGATAAGGTCCTGCTATACCAGGCCAAAGCCTTCAAAGGCAAACTAAAATTTTCGGGCCAAGGACCTTACGTAATAGAAAAAATCTTTGCCTCTAGATATGTCCAACTCCAAACCCTTCAAGGTGATATCCTCGACACTGTAGTCAATGGGAGTCGACTGAGAAAGTATAACGAACCTTGCTTTTATCTTGATATGTATCAGTTGCTTCTTTTCTACTTTTTTTTCTCTTCTCCCTTTTTATTGTTTGCATGCCATTTCGACCACATTTTTGCTGTGATTTCTTGTTCCACCCATCAAGATACTATCAGATCAGGTATACCAATAGTCTTCTCTGAGAAAAGCACAAAAGTCATTAGTTTCAGACAAAATTTTTCACAACATCTCAGATAGAATTAACTTGACCCTTTTTTCACAAATCACGATTCATTTTTGACCTCCGCGAATTCTGTCTCAGATGAAAAATTGTCTAAAAATAGAAAAAAAATAGTTTTGTTCATTTGATATCCATTCTCAGAATTTGCAGACAATTCGCTGGAGCTCAAATTGATTCTCAAGATTTTCCTACTATCTCCGCGAATTCTGATCAGATATATTTTTGCACTATCAGATGTTTTTTTTCTTTTGGCAGTAAAAAAATCACTTACAGGAATTCGCGGGCCCTCAGAAAGTTGCCTCAAAATTCGCGACCATCAATACCAAATCGTGGAGGTTGAGGACAATTTTTGGGTGAAGTTGCGAATTTCTGCCAAAAAAAAGTCTATATATAGGCCTCCAGCTTCTCTCCACGAGTTCATTTTAGATTGCCCAGAGCAATCTAAAATCACTGTTATCATGGCTTCCCACAATTCCTCGTTGAGCTTGCATCACTGTAAACCCCCTCGTCCTTATTCAGGGGATATAGTCATGATCTATCTTAAGAATTACACTGAGCAACTCACAATGGCCAAGGATATCCTCACGCACCTTGGATTTGATCTGACACTTTTCCGAAACCAGCAGAGCGAGAGCCTCATTCGAGCAGCCTACTTGACCTATTCGGATGAGTTCCAAACTTTCCGGATTACATCCAAGAGTGGCAGCTATACTATTATCAACGTCTCTCCTGGGGATCTTCAGAGCGTCAGCTTTCCTAATCTCGGAGAGACAATCCATGGAATGGGCACCAACTATGATGCCAAGTACTTTACCAAGTTTCTGACAGACGACAACAAAACCATTGCCCAAACCAACGACAGGATCGCTATCCGCCTCATCGCGGATCCCCATCTACGGGCCGCAGAGATCCTCGTCACCATGGTTGCAGTACATACCACCAATATGGATCGCTTCCCACTGAGCAATCTCTTCTCTCTGACCCTCACCATGGACGACCCCACTCAAAATTAGAAGTGGGCTGAGAAGGTAGTGGAGAAGCTGTGCGGAGCTCTGAAAGCCCGCAAATCAACTACCAAATGTGGGTATCTCCTCTGGATTTCTCCTTGACAAAAACCGGTCGCTTAAAGACTTCTTTGGCTTAAATCGTTCATGTTGATGGCCCAACTTTAGGTGGCGATTGACCTACTTGAACTTCTTCTAGTTGCTCTAAAGATCCAACATCCATCAAACCCTAACCTTGGTCATCCTAGCCTTGATCAAAATTTTGTGGCAAAAACGTTGGCATAACTAGCATTTGGATTTGAGTTGTGGCTTGAAGTATGACAACAATTTTTTGTTCGTACGTCTTTATGATTTCCTTGGCCTTATCAAGTTTTTTTGTGGCTAAAAATTTGTAAGAATTGTCGTTAACACCTGAGTGCTCTGATACCATGTCGCGAACGGATGGGTTTCATGAACAGATGTTTTCGTTTGGTTTTCTTATGCAGAAGCCTTTAAGATCCTAGGCATGCGACTACAGATCACAGAACATAAATCATTCTAGCAATCAAGACAATGAAAATCAAAGAGATGGACAAGAGAGAGCAGCTGTATTATCAGTTTTTTTTGTGTTTTAGAGCGAGATGATCAGTGTCTCGCTCATTGGTGGCCTGACACTCAGCTCTATCGCTATGCTTTGCTCATTGGCAGACTTTCATGCACAACCATTTTCGTTTTGCTCTTTTTCTCTCTGTTCTCTTCTTACTCAATGTTGATCCAAAATTGTGTTTATATCTCCACTGTGTGGAGTTTACAAGATAGCTAAACAGAGAATTACAAGAGTCGTTAATGCTAATCAACTAGTTAGTTATTCTCTGTTATTGCTAACCCTTTCAGCTGAGCGTGAAGTACAAGACACCAAGCCCGTTGAGCTGCCAGCGGGTAGCGCGAAAGATTTTCCTTTGTTTTCTTTTTGTTTCGTGTCATGTCGTGTCGTGTCTTTTGGTCCTGGAGGTATGTTTGACTTTTGCGAATCATTTGACCTTCGACCTTCACTTCGTTTTGTGTCGTAGGGTTTTCGAGGTACGTTTGACTTTCGCGAATTGTTCGCCCTTTGACCTTCGGTTCGCTTCGTGTCGCTTCGCTTCACTTCGTGACAAAGTTATAGGAGTTCACAATTTTTGACACTCCCTCTTGAACTTTGCAACTTTGTATGTTTAATCCAATTGTATTTCTTTGCTTTGCGACGAGTGGCTTGTCGAGCGGCTTCGTGAGCAAATCTGCAATCATGTCTTTAGACTTTATGTACTGGACCTGGAGCTCTCCTTTCGAGATGAAATCTCGAATGTGATGGTATGTTTTGTCTTTGAATGGAAGACAAGATCCAGGGACAGATATATGGCACTTTGAGAATCCATCATCATCGTGCATGGTTTACCTAGTGGTATGCCAATTGCCTCCAACATCATCTGCAACCAAACTACCTCATTCGCCACCTTTGAAGCTGTGACATATTCAGCTTCGCATGAGGATTGAGCTACCAAGAATGGCCGAAACATGTAGTAAGGCAAGGGCAGTTTCTATCAAAGATGTAAAGACCACTAGGAGAGAATTAAGACGAAGGTATGAGAGAACACCAAAAGAGACTAGTGCCACCCATCCCAACAGAAATGCATCGTAACGCCTGTCCCCTGAGCCATGGCCTGAAGAGAGGGAGAGAAACAGGTAACCAAGAGCCAAATCCAAAAGTACATGAGGGAGAGTTCCTACCAATACATATAGTGGTATGAACCTTGTGCATGTGCTCATGTATCCCCCATGCAATCCAACTAAACTTAGGTCACATATCCCATGCAATATTCATGTATACCTCCGTCACATGCCATGCATTACTCCACATGCCTCAATAGGAGTGTCTAGGTTATCTCAAGATTATTAGTTACAAAACTGGCTTTGACATGGAATTAAATCGAGGCGTAATCAACAATCTCAAACACTAGAGAGCCGGTCTAACATAGCAAGATTATTCCAAATCCTTTGACCTAGATATGGTCATAACAAAAGACATGCCCACCTCATGAGGAACAATAATATTTTAGGAACTAACAATATTCTAATACTAGGAGTCCCAAGACAAAGGTGGTGGGGCCCTACATCTAATCACTAGTTAGGAGCCTGCACATTTATAGAGACAAACTTCATAGCATAGTGCTATTAGTAGGGCGTTTGACAAATCCCTCAGCTTGGAGGAACAAGTAGTAGAATTTGAAAGAAAATATATTCTGAACTAGAGTAGAGGTAGATATGAGTTGCCATGTACCATCGAGCAACTAAATGCAAAGAGAAGGGAAACAATTGCAAAGTTATGCCCTCAACATGCATAGTGCAAATTGCTTATGGAGTGTAATAAACGAGCTCTCCTTGAGCACTTTAGAGCCCCACACTATATGAGAGTCAATGCTAGATTTGAATCCCTTGAATGACGAGAGTTGCGGTCACCAATTTTTGAAGAACTGAAGGAGCCCAATTGGCCACCATCTATCTCAAGCTCACAAGGGTGGTTGACAAAACAAGCCGACTTCAAGTATGCACTTGACATCTTTCACAATAAACATTAAGATAGCTTGGACCCTTGGTGCAAGAAGTCGCAATTAACAAGAAGGAACTAGCCTTCTTGAGCACGCTGGGATTTTATTCGGATAGTACAATTGATCTTTTGTACTTCAACCCCAACACCCCCCATGGCAAGCCTATCTCGTATATACTAACTTGTGGTGGCCCAACTCTATTATCATGGTGGTGGAAAAATGGCTATTCCATGCCTCCAACGTCTTCTGGCTGTAAATACCTCTATGGAGGAGTACGATAAATTAATACTCCACAAGGAGCAAGATGAGCAAAAGGAACAATAATTAGCTTAGCTCTTCTACTAAAGTGCCATGGGACTTAGCAGTGAGAGAATGTTGGCAATTGAAGTGTAGAAGCAACTGAGCTGGCACGACAAAATCCAAGAGTGTTTATAAACATGAGACCCTACTAATAAATACCACATTTTTTATTAGATAAATTTTAGAAAAAAAGCCCAATTAACATCTTGTGCATGTATAAGTCCAACTCACAAGCTTACTAGAATTAACTTAGTCTTAATAGACTTATTGGTTAACTTAAGCCTAGAACTATTTTTGTATGTTACAAAGTCAAACTTAGAATATCAACTTGAGTGAAGTTTAAGTCAAACCTTTTAACTTCTAAACTTAGATTCAAGTCTCATAAGCTACTCTCATTAGAGAGTGCACCACAAATGCACTATAACCTCTGCTGCTGCATGCACAGGTCCCACCCCGTCCATGCTTGGAATTTGACGTGCACCCTTAACATTCACCTGGATGGGCTTTTTTTTTTCTTACCTATCACATGGCATGTATAATGCAAGGGTACCTGTCAAATAAAATAGGTTCATAGGGTACCTTTCAAATAAAATAGGTATGAACCTTTCAACCACTCATAGACATATATTCATGTTATATTTTGTAATAAATTTTTTAAATTTCAAACCAGCATTACATTTGACCTTTTAAAGCTACCTTTCAAATGAAAGGGCAATTTTTATGTTTGCCATTCATATGACATGCTTATGAAATTTTTGCCTTTCTTTGAAAGGCAAACTCGCCTTTGACGTGCATTGCAGCTTGCAAAATGCCATGCCTTACCAAGTCCAAGGGGGGACAGATCTGCTTGTTCCCTTAGCCCCATCCAGCACCATTGGATGGAGTGGGGCCAAGAGTGTAGGTGCACATACAATGCACTCCTTAAGTATTCCCCTCATAAACAAGGTCTACAATTGACTTCCACTTACCTCATGATAGAAGCACAATGGACTCAATGTGATCTTCCACAATACAAGAAAGTGACTTTCAGTCCACATGCTATCCATTTACTTGTTCGAGCCTTCTTACTTTATATTGCATGCTTAAAATTTTGTATCTATTTTTAGTAGTTAGTTATAGAATGTGTATTTCCATGGCCTGCTTGAAATCATTGCATGTGTAAATTGCCGAGTGTTTAGTTTATGGAATAAGTGGAGTATTTTTTACATATAACGATTTGTGGTAGTTTAGCGAGGGAAGGAGAAGTGTGTGGTTGGGGGAAAGAATGTAGAAGTTAATTTAGCAATTACCTTAGTTCATAATGCCTTCAACTCTTGCTTGTGAGTACATGTGAATGCTACTGCTTAAGCTTTTGGTAAGTGTGTGAGGTTGGGGGAAAGAATGTAGAAGTTAATTTAGCAATTACCTTAGTTCATAATGCCTTCAACTCTTGCTTGTGAGTACATGTGAATGCTACTGCTTAAGCTTTTGTTTCTTGTTTTGAGCTTGTTATCTTGAAGGTCGTAGGAAAGTGGAAGGCCCCATCTCTGAGGCTCCTCATAGGATCATATCCTATTTGCTGCTTGTACTACCTCAACAGCCGAGATTTCTCCATAGAAGAATCTCGATACACATGCAAAGATCTAGGATTTGAACTTGTAATCTCAATGAAATTTGATATTTTGTTTAAAAAAAGCACAAACTCCAACTCTTGTCCCTCACATATTTTACGATTATCAATAAGATTTAGATTGACAATTAGACCCCCCCCATAATGGCCACACCCAACAATAACTCTTAAAAAAAACTACTATTGGGTATCGATCTTGGGTGGGTATTTAAAACTTGAATATGTGTTGGTAATCAATCTTGGCAGGTACTAGTTTTGGTAATTGGCAATGCAAGCTTTAGGTATCCCTTATTGATTATTGCAAGGTATAAAAAAAATGAAGTACCCCACAACAT
>CM055096.1:59930956-60428456 GCA_029204225.1 Diphasiastrum complanatum
ATATCACATGGGTAGGAGTGGTCTCCCACGTGTGAAATATCATATAGAAAGTTCAGATCCATTGTATATAGATTTCATACATGTCAAAAGTCAAATCTCCTAGATTGTAGGACCTATCTCCTAATTTGTAGGAATCTAGAAGGTCAACACTAGCCACCAATGATGATGTGGCAAATTAATGGAATCTTAGCCAAAGTGGATATGGATAAGCACTATGACCTGTCTCACACGTGCTGGAAGTGTCTTAGAGAGAGAGTATGATGATTTTTGTATTTAATCCATGATGGATCCACTTTAAGAAATCAATGAGGCAAGATCTTGGTTTTGGAGGCATATCTTGAGTATTCTCATATTTGTGTTGTGATTTTATGGTTCTATTGCTTTCTAACACTTGTGTACTTCACTCTCTGCTGTAATTCCGTACAGGTACTGTTCTTCACACGTGTGAAGGCAGTAGGTCTCAAGTTTAATCATTTGCTTGTTGTTCTTGCTAGATTTTTGATGGGGAATTGATCTAATTCTAGATCTAATCATTGGTTGATTAGTAGATCATGTAATCTAGCTTCCAAAACCTCTTGAGGATCTGATGTAGATCCATTCTTGGTCTTTATTTCTCTGAAATTTCACATGGTATCAGAGCCAAGTACAAGAGATTAAAGCATTGATCTAAACAACACCCAGATTGGCAAGTTTTTTGAGAAAACTCACTAATCTTGAGTGGGCGAGTTTGAAGAGTTAGTTAGCCTTGATATTTGTGCATCAAACTTGGTTGTGGGATGCAGGGTTACTCTTCACACGTGTGAGGACGTACAGTACCAGTTTTGGAGCTATATTTTTCAGTTTGATGCTATATCTTACTCATACACCCAAACTAGCAGGTTTTTTGGAAACTAGCTAATCTTGAGGTAGCGAGTTTGAATAGATAGATAGAATCATTATATTTGTACCAAATTTTTTTGTGGGCTTCATGTGTACTTACCACACGTGTGAGGCCGTACATAACCTGTTATGAGCAATAAAATTCAGTTTTGGTGCATTTAATGCCTCATACACCCAAAACTAGTCAATCTAGTGCATTTTTCAAGCTTTGTAATGCATTGTTTCTATTCCTTTGATTTGTTCTTGGTATAGATCAATCATATAGATGATTTGAATCTTTATTACAGTACATTAAAGCTGATCTTCATATGCTTTGGGTGTGCATTAAAGTTGAGAGTGAAAGATTGCCAAAAACCATAGATTAAGGAGTGATTTGCAAGGGAAGAGATTGAAATCCATTGTATCTTCACTCTAGATGTGTTCAAGAGTGAAAGGGTTGAGACTAGAAGCATCTAAGTGCTAGAAGTCAGCCTTGGATAAGTCCTCCAAGTGAAATCTTAAGTGAATTTCTAGAGCACAAACACTCATAAAGGCAAAATCTACCAATACAAGTGATAAGCATTGTTGGAGAGTTCTAGAAGTGATTTTTGAGATCTAAGTCACATTGTTCCACTCCTACTCAAAGAGTTGAGTTTTGTTTGGCTTGAAAGAGAGTCATAGAGGTGTGTAAGTCACATGTGTAGTGTTTGATCCAAAAATCCTAAGAGTTCCTTCCTTTGTAGAGGGCAAGTTCTAGTAACTCATTTCTTGACTTTGGTGGAAAAATTGTCTCCTTCATTGTGATCAAATCTTGCTAAGTGGCATTAGCTCTTTGTAAGCACATATCTTAGTGAGAGAGAAGTATCACATTTTTGAATTTCATTCCAACTCTAAAGAGGTAGAGTCATTGGTACTTGGTGGAGTCCAATAGGGGTGAATGAATTCAATTTTTGAGCACAATTTGACATTGTATGTATGAAACTCAAATAAGTTCTAATTCAACTTTCTTTGTGAGAGGGTGAGGGTCAAGTTGTGATCCCATTGGGAGTATAGAACAAGGAGGAGTCCATATTTGAGTGTTCATACATGGTTGGGATCTTTGTGAATCTCTAGATGTCTAATTTTTAAGCTTGGTGAAAAATTATTGACATAGATTGTTATCAAACCATTTCATGTCCATTCCAAATCTCAAGAGTGAGATTATTTGGGTCAAGAGGATTCCAAAAGGCGTGATTGGATCTGATCTTTGTGTGTTTGAATCAAGTATACATGTCAAGTTTATGTGATCTAGTGTAGATCATTTTTTTTTTTTTGTGAAAGTTAGTGGTTTAATTTGTTGTCGAATCAAATCAAATTCAATCAAAATCTTAAGAGTGAGATTATTTGGGTCAAGAGTGAGTCCAAAAGAAGTGATTGAGTTTGATTTTCAAGTATTTGAAACAAAACCCATCCTTTGTTCAAGAATATCAAAAGTTGAGTGAACTAGTCAAGAGAAAAGAAAAATCTAGGAGTCAAATCTTTTCAAATCCATTCCAACTCTCAAAAGAAAGAGTCATTGGTGTTTGTTGAGTCCAATAGGGGTGTTTGAATCTGATTTTTGTGATTTGATAGAGTGCTTTGGTCTTAGTGATCAAAGCAAAAATTAGTTTCCAATTGACTAGGTTGAAAAGAGATATGATTCAAAATTTGTCTTGTGTAGATCCTTCTAGATTGTTGAATGTGTTCAAATCTAGTTTCTTGAGAGTCACAAATTACATTTTGAAAAGTCATATCACAAAGTTTTACTTCCTCATCATGGCATCAATAGGTGGCAACCTATTGGAGGCAAGTAAGGATCCTAAATGCAACCTTTGTGGCAAGAGAGATCATTTTGTCTCAAGATGCTACAAAATGAAGACCAATCCATCCAAGGAGAACCAAAGCAAGGGGGCCGAGGTGAAGGATGGAGATTCAAGTGCAAAATGCAAAGGCAAGAAGGACAAATCTAAGGAAATGTGTTTCCTTTGTGGAAAGATGCATGAGGCTTGGAGTCTCACAAGGACTTACAAGAGTTGTCTTCAAAAATCCATCACCACACATTTCAAACCTCTAGAAGTTTTTCATTTGGAAGTGCATTGTTTGGTTCAAGATGCAAAGAAAGATGTTTCTTTCATGAATGTCACTTGGATTTATTTCATGTTCTTGGAAAGCATTTTGTTTGGAACTTTGGATAAGTTCAAAGTTATTGTTATGATCCAAGAGAAACCAAGCAAAATTAAGGAGGAGCAATCACAAAATGAAAATAGTTCCATTTATGCTCTCATGACATCTTTTGAAGAACTATTTTGCTTTGAAGAGATTTTTGTATCTCAAATGTGGATTAAGGCAATACTAGTTGAGTGTGATGCCTTAATAGATAGCAAAGCATGTTTTCCTTGTAAACTTACATTGAGTATAAAGACAAGGAAATGGAAATGTCTTCATGATGTATTTTCTTTTGGTTTCAATAAGATCATGAATGATGTGTTCATTCATAATGTTGAAAGTTGTAAATTTTCAATTTTAAAGGCAAGTTGTAAACTTCTTATGAGAATAAGTGAAGCATCCAAAGTGGACACTTATATCCATAAGCAAGTAGTTAGCCTTATTGAGATGGAAATAGTTCTTGATTTCAATATTAGAAAAATCATGTCAAGTTGTGGTGATTTTTGGACTTATGGTTCTAGCATAAGTAATATTGTTGATCATAGAAAGTGCACAATGTATGGTCATGTTTATTGTGATCATTATGAGACATGGAGGTCTCGGATTTTCATCAAGGAGGAGCACCAAGAAGTTGATCTTAAGGAGTCATCTCAAGGTTCAAGTGTGCCAAGGATTGAGGAGGAGAGTCCTTCTCAAGTTATGATTCCAAGAAGAATATCAAGAGACATGGTTGAGTCATATGGCTCACATTTCAAGGGAAAGAGGAGCACATTTCAAGTGGTATAGATCTTATGCTTTCTTCTCATATGTCATTTGGTGAATCAATTTGCTTTGGTGAGACTTTTGCAACTCAAAGTTGGAGTAAAGCAATACTAGTTGAGTATGGTGTCTCTCTTGAGAACATAGTTGATGTTCTTAATGATTTCAAATTGATTTTAGATCAATTAGAAAGCAAATGGTTATTTCATCAAATGTATGCTCTTGAATCTTGCAAGAGCAAGAGTGATTTGCTCATTCATAGTATGAAAATTTGTCTTTTTTCATGTATTGAGGCAAATTGTAAACTCTTTATGAGAGTAAGTGAATCATCCTCTAAGGACACTTATCTCCATAATAAAGTATTTAGCCTCATTAGATCTGAGATTAGAATGGAAATCAAGCATGAAGATATGATGCGAACTCTTGGTTATTATAGCATGCATAGTCTTGCCAATGTTGATGAGCCAAATTCTCGAGATCTTGGTAACATGATGTTGGATCTTTGTGATCCTTATGAGTCAAGAAGGACTCTTTATTTTCTCATGGAATTTCAGCTATTTTTGAGCTTTTGGATCAACCATATGTTTCAAGGATGGAACAAATCAATGAAAAAAGTGATCAAGTGGTGCAAAGCTCTCAAGTTCATCAAAGAAGTCAACATCAAGGAGGCACTATCATGGATATGGTGATCTTGGATCTTCATCAAACTCATTGGCTGATCTTCACACCTATGAACCTGCAATGATCAGCCTTAAGTGTTGTAAATAGATGTACCATAGATGTATCAAGTTAGTTTTGAGGAGGAGTGTTAAAATTGGCAAAAGCTAACTTGGTTAAATCTTGTAAATACCATAATGACTTGTACCTATCATCATTAGACATGTGTGGAGCCTGTTCCCACGTGTGAAATCTATGCCTAAGTCATTTAGATAGATCATAAATGTTGTACATATCATTTAAATTGGAAACTAGTGGCTAAATTGGCCAAAAACTAGTTTAGTAGTATTATGACACTTGGCACCATTCTAGTGGTAGAAAATGCTATATCACATGGGTAGGAGTGGTCTCCCACGTGTGAAATATCATATAGAAAGTTCAGATCCATTGTATATAGATTTCATACATGTCAAAAGTCAAATCTCCTAGATTGTAGGACCTATCTCCTAATTTGTAGGAATCTAGAAGGTCAACACTAGCCACCAATGATGATGTGGCAAATTAATGGAATCTTAGCCAAAGTGGATATGGATAAGCACTATGACCTGTCTCACACGTGCTGGAAGTGTCTTAGAGAGAGAGTATGATGATTTTTGTATTTAATCCATGATGGATCCACTTTAAGAAATCAATGAGGCAAGATCTTGGTTTTGGAGGCATATCTTGAGTATTCTCATATTTGTGTTGTGATTTTATGGTTCTATTGCTTTCTAACACTTGTGTACTTCACTCTCTGCTGTAATTCCGTACAGGTACTGTTCTTCACACGTGTGAAGGCAGTAGGTCTCAAGTTTAATCATTTGCTTGTTGTTCTTGCTAGATTTTTGATGGGGAATTGATCTAATTCTAGATCTAATCATTGGTTGATTAGTAGATCATGTAATCTAGCTTCCAAAACCTCTTGAGGATCTGATGTAGATCCATTTTTGGTCTTTATTTCTCTGAAATTTCACAATTTCTCCACTGAGGGATCTATATACTTGAAATAAGCTGTCTGCTCAATCTTCTGGAGCATCCTGGTAACAACATTTGGTCCACGAAGGAACCCGAAGGGATGCAAGTCTGTCGTCGCAAAAGATATATTATAGACATAGTAGTTGTGCATGGTAAGATATGAGTCTTGTCTCGCATAATTGGGCTAACGTAAATAGTCTGGTCTTGACTTGTTGCTCAATTATAGCTTTCTCACAGAGATCTGTAGAGAAGGCTTCCATGACTCTTAGAGAAGGTACTAAGAACTCGACTGGCATTACCACCTCTTGACCATACACTAGATGGAATGGCCCAGGTAACCCACCTAGTGGCTTTCTTTGGGGTGGTGTGGTAAGCCCAGATAGCTGAGAAGAGTTTCGTCTCCCAATCAGAGCAACTGGTTTCAACTATCTTTGTCAATATCTTACATATCGTCTTGTTAGTTGATTCGGCCTAGCCAGTACATTTAAAAAGTGCGTGTCGCGATCACTAACTAGCTCAATAGGACAACCAAAACGTGTAATAATGTTTTTTCCTATTTGTCTTTCTACTAATAGGAAAGCAAGACTTGATGGTGTTCTTTACATTCCTTCACTTTCAAAGAATTTTCTAAGTGCTGATCAAATGATAGAGAAAGGATACATGGTAAAATTTGGTGGTGATGCTTGTTTCATTACAAAGGAAGAAATCTTGGTTGCTAGGGGCAATAGACAAGGTAGACTTTTTAAGATTGATGCTTTTGTTATGGCTAACAAAAAGGATGGAATGGAAAAGGATACTGGTCTCAACTTTCCAAAGTTTCCTTTTAGCATCAATAAGATTGGTGGATCTTATGCAAAGTCTAAAAAGCTTCCTTATGCTAGATCTAGATCAAGATCTGATATGCTCCTTGGAAAAGTTCAACTTTGTGCTAACTTGGCTAGTCTTGAGGATAATGATGGTGTTTCAATGGTTCTTCATGGCAAGTGCAAGCATGCAAAAGGTAAGGAAAGAGCTAACTTCATCAATGGTGGTGAAGGTTATTCCTTGGAAAAGGTTATTGCTAATGATTTCTTTGATCATATGGAAAAAGATGTTGCTAGGTGCATGCATGAAGGAGGTGGTTCTTCTACATTATTTTGTGATAAAACCAAGAAAGCCATTTTTGCAGCAAGTGGAATCACATGTCTTCATAAAGAGAGTAGATCAAATGGTTCTATCAAGAGACTTGGTGAGGGAGATAGTCACAAGTCAAGAAGAAGAGAAGTATGTGAAGAGTTCAAAGTAGGATGTACTTTGAATGATGTCATTGTGAATAATAGTGAGGAAGAGTCATTATCATATGATTCATTATCTAAAACATTGAGTAGAAGTTCTTGTTTGAAAAAAGAGAGTACTTCAATCATCCTTATGTTGAAGGTACTAATCATATTTTTCATGGCTTCTAATGTCTTTGAGGTTTCTACTTTTTATGATGCAATCATTAAGAGGGAGTCTTATGAAGGAAAGAGCAATGGAAGATTGGTTCTTGGAAAGATCCAAGGCATGAATCTCACATCTCTTCATCTACTCAAACGATTCTATGATTATGAATTGATCACTCATGATCGAGATGGCAAAAGGTTGGTTGGAGAAGACTACATGGAGCAAATCGAGAGGCAATTTCTTCAAGGCAAGGGAGATCTCATTAGTGAGCTTATTAAGGTTTTTTATGGACTCAAGAAGGCTGGATTTACTAGGTTTGATACTCATCTTCACCTACTCTACTTCATGTTGGATGGAAAGTTTGGAATCTATCTTTTTGATTTATGATAGGGGCATTGTTTTCACTAACCTTTGTGAAAGATCCAGATCAAGCATTGATGAGATCTTGTTGGATCTAGATCATATGTTTGAGAGGGAGTATTTCTAGAGGTTCAGGTCTAAATATATTCATATCTTTGATATCTTTGATGTTCAAGAGAAAGGTAAGCAGGTGGAAGCGACTCATTTGCTCTACTCACATGTTTTGCTACATTGTCTTGCAATATCTTATTGCTGGAGTTGTACTAGCATTCTTGGCTGATTTTTCTTATGGAAATGAAGCTATTGGAGGTTCATTATGTCACTCATTCATGGCCAAGTCATCAAGTGTTGATGATATCTTGTGGCAAGATGGAGATGGAGGCTCATTCATGGAGTTTTATCGTGGAGACATATCAAGAAAGGACAAAGTTGGAGGATGTTGGAGAAAGAGGGGTGTGAGAAACAAAAATAGCTTGAATTGAAATGAACACAAAAAGAGATGACCTCGAAACTCGAAAAAAAAACGAACTAGAACGGAAAGTGTTCGTGCGCAACGGAATGAGCTATCTCACTCTTTCCCAAAACATGACTACGCCTATCAGACTCAAACAGAACATTAGTGATAGAAGTCACGTTCGATCTAATTACGTAGCCAAACATTAAGCATGAAGACATCAGAATGATAATTCATCGTGAACAGCTAGACTGATTGTCAATTGCGGATTAGTTGTGAAAGACAAGACTAAATATTAGTCGCAAATAGCTAGAATAATAATAATTTGCGAAGAATAGACTACCAAATTAAGCAATAAGAAAGTCAAACAAAATGTAGAAAAGCATTTGAACATAGAACAAACAGAGCTGTATCAGATTAAGTATAGCGAAATATACAGGTCAATAATGCAGGTGAGCACAAGACAATAGTGGACGAAACTGTGTGCTTCACAAAGCTAATCCAATTTGAAAAAGGATAAGCCTATTACTGACATTACAAAAAAGCGATGCACAAAAACATCTACTTCGTCTATCTCTGATAAGCTTTTGATGCTATTATGCTTGTTTCTTGTTTCTCACTTAATTTCTATGTCTGAATACACAGATGGTATTCAATATATACATAATTTTACAGGTGTGCAGATGAAGAAAGTACAAAGTGGTGTGCGGTCTATGGGTCTATGGGAGATCGTGGACGGCTGTTGTCATTGTCAAATCTGATTACACAGTTGCATGGGATGAGCGTGAGAAGGCCGTGACATCAACCTTCATTGAAATGAATGTTGGTAAAGACGCGAAAAATGCGACACTCTGACAAATGCCTTAAAATTTGATATACAGGGTACCTTCGCTTTTCCATTAGGGCACCTTCGGCATTTGTAGGGAAGTGTCGCCTTTTTTGCCTGTCACAAATCATGTGTAAAAACACACATTAGAGAGAATATGGGCCCAAAGAGGGCCCTATAAGAAATGCCATGTAGGAGAGAGAGAAATAACTATAAAGTAATTATAATATCATTTTCTAACTTCTTTACGCATCTGCCTGCACTACTTTCCATGTAAATGAATGCACCTTAGTTTAGTCACATCAAACTTCACTGATGCTTAACTATAGTTAAAATATAATTTTTCAAAATGCTGAAATATTCCCTCTCAATAGTTGGGAATACTCAAAAATTTGAATTAGGAGTGACATTTTTGAAAAAAACCTACGCCATCTCTATCTCTAGGGTCAAAAACAAGTGTTTAGCGCCATCTCTATCTCCAACAGAGTCATTAGCGCCATCTCCAGCTTTGTTATTGTCATTGTGTTGTTTGTTACTATACTACTGTACTGATGACAAAGCTTTATCATCTTCATGTGGATCTGTCACCAGAATATGCTCCGCTCAGGACAAGAAATTCAAAGCAACCCAAATTGTCAACTTCTGATATGGTACGATACAGGGTGGAAAAGCTAAAGCATGTAGATTTATGGTCACCAGGAACATTGTATCCTATTGATCCATCTTCATTGCAACATCCAGATTTTCATTCGGTGAGTCAGTTAATAATCTATATGTGTCATGGTAAAAATGGCCTTTTGGGTTACTGTGAGAATTTGATGCTCTATGGGAATGCACATTCAATGCAAAGAATACATTATTTGGAAGAGGAATCAAGGAAAATATCAAAGGAGTGCGAAGAAAAATCTACAAAGATGAAAACTTGTTTGGATGAAAATGAGATGCTCAAGGAGGGGATCCAAAGGTTGAAATCTTCTTTGCATCATTATACAACTAGTAATGATGAGATAAAAATTGCATTTCAATCCATGCGTACCTCATATTTGTCTCTTGTTAAAGATATAGATGTGCTTAACAGAAAGGTCCGAAGCAACAAGAGAAAAAGATTGGTAAACAAGGATATATGTGATCTATCATCTAGAGGAGGTCATAGAAAAAGACGAATCCGTGCATTCAAGTAGGTTATAGCTTATTTGGTATTGAATATTGCTTGAACTTCTTGATTCATTCATAATCACTAATTTTGTTATTTATTCATTTCAACTTTCTGTTGATTTGCTTATTATATACTGCTATGAATACTATGAGTGTCCTAATTTCTACTGACATTTTCATGAACATTATGTTTGCAATACAGATCAGCACTGGTTGTTGAAGACCATTTGGCCGATGAGATTTCAATTGGAAACTCACTAGGCTCTATCTTGATTTTTAAATCTATGAAATCAATGTTAAATAATAACAAAATGAAAAAGATTAAGGCTTCAGTTACTGATAGCATTATGGATGAAGTTGGAAAAATATTAGACACTACATTGTTTCAAGGGGCACGTGACTTTTCGAGCATCAGTAAGGAAGCATATGCAACAATGTTTAAGATGATAAAGGAGGCATTTGTACAGGTAAATATTAAAAAGTTTTCAATCCCAAGACCATTTCATCTTTTAAGAAAAAAGACATGTTAAACCAAGGTATGCAGACAATAGTTGGTAATCCATCTCATATCAATGAAGTGTATTGCTCAAAAGGAGAAAGTCTAGCTTATAACAATTTCAACAATTTATTTATTGACATTAATCAGTTATTAAGATTCATCATAAATTTTTATGGTATTACAAATGAGAATGTCAATAACAAGTTGATAGTTGTTCTTAAGTTAGATGAGTCTGAAATTATAAAAGGACAAAAAATGAAAATAGTCAGTCTCACGATCATAAATGGAGCACTTTCAAATTCAGAAGACTCAGAAGGCCTCAATTTCAGTGTTCAATCAGAAAATGATATCTGTTGGTGGTTGGCAGCATTTCAGGTATAGCAGTTCCTTTGCATAATAAATAGGGATAATCATTTGAATATGGACTTCATATGGAAAATCTTCTCTGTGTTAATATTATGAGGCTAATCATGTTTTTGTATTCTCTTATAGATGCTAAAAGAAGACCATGACATTCTCTCATGGATATTTAATAGAACATCAAATCCTGCCACCATAAAAAATCACATGGAGGGAGTTTCACTCAATATTTCTGGAATTGGCACTTTCAACATTGAATGGCATTTAGCAGGAGATCTGAAGACATTAAAATGTATGTTCAATGTATCTCATGGCACTAACTCTAAACATCCTTGTTTGTAATGCATGAAAACAGCAAAAGACATGACAAGGAGTACAGGAATATCAAGAGATCGAGAAGATCCTAATTGGAAACCTGTACTACCGATTCCTCTACAAAATGTTCATATCTGTACATTGCATGTGGAGGTGCGTATTATAAAAAAAATAATATATCTTCACATCTTATTTGCATGGAATTCCGAGCCAGAGGCCTCTGCGAAGGAAGCTATTTCCATATTAGAGGATGTGTTGTCCAAAGTAGGCTTACATAAAGGCCATGTTAAAATAAAAAAAGATAACAAGCTATCAGGTAAAATAGAAAATATTCCATGCAAGCCGAGCATTGGAAGATCTAAAGCTCGAAGATTTTTATCAAATTATTCTGGCAAACAATCCAAGGTTCAATACACGGTTTGAAAAGAAATTATTGCAGCAACTCAAGATTTCAAAGAAGAAAGTCTACTCGTATACACAGTAGAAGTTTGGAAAAAGTTAGACAACGTGGTGAAATACTTGATAAAAGATAAATTTTCAAATACTGATGCACAAATGATACTTTTGTGCGTCAGTATTTGTGGATGTAGTTCAAAGTGTTGATCGTATAACACATTATATGGTAAGATTTTGATTTTACACTACGATAGACAAATATGTGCAATTAAATTAGATACTTTTGGTACTGATTTGAATTATGTTTTTATGACATGCAACACATATTACGACATCATTCGACATTCTTTGCAAGAAATAGTGGAAGTTAGCATATGGTCATTGCAAGGAATAGAAAAATCTCATTGGCAAGCAAGAGCGGCATTTCATAAAAGTACACAACGTGGCGGAACTAGCACAAAAAACAACTATATATTGCAACCTTCCAATAATTTTACAGAAGAATCCAAATTTTTCATAATAATTATGTCCACCTTTCGATGTCAATATTGTTGGTGAATAGACAGTTGGTTGTGGAAAACCAAGTTGACTTTGGATTCTAAGAAACTCCTCCTCAGAAGGTAGATCATCTTCTTTGTTGCGCATTTCCTCCACAGCCATTTTCAAGCAATCTTTCCCTAAATAAAACTTATCATTATGTACATCGTCAACACCAAGGAGAAGATCATCAGCATCAAAATCAATTATATCCGAAAATTCATCAAGCTCTTTGCTCAAAATGCAAAGAGTCTCAGCTTCAATGAAGTCAAAAAAATCCGATATATCCGATATTGTCAAAAAGAAATTATTATCTATATTATAAGTAGGCAAAGTGATCAAAGATTCATCAGAAAGAGATAGAGTAGTGGGAGTTCTAGGGCCTATAAACGTAGCCCTATTTCGAGCAGGATCAAAATCAGAACAATCGTCTAAATTAATGCTCGTATAATAAAAAAAAGTATCTATATCTACAATCTTTGACTTTTCAGACTTTGTACCACTAGAAGAAGCACCTTTAGAAGTGGAAGGGATGGCCTCCGAATCGTCAGAAATATTTAACAAAAGAAAAAAAAACAAAAGCAGACTGAAAATCAACAAATTTACATTTTTTATGATGAATTGGGCACTCATCTACAAACTTGAAATCATTTTGTAACTTGGTAAACATTCTATCAAGCTTAGATTTATAGATATGCTTGTCGAGTGCCACCAGGTCCTGATAATGAATCATGTCCTTATTCTGAGATCTAAATAACAGAGTACTGAGCAGGGATTTAAATCTAAGATGTATCTCAGAAAATGCCTCCACACTAGGGCTCTCAGTTATAGAAAGTAGAATAAAAAGAAAAGGAGAAAAAAGAGATTTGAAATACTCCAACCTATCAGTAATACCAAATTCATGAAAAAAAGACAACAAACTAGAATCAAAATTAGACATTTTAAACAAAAACAATAGAAGTAAAATTCCAAATATCTTTCTCAGGCGTAAACTGCAGGTCAGGCAAGCACGTCAAGGCAATGTGCACTCGAGAGAGATATTACAAGTTGTAGTATAGGATCCGAACGCAAAAACACAGAGCACAAAAGAAAGGAGATGCAATGCGCACTTGAATGCGATACCGGATGAGGCAGTATCGATTCCAGGCGCAAATGGGTCAACGGAGGGTAATCAGAGCAAACGGCGTGTTTAAAATTGATATCCGGCCAAGCAATCGTAAATTTGCATGAAAATCTGAACAGAAAAAGACCTATTTATAAAAAAAAATTGCACGTGTGGAGGAGTGGCGAAGAACACATGTCGACTTGTGATTGGTCCAAATTAATGCGCCGTATCTAGAATGATTGATCTGACATCTGTCACGTGCGAGAATGACATGCGTCGAGAACGGATTGGTGCACGTGTCCTATCCCATGTGGCCTCATAATTGGGTCATCATTGTCAGTACGGATATTTCACGTGGACCAATAATCTGACGACACGTGTCCCGGCCATCTTTTCACACGTTCAAAAATTTCATACATATAAGTCCTTGAAATTCTCATTTTTTTTTGCAAAATTTTTGGTTTTCGCTCCCAGTATCGCTCTCAAGCATGACAGCCATGCAGGCCTTACAGGGTGCTGCAGAAGATTTTATGTCCCAGTTTTTTGAGGATACTTGTCTTTTGGCAGTGCATGGTAAGCGTGTCACCATCATGCCAAAGGATTTTGTCATTCTCAAAAGACTTCGGGACTGATATTCTGGTCTGCATGTTGATAATGCCAGCACCTCCAGAGACCTACCTCTGGATAGAACCGAGTTGCCTACTACCTCTATGAGAAAGAAGAAACAGTCTGTCTCCAAGAAGGCTGGATCTTGAAGGCCAGCTGCTTCTCTTCGTCCTAGATGTATCCCGGCCAAGAGACCTCGTATCTTTCTGAGCTCTGAGTCAAATGCTGGAGAATCTGACTCAGATTGAGAATCTTCACCCCTTCCTCCTCCTGTTATTCGTCCAGCTCCTCGGCAGGTTTCATCACCAAAAGTGTTGATTACCCAAGAGGAGCTCGACAAAATAACAGAGAAATCTGTAAATATTGTTTTCACTTCTGTTTTTGCTCTTGTACATATTCTTTTTGTGAGAATTCCATACGATCTAGCCCAAGTTTATTTTGATTATGACCATTATAATCAATACAAGGCCTACTTAGCTAATAAAATTGATCTTCTCGACAACTTTTTTGATTTTTTTCTTTCAGATACGCGTACAAGTTTTAGATTAGGTCCCAAATTTTATGCCGAGCTGAAAGATAAAACCTCGGAAATTTTAGATGTAATAGTAGAAGCCGGAGTTCTTTTTTTGCAAAATAGTATTAGTTTCAATTTCCATGGTACAATTTTTGTTGTTAATCCATTTTTCAATATGGGAGTGATAAAGACGAAAGAAGCCAATTTTGAGAAGGCTGTCTATTTTATCGAATGCAATCCCATGGCAAAATTTTATTTGATTCCATATGAAAATAAGTAAGGATTGCTCTTTTGTTTTTGTTGCTTTAATTTGGATTGTTGCATGCTTCATTGCTTTAATAAGTAAGGAATTTTTTCATAAATATGGATTTATCGGTATTTGTATTCTGATTGTTGCAGTCGGCATTGGAGCCTGAACATTCTTTCTGTAAGGATAAATAAGGAGGGAGTATCAAATTTTATATGTGTAAAATTAAACTTAGTTGCAAATACACATAGAGAATTTGATACTCTACTTCATGATGTCGTTCGAGAAATACCAACAACGGCAACTTCAATTGGAGAGATAACCATTAGATCTCTCAAGGTATATTCAATTTATCTCTGATATGCATGTATTCCTTTTTTATTCAAATGTATCGTCATAGCATAAATAAAATTTCTATTATAATATTACTAATTTTCATTCTATATATGTAGTGTGTACATCAAAATGACGTTTTTAGTTGTGCATGGTTCGTCCTGTACAATACGAAGCTATTTTTTGAGTGGTATAATTTACAAGTGGATGTAGATATTGAAAAGGTAATATTCTGCTCATTTGTAGTTCCTTTCATTCTGATTCATATTTTTTTACTATCATTGTTTGTAATTTGCTGATTCTCATGTTTTGTGATGACAGTTCACTCTTGAGCCATATACTCCTGATGATGTATATAGATTTCGACAAAAGTTGATCAAAACCTATGCCCAGTACGGTGTAAGTGTTGCATCTAGGATCGAGGGCCCTCAAAAGGAAGCTGCTCCAACCTTAAAAGCCTGTCAGGTTGCTCAAGATGCAGATCTTATTTTATATGATCAAAAAGGAATAAAAGTCCTTCCTAATACAGAGGAAGGCAATATTATAGCAGAGATTCCTCTTGTCTTAAAAGGCATTGAGGCCCTTCCCAAAACAGAGGAGAGCGAGATTATAGAAGGAGTTGTTCCCTTATCAATTCCTAATACTGATAAAGAAAATATAGAAAAATTGATTGAATAAAAATCTATTTGTAAATAGAGAGACATAAAAAAAATTACAATCATTTTACATGTAAACAACCCGTTTATGTGTTTTTTTATTGATATCAATATAGATTCTTACAATCAGGTTGTGTCCATAGTGTAATACTGGAATGCAATTTTCTATATTGATAAAAAGACATGATGATTGGCATGTATTTGCTGATAGTGAATCTCAATATTCTTCCATTAGTTGGATTGTTTCGCCAATGTCTTTTACGTACTTGCATAAAACTAATACAAAGTTAGTTACAATTAGTACAGAGATTGTATTGGAAAGTTTTGATTGAAACTATTCATAAAAGATCGAGTGTTTACAGTTACTTATGAGTTTACCATTGAAAATGAATCTGAAGTCTGAAAGTACATCATCTTGTAGGAGCAATAGTTCCTGCCAGATGTAGTTTAGACTCCAATCTTCTTCCACCTCAACACACGTCAAAATGACATCATTGTATATAATTTCAATATTTTTTCGTTTTAAATGTCCACTGGCTTCCAAGTCTTGATCGAGTGGCACCCATTGACCTTTACTTTTTTTTTCCATCTTTGATAATGGAAGCATAAGGTCAACATTTGTTTTCCAATTTGATAACGAAAGCACATGGAAGACATTTTAATTCTGCATTCTATTTCTCCATCTGATCTTTTGTCCCAGCCTTCATCCATAAGTTCAGATAATAAACTATTTGATAAATACAGCATCTGCTTAGAATCCTTGACCAAATTGGTATTGTTGTTAAAAAGCAACATATCATCCACGTATAAGGTGATGATAATGAGAGATTGTTGCACTGACTTGGAATAGACGTTGCAATCAGCAGTGCTTGGTTTGAACCCTTGTTTGATGAGGAATCTGTTGATCCTCTGAAACCAAGCTCTGGTAGACTGTTTCAAGCCGTAGAGTACTTTATGGAGTTTACAGACATGATTCTTCATACCTTCCAGAACATATCCTTCGGGCTGGATCATGTAGATGTCTTCTTGTATAACTCCATTCAAATAAGCTATTTGCACATCAAGTTGATGCACTTCAAGGTCGGTAGCTATAGCAGCATATGACAAGAGGGCCCGGATCGACGGATGCTTGACTACTGGACTGAAAGTCTCACTATAGTCGACGTTGGGGATCTAAGTAAATCCTCGTGCTACCTATCTTGCCTTCCTTCGATCAATTGTTCCATTGGCATTGTATTTGATCTTGAAGATTCATTTGCAATCAATGATGTTGTAGCCAATAATAGCTTCCACTAGTGACCATGTCTGGTTCTTGATCAGAGAGGAATACTCTATGTCCATAGTTTCTCTCCAAAGATCAGAGTCTGGTTGGCTGAGTGCCTCTTCGACTATTGTCGGTTCCTGTATCAAGAGACATGCAAACTCAAGAGTATACCTTGTGGGCGGTGTGTGCACTTGACTTTATCTTCTGGGAGGAATCAAATGATGAACCATTCCTAGGACTTATTGTTGGGTAGTAGCAACATCTTTGTCTGATTTGTTGTCAAACAGTGGATTGACAATGGACACACCTGAGCCCAAAGCTCTGATTGTCGTGTCAATGGCAGGTGATGAAGGTTCTCCTAGAACAATATCCTTGTTTTTTATGTTGAATAAATGATCCTTGATAAAGAATGTATCCCGGCTATACAAGATTTGCTAAGTATCAAGATCATACAACTTATATGTATTATCAGATAAAGTATATCCAATCAGGATGGTCTTGAGACCTTGGAAGTCAAATTTCTTCCTCGTGTCTTTCGGGATCTACGCGTAGGCAACGCATCCGAACACTCTTAGGTTCTTCACAAAAGGCTTAGAGCCTGTCCACACCTCATGGGGTGTCTTGCCTCAGAAGGCCTTGGTTGAACATCTGTTCTAGATGTAAGCTGTAGTGGAGACAGCTTCAGCCCAGAATCTCTTGGGCAACAATGCATGCGCTAGCATACATTTGGTTGATTCAACCAGGGTACGGTTCTTCTTCTCGGCTAAACCATATGACTGAGGACTGTAAGGAGTGATGAATTGCTGCTCAATGCCTTGGCTTTGGCAGTACTCCTTAAACTCGGTAGAGATGTATTCTCCACCATTGTCTGACCTTAAGGCCTTGATCGTTCATCCAGTCTCTTTTTCTACATGCTCTTTGAAGATTTTGAAGCAATTGAAAGCTTCTAATTTCTTCTTTATAAAGTATGCCATAGTCCTTCTGGAGAGTTCATCAATAAAAGCTATAAAATGCTTTGCATCCTTCAGCGAAGGATTTTTCATCAAGCCACAAATGTCTGAATGTACAATGTCTAACAATCCTCTAGCAGTATGCTGGTGGCTTGATCTAAATGGTCTCCTAGTTTGTTTACCAATTAGATAGTCTTGACAGGCAGGTAACTCGACTTTATCCCTAGGATAGTCTAGATCAAGAATAATAGAATGTCGAGACATTTGTTGTACAGCAGCATGATTCAAGTGACCAAGTCTATAATGCCAAAGTAAACTTGTATTTGCATGAATAGAAGTATTGACCGCCTGACTAGAGGCAGAAAAGCAATGACTTAATCTATACAAGTATCCATGCCTCTTTTCGAGTGCTAGGATCTTGCATGTCCTATCAACTACTTTGCACTGATCACATTCAAATTCTACTCTATGTTCTAGATTTGTGATTCTGCTTACAAAGAGCATATTTGTAGATAAATTGGGTACATATAGGACTTTACAAAGCAGCTTAGATTGATCATTTCAAAGCTCAATCTCATAGTACCTTCACCTTTAATAGTGTGTGTGCTATTATCGCCAAGGTGAACATATTTGTTGGTACTGTAAGGTGTATAGGACTCGAAACAACCGATGAGGCTGGTCACATGCTGAGTGACACCGGAATCCAAAATTCAAGAACTGTTGTTGGATGCTCCTTGATGGCTGGTCATGAAGGCATCATGATCTGCTTAATGAATAGGTTGTGGAGCCTCTGTAGCTGCATTTGCCACTTGATTCGACTACCCCTTGTTGTTGTTCTTAGTTTGTAATATCCGGCAGTCTTGAATTGTGTGGTTGTTTCGCTTGTAGTATCTGCAGAACAACTTCTTCATCTACGGATTCAACTGTTCCTTGTGCTGTGCTCGTTTCTGGTCTGGCTTTGATTGCTTCGGGCCTTTCTTCTTCTTCTGCTTAGTCATGCTCTTGTTGGCGTACAAGGCATGAGAATCAGCTGAGGAACTTGAGGCTTCGTTCCTCCGCGTGTCTTCCTACAACAACACTGTAATGACTCTTGAAAAAGTCAGTTCTAGATGTGTCGTGATGATCATCACCCAGCTGTCGTTTGAGCTTGACAAGCTTGTAAGCAGTTGCATCACTACGTCTTGATCGTCTATGACAGATTCGACAGCGGCCATTTGCTTCAGCAAGTTCTTGAATTGGTTGATGTAATTCTGTAGGGAATCACCATTCGCCATCTTGAGGGAGTAAAATTTATTTCTGAGATGTAGCTTGGAAGCTATATCTCGCACTTTGTATAGTGTATTCAAGATGTCCCAGACTTATTTAGGTGTCTGGGCCTCGGATACATGGCCAATCTGGGTATCCAAATTGTTGAGGATGATCAATGCAAAAGCCTTTCCATCCTTCAGCTTCCATCTGGTGATTGGTGCGTCTTCTGCTTTGGGTTTCTCTTCTGCACCTGTACCAATGTCATACAATTATTTAGCCATTAGCACTATTTTCATCTTTAATTTTCACAGATGGTAATTGGCTCCATCAAGCTTGTCCATGATAGAACTGGCTTTCCCTTGGGAATCCATGTGGAAGGTTAGTCTAGGTGATAGGAAAAACTATCAATGACTTCAGTATGAAAATATGGTGCCAAAATACAGAACAAAAAGAAATTACTCTATCGACTGGTAGAGTCTTGTTACTGTGGAAGCTTATCAGGCTATGAAAATAGCTCTGATACCATCTTGGAGAAAGAGAGGTGTGAGAAACGAAAATAGCTCGAAAAGAAACGAACACGAAAAGAGACAAACTGAAACTCGAAAAAGAAATGAACTCGAACGAAAAGTGTTCGTGCACAGCGGAATGAGCTATCTCAATCTTTCCCTAAGCATGACTATGCCTATCAGACTCGAACAAAACATTAGTGATAGAAATCACGTTCAATCTGATTACGTAGTCAAACATTAAGCATGAAGACATCAAAATGATAATTTGTCGCGAACAGCTAGACTGATTGTCAATTGCGAATTAGTCGCGAAAGACAAGACTAAATATTTGTCACGAACAATTAAAATGATAATAATTTGCAAAGAATAGACTACCAAATTAAGCAATAATAAAGTCAGACAGAATGTAGAAGAGCATTGCAAAATTGACGCAAATCTGAACGTAGAACAAACAGAGTTTTATCAGATTAAGTATAGCAAAATATACAGGTCAATAATGCAGGTGAGCACAAGACAATAGCGGACAAAACCGCGTGCTTCACAAAGCTAATCCAATCTGAAAAAGAAGTAAACCTATTACTGACAATACAAAGAATCGATGCGTGAAAACATCTACACTGATAAGATTTTGATGCTATTATGCTTGTTGCTTGTTTTTCACTTAATTCCTATGTCTAGATACGCAGATGATATTCAATATATACATAATTTTATAGGTGTGTAGATGAAGAAAGTACAAAGTGGATGTGATGTCTATGGGAGATTGTGGGTGGCTGTTGTTGTTGTCAAATTTGATTGCACAGTTGCATGGGATGAGCGTGAGAAGGCCGTGACGTCAGCCTTCGTTGAAATGAACGTTGGTGAAGATGCAAAAAATGCGACACTCTGACAAATGCCTTAAAATTTGATTTATAGGTTACCTTTTCTTTTCCATTAGGGCACCTTCGGCATTTGTAGGGCAGTGTCGTCTTTTTTACCTATCACAAATCACATGTAAAGACACAGTGTCACCTTTTTTGCCTGTGGATATTTACTTGTATTTATGCAGACAATCGCATTTTTCGTCTATCTTACTTTACATGTAAATATGTTGTTGGAAGTAAATCTTGTTCATGAATGTTTGGCTAGATCTACTCATGATGTGGTGTAGTATAGAGAGGATCGTCCGCTTTCTAAGTTTCTACCAAGCTTCAACAAAAATGTGGAAATAAAGAATAATGCCGGAAGCACTAAGGCTTACCCAACTAGTGCTCAGAATAGAAATGAAACTAACTAAGATGACAAAATACAAAACCTTACTAAGGCTTACCCAACTAGCAAGGTGATTAAACTAAATCCTAGATTAACACCCAAAGGGAATTAGAATGGAAGATTGTGGCTAACTAATAATCAATCAACAAAATACATGCCACAATACAAACCAATGAGAAGGAGGCAAGAGGAGGCCCGAGCACCTTCCCTCAAGCTATGCACCTTCCCAAAGAGAACACAAATGAAATAGAGAGATAATTTCAAAAATAGAAAAGTCAACACCCCATTCTAGGTAAGTGTAGATACTTGTTTATGGTTTAAATTTTCTAGGCAAATAGATTGGATAGTTGTCAATTCGGATAGGAGATAGTGTAGATTAGTTAAATATTAGTGATAGTTTAGATTTAGATCGCTAGAAGTTAGATCCTTAGCGTCCCGATTAGATCTAGAATAACTAAGTAGATTAGATAGCTAGATCAGGTAATTAAGTTAGATTGGATCTATGTGGCTTAGTAGATTAGTCTTCAGCTACGTAATTTCAGTTTAGATAGATCACTTAGTTGGTTAGCTAGCCTAGGAAGTTTCAAGTTAGATGGTCCCGACCCACTAGCTAGGATTAATCTAGGAAGCCCCATTAGATCTAGGTATTCTGATCCCTTAGAATATATTCTGATTAGATTTTCTTAGGTAGTTGATTCTTGTTCAAATAAATCTATTAGTTAAGTTAGCCTAAGAAGGTAGCATTTAGATCAAATCTAGACAGATAGTTAGTCGAGTAGATTTAGACAAGTTTGACCCTTAGGATAGATGTAGATCTAGTTAATCTTAGAAGTCCCAGATCCGATCCTTCGCACAGATTTAGGTAGTTAGGAGAATCATGTTAGATTTATGTGTAGATCGATCCGTTAGATTAGAAAGTTGTCCCTTAGTGTAGTTAAGTGACGATTTAGAATAGGAAGGAGATTAGGTAGATCTGGCTAGGGAGAGCATCAACAGAGCCTTGTAATTAGAAAATCCCATGCCTTGTACAAATCCTGTGTGAAAATCCAAACTTGCCCCTCCTTTCATCTTTTTCCTTGTAAACTTGCCCAAAAAAGTCCTGTACGGTCATATTGCTAATTTTTGGCAGTCATTGTCCTCGTCATTATCATGCTTTGTTGCACTTGAATGCATAATCGAATCTGTCCAAAAAAATTCCGACCGAAACGCAAGTTAGGCCCATTTTGTTACTAAGTTGCCATTTTTAGTAAACAACGGGACGTTCTGATTAGAAAATCTCGTAAATCTAGTAGCCAAATGGGAAACAGATTGTGCACAGTGTAAACATTGATGATTTGGTATAGATTAGACCGATGTCCAAAAATGACAATAGGCAAGCTATAATTCCCCTATATATATGAGGACGAGTTATACAATTTTCCATCTTATTACTCACGCCCATTACTTGTGCTCTATTATTCGTCAGTTCCATTTACTCACCATCACTCATTTTCTTGCCATCATTACTTCTGCTCACTCGTTACTTGCCATCATTACTTGCCATCAATACTCGCCTCCATTACTCGCCTTCATTACTCGCCAGTGCCATCTGTCTATTACTCGCCTACCTGTATAACTCATCATCGTCATATAACTTGCGGTGTCATATTACTGGCTAATGTCCATAACTCGTCATCAGAACATTACTCGCCAGTGTGCATAACTTGCCATTCCTAGTATAACTCACCTTAGACCTCATCCATTCTTGTACTTGATTCTACCCATGGCAGTGAAACATCATCTTTTGGGCACTACTTCCCCTCCTGGCCAAAGAGTCTAAGTCACTCGAAGTGCTGCCACACCTGCTAGACCCAGCCATTCCTCCAACCCCTCTACATCTTCACGAGCCACTACCTCAGCTTCCGTGTCTCAATAGACCGAATCGACCTCATCTCTTCCACAACCTCATCGTCATCTGCGTCCCCCAACCGAGAGGAGAGAGAAACATCTTCCCAATCTGCCAACCGACCTGCTGTTCATGCTGCACGAGCACCATCTTAGTACACCATCATCCCGTTACTACCGAATCAAGAGATTGCCACTCTTCGTACTGACGACTACCTCGTAGTCCTGACCACTGCGGGCCTCCATAATATGCAAGTAACAATTTTCCAGGACCTTGCTCTGGTTGAGCAAGCCTTTTCCACTTTCACAACCAACAATTTTACCGTAACCTACAAAGGGCAGGACCATGTGAACCCCCTCGACCCGCATCTAATTTCAATAGCTCTGACTCTTTCTCACTCCGACCACCTACCCGCCACCCGTGCACTTGCCAAATCAAGATGACGTTAAAACAAAAACCAACGACAGGTACCTGATCTCGTGACTCAGGAATCCAAATCTCCATGACACGATAAAATTTTTATCTACCACAATTATTTTGAGTTCCCACCGTCCCCTCCGCGTGTCCAAACAAGTCATCTTCATGACACAATGATGGAAGGACCGGACACTATTTATGACTGGGCCTTGTTTCTCGTCAAGGAGTTATAGGCTACTTTCAAGCGCCCCTCACGGATCACATGCGGTAGTCTCATCACCGTCATTGCGTCCATGCACCTAGAGCATCTAGATGTCAGAACGCCCACACCCTCCTCTCCACCACACCCTCCTCTCCACCACCAGCCTCTCCTCTCAAGATCCACTCGCACTCTTGTTGGCAGGCCAACAATCGCCCACCTTCACCTCATCGCCTATGCCATCCACTCACACACACACCAACCCAACATGCACCAGCCCCATCCATTCCTCCTCCCTTCTATGAATCAAGTCCCCTATGTATAGCCCCATCCGTCCAATTGTATCTTCCCCATTTTCACCACTATCGCAGCTTCCATGGTTCCCACCATCACCACTCTCGCCATTTCCACCTCATTCCCTCTCTTTCTCACTCTTCCACTTGTTTCATCTCCCGTTTGCCCCACTGTTATTTCCACCGTCACCTCTCTCACCACCCTTGTTGTCACCCCTGCTATCGCCAGCATCTCCATCGCCATCTCTACCACCATCTGTCACCACACCTCTTCCACCACCCATCGTAACTCTACCGTCGTCGGCCAACTGGGATACTCAGGCTCTGGGTTGTTGGACCACCTTAACGGGTCTCCAGAAACAACTCCACCAAATGCTCTCTGAATGAGCTACTAAGCAGTCTCGCGATTAATTGGTGGCAGGACAAATGTTGTAGGCCTTGACTGATCATGTCGCGCAGTTGAAAAGAGAGAGCAAAAAAGAGAGAAATGAGAGCTAGGCGTTGGCCCACCAGTTGACAGGCCAGCTAAAGAAAATGGAGCAAGTAGTTCAGCAACACCAACAGCCCGTGTCTAAACTTCAGACTGAGCTAGACCAAGAGAAAACCATGTAGAAAACTTGCCAATCTGACCACCAGCACTTGGTACTAAAACAGGCTGCATTGGAACAAAAACGAGAATCTCTCAAAGCCTCCGAGAGATCCCTCAAGAATGAAGTCTGCCAATTGGAGCATAATGTCTCGAAGGAGCAAACTGAAATGTAGAGGGCCCATGCCAACTTCATGACTCAATAGGTGGCCCTGGAACTAAAATTCCAATAAGCAGACCAACAGGTGCAGGCCATCCAGGCTTCTCTTGATCAACTGGTAGTAAAGGCAGAAGAAGAAACATCGGCCACCCAGAAGCTGCAAGGGAAGCGCATCAAGTACTACAAGAACCATTTTGCCGAGGTGTTGCAAACCTAGACGGTAATTTACCATTTATTTTCCAATATCTCATTAGATTAGTTTTTTGTTATTTTTCTTTGTCTTTCCTGGCTTTTCCCTTCTCTAATTCAGATCTCATTCATATTTATCAGATTGCATCAGAGGCCAATAAAAATATATTTCATTTTGTCGTCCTAACTGGCTTTATCCAGGTTAAGGAATTCGATTATTTCTATGATGTTTTTGGAAGTCCTCCGCTCTGATTTGTAGTAGGCCTTTGCATCATTATCAATTTTCTGCAAGATCGACGCTTCCAATTGGAGCTAGATCACATGCATCAACCCCCCCTCTTCATTCCACCTTCGTTCATCCCTTCATCATCACAACATCAGCAGGTGTGGTACGCGCCAGAGTGCCAGCCCACATGAGCAGAGAAGCCAACCGACGCCCTTGCAGAGCACATTAAGCATTGCCACACTGCCGTCGTCGCCCTCTCTGACACTCTCAGTCTCACCTATAACAAGCTCAGAGCCCTCTACCATAACTGCCATCAATACCACCCCGCCATCCTCATCATGTGTTACAATGCGGACTTGGCACATTAGAATGCCATTGTCCAAGATCCACCCATCCGGCATCCATGCCAGATCTCTAATTTTCCATTCATTGAATCCGCCTCCACCTCCGACTATTAGGAGCTCCAGCTCTCCCTTCCACACTTCTACCTCCAAACTAGCAAAGACCACACCTTCGACTAGGATATTCAATATGCCTCATAAGCCAAAGCCACTACCTCCCTTCAGATCAATCCCAACATGCCCAAGCTCGAGATTTCATCTCCTCCTCATGGCCTTTCACCACCTCGCGCCATTTCACCTTCTGCCGCTTCTTCACCACCACCCACCGCTTCTTCACCCCCCAAATCTAATCCTCCGTCAACTTCCATTGTTCCTCCATGCCCAGTCGACAACCTTCCTGATCCTGTGGCGGCACATAAGCATTGGTATAACAAGTGTTCTTGGTACCTGATTCAGAACAGCCGACACTCTTCATCAAAAAATATCTGGATATCACGACCAAAGGCAGCTATACCTTACTAGGAAAGCTCAAGGAGCTCATCAAGAAGAAACCAATCGATCCTATTACTTTTGTATCCCCAACAAGAGTGGAGGAAGGTGCACAAGCTAGAGCTAATCAAAGAATATCTGATGGCACTGGTAGAATTATGGACAGATCCATCATACTACCCAATGCCAAGAAGTAGATCTTGGTCAGCGCTGAAAATTCCAAGCATCACCAATAATAAAGTCAGAGAAGGATTGGAGCACGACAATCGACTTTCAAAGGGCCCTCAACCTCTTTCTGACCGACACGGCTAACTCTCCAGATCCCATCATACTAGAAGCCTACTGCAATATGGAGATGTTGCTGACAACTACAAAGGTGGATACTAGATGGGACTTGTGTTTTAGCAAGTACTCGATCCCAACAAAGCCTTCAAAATGTCGGCCATCGTGGATCAAATTCCTCTATACCGGACCTACCATCTCTTGTCTACCATGTCATTTGTCAATGTCACGAGGTTGGGAAGATGGTACATGACCAGCTTCCTTGGGAATATGCACCCAGCATTCGGCCCAATATGCTCACAATCCATAACACGCAACACATTGTGGACCCGTTTCATCTGCATTGTTGCGGAAACCCACCGAAAAGTCCGTGATGTCGAAGATGCGAATGGCAAACAGATAGAACAGGCTCCTTGAAGCATGTCAAACCACCTAGTATCTTATTTAAAAAAAAAAACGTCCAGAAAAAGTATCAATAAAATCATCTTATTTTTTTTTGTTTTTCAAGTTAATTCATTTTCTGTTTTTCATTTTCATATATTTTTCTATCTATTTATATAATTTTTTTGTTCTCTATCTACACATACACCTTTTCTGTTTTGTGTCATTAAAACTAAGATGGTGCTTCTTTGACAAAGCCTTTGTGAAGTAATTTGTTGCCATTGATTTTGTCCTGCAAAGTAAACTAAGGATACCTCTTTGCTTTGCACTTTCTCTCTCAAATAGCGCAAAGAAAAGAGGTATCGATATGCTTGCTTTGAAAATGAAATATCGGATTGAGAGAGAGAGAGCTATGGTGCTTTGGTTGTCACAAAAGATGGTCATTGGATGTGACTATGCAAGGTCGATTTCTACTAGCAAGTGCCTCATCCAAATTGTCTCCTTTGTAGCATTTGTGGCAACAATGTACTCTGATTCGATTGATGATAGTGCTACTAAGGTCTGCTTTCGGCTGTTCCAAGAGATTGGGCCTTGATTGTATAAAAATAAAAATCCAAAAGTAGACCTTCTAGTATCGATATTTCTTGCCCAATCCACATCTATGTATCCTTGAAGTATGTTGGTAGGTTGGTTGCCTCCGTAAAGATGCTAAGATGTTTGGTTGTCTGGATGTACTTCATGAACTTTGTGAGCACTTTTCAATGGGTTAGACTTGGATTTGATAAAAATTGGCTAAGTAAACTGATTGAATATGCAATGTCGGGTCGAGTGCAGATCATTGCATACATCAGTTTGTCGATGATGGAGTGAAATGGATATTGCTTCATCTCCTCATTTTCTGTCTTAGTTTGAGGAGATTTTTCTTTGAAAATTTCAATTTAGGGTCAAGTGAAAAGAGACTCGGTTTGCAGTTGGCCATTTCATACTTTTCCAGCACATTTGTGAGATATCTCTATTGGTTGATGAAAATCAGACGGCTAGATTGAACTCAAAAAATTTCAATTGCATCGTTGCTTTCCATTGATCAACATCAGGTGTAGACATCGCCTCCAAAACTGTATTTCGTTCCTGCACAAAGTAGCAAGCTGCATCGTCCATAATCTAGATGGAGGCTGTCTCGGTCGATTTGATCTTCTTGGCTGAATTTCGACTCCCTATTCAAGCTCATTTTATGAGTTTGTATTGATTTTTTGATTTTCGATCCTAGAATCTTTTACGATACTTGGATTGAAAATTTCTTTGATACATGTATCGAAAATTGTCTGAGCTTTCTCGTTGTGGTTGTTAAATCAATCTTCCACAAAAATGACATCTTTGTTCATTGTAGTGGGTTTCTTTTCTTGCCTATCCTCAACCCAAGATTTAAGCATTCTAGCATCAAGGAGATGAAGTTAGTTGTCATGTGTAGGTTCGTTCCTATGAGAGCAATAGCATAACTCAAAATTCAGCATGAATGGAAGATCCATATCTAACTCTAACATCCATTAACCCTAAGCATTAACACTACGATCCATTAACACTGCGTTCCACAATGAAAATAACTTACTCTTTCTCTCTCTCTTCCTTTCTCTCTCACAAAAAGTATAAGAACATGCAATCCCAATAATATTCAGATCCAACAATTAGCAAACACAACAAAAGCATGTGAGATGGAGGAAAGAGATAGAGAGCAAGGACATTCACAAATCCATTCCATAAGAAAACCAATCTGCTTGTATTAAAATGAGGATATGAACATGTTTAGCAAACTCGAGTTTGCCCCTTTTTATAGTAGAGAGGAGGGCCTTGGCCTCAAAATCCTATTGGCCCATTTCTACCTCCCTAACTATTCAAACTTAAAAAAAGAGTGGGAACCCATTCAAAATTGGAGGGAACCAATTTGAATTTGAATTTGAACCAATTTTGGTGGAAACCCCAACTTTATTCACTGACTTGACATTTAGGCCTGCGACATTAAAAGTCTCGCAAAAAGACCTAAAGGTCCTTTTATTGACTTTCTAATTATCAAATAACTATGTGATCATCGGGTTGGACTTACACACGCAGGGTGCCAAATCCCTCTCACTTATTAACTAGGGTTAGGGTTGCCTTGGGATCCGCAAACCCTCCAACAGTATCCCCCACCAAAATTGGTGGCGGTCCCACAACACCTTGTGAGATTATTCACTTCGGGCTCTGGTTCAGCTTGCCTTGCGTAGTTGGCTGCCATTCACTGGAGTATCAAAACATTTTCCATCCATATGTTCAAGAATAACTGTTCCATAGTTTAGGATTTCTTTGACTCTATATGGTCCTTCACCTGTGAACTCCAATTTTCTTTTGATCAACTTGGTTTTATACATCAATGCTAGATCTCCTTCTTTCAGATGTTTTTTGTGTAATCGACGATCATGCCAGGCCTTGCAGCGGGCTTTCTCTGCTACTAATGCATAAACTGCCATCAATCTGGTTTCACATAATTTGTGCAAAGCTTCATAGTGCAGTTGTTAGGATTGTCATCATCCAATCGCTCTATTGCCGCTATGTGTAGAGATGGTATTAAAAATTCAATCGGCATGACAACATCTTGACCATAAACTAGTTGAAACGGTGTTTGATTCGTGCTTCTTTTATAGGCGGTTTTGAATGCCCATAATGTTGCATGCAATCTATGTTCCCAGTCAGAACGACTTGCTTCAACCATTTTTGTCATAATAGTATACAGAATCTTATTGAAAGATTCATTTTGGCGATTACCCCTGGGATAGTATGGAGAGTACTAAACCGGTGTATAACAAAAAAATCTTCCAACAAACATTCTATTTCCCATTTTGCAAATAGCTTTGTTGAAATCACCCCGAACCTCCATCTATCACGGCTACTTCTATGCTACATCGGCAAGGTGATATTTTTTTGTTCACTTTTCCAAGCTGCTCCAACATGGAGTACTTCATTAGATTCTTCAAATCTAACGCAAAACAGTGGTCCCTGATTGGCTTCTGGTTCGATCTGAGTTAACTTCTGCACTAATACTTCTTTTGCATTTGGCACCAACTTCAAGAACTCTCCCAACATAATATTGATCTTACTAGACAAAATACTCATGGGGAGTTCTGTCTGCAGCGCTTCCGGTTCAGTCATCTTGAAGGGTTCTTCATGATAAGAAAACTGAGTATTCATATCCGTTCATGGATTATTTCGTGGCTGCACTGTGCACTAGTGAAGAACGAACTTCGGTTGCAGCTTTAGCGGCTTCAAGCTCCTCTTCTTCTTGCAATTGTTTAATCCACTATCTCATATTCTGATATCTCTTCTTTTTGGCATGGAGATTTGAATAGACTCCAAATGTTGTTGGTATATCAGTTAATGGTATAGAATCAGCAGGTACTGGATCTGCTACCGGTCCTTTCTGCTTCTGAGCTCTGGTAACCACCATCAAGGGTATACTTGGTTCAAGTTGAACTGCTGGTCTTTGCTTGATTGTTATCAAATTTACAGGAGCTATGACCGGTGGTGGCTTCAATCTTGCTAGACACTCCTTGTAGCAATGCCCATAACCATAGTCACGAGAGAATGGTACAAATTTGTCTTTGTTTGGACATTCTGAACTCTATGATTTTCTCCACATGCAAAGCATCCAAGCGACGCTCTGGTCCAACTTCTAGATGCTTGTTGTTGTGCGGCAGCATAGATAGCATACTATTCTGAAGGTCCATTCTCATTACTATAATTCCATTGCTCGTTACCTTTGTAAGGTTCTAGTTCCATCAAATTAGCAGGAGGAGCAGATTGTGTCGGTGGGGCTGGTAAAGCTAATCTCTCCGAATACCCAAGAGCAGATTGACGAGGTCTGGCTATCGGATTCCCTCCATAATGGGGTTCTTGATATCCCATCTGGGCATATTGTTGCTGGATAATCCGAGGATTAAAGTTGTAATAAGTAGTCTCATAATCAAGCAAATTACACAAATGACACATACTAGTTTCTATTCGTTTTTTCAATTGAGGACATTCATTTGCCATGTGATTGCCCATACAAATGGAACACCAGACATTTTCTCTAGTAGGAGAAGTCTTAGCAAACTTCTCTGGTTCCTTATTCGCTTTTCCATAGAAATCTTCCAGTACTTTGATCTTCTCATCAAGTTGCGACTACAACTTTTCCATCTGTTTATGCTGGTCCTTCCCCAGTTTCTCAAACTCATTGAGCATCATCTCTATAGTAGCGTTGATATTCGTTGACGCAATAGTGGTGGATGTTGTAGTGGTCTGCCCTGCTGTAACAGGCAACATAGCAATATTTGGCTCATCATCTGAATCTTCATCCTCCTCTTGTATTGCATCATCCATAGCATTTAGAAAAATTGTGTACTCATTATGGCGTTTCAGCTCACGTCTGATCCTTTTGAGTAGACTTGACAATAACCACATAATCATGGCATTTTCGTTAATCAGCTCAGGTTTGCACTTAGATCTGAGTCGTTTAACCCGTTCAATGTAATCTTGAACCATTTCTCGCTTTTCCATTTTAAGTTTACTTAAAAGTAGAAAAGGGTCTTCCATAAACTTTTGAAATTTGAACCATGTAATAAGGGCTTGTTTAATAGTTTTTCAATCTGTACGCTCAGCCTCATCTTGATTATAATACCAATCTTGTGCTGCACCCGTTAAGGCCATTGGAAATAGCTTAAGTTTGTCTTGAGAAAAAACTTCACCATAGACTTCAAAAGATTCCGCATAGATTTGGAGAAATCTAACTGGATTTGTTAATCCATTGTATTTGGGTAGCTCCAAATGGGGTGATCTCCTAACAATGATTGGATTGACTTCCTGAGGAGAACCTCCAGGAGCAGCCATTTTTTTGAAACAAATCAATCAGACAATGAGATTGGATCTAGATTTTCGATCAGAATCTATCTCAGTTCAAATCTACAAAATTTCTTTCACTTGACAATAATCAGATTTCTAACTATGAAAAAGATTCTACGATCAAGCGAGCGACACTTCTCAAAAAGAACAATTCTCAAAATCAGAATAAAATTGAACCAGATTTTACCAAAAATTTGAGAGAGACTTGATCTGAAAAATCAGAACCTAAAAATAGTACCGGCGAAGATTTCTTAAGCGAAGGTTGACTCGACGAAGGTTCAGCAATGTTATTTTTTGGTAAAAACTCTCTGATCAAGCTTTTATAACAAATGTAATGAAAATAATCTTCGCCGAACACTCAGATAGAGAATCTGACGAAGGTTCCTAACATATAGAAATACAATTTTTGTAGTTTGACAAGGGTAAAAATAGAGATTTTCTGTGATCTTGACAAAATTAACGTTTGTCGAACTCAATAATGATAACCTACTATAAATAAAATCTTTAGAAAACTCGACGAAGGATCAGGTGAAGAATCAAGAGTAATACTGGTATTTTTGCAAAAAAGAGACTTTTTTGACAAAAATATGACAACTGATTTTTTGGAAAACCTTTGCCCAACTTACTGATTATCAAAAATAGTAAGTGGGACTGACATAGACTCTAGCAAAGGTTTAGGTTAAGGTTCTTCTCAGAGAATTGATATTTTTGCAAAAAGTTGTGAATTTTCACAAAAATTTACCAACAACTAGATGAACAATCACTTTGGCCTTCTATTTTTGGTATTATTCTTCGTCGACCTGGCAGTAGATAGATCTGAATCACACCTGTGCACAGTGAATCAGACGAAGGTTCTTTTTTTGTATTTTTTAGGGTTTAGATGATTTTTTGGTATTTTTTGATAGTTTTTGTAATGTTTTTGCAAATCTGCTAGAAATGAATCTTCGCCATTCAATCTGAAGAATCTATGAATGAAAACCCAAGCTTCATGTTTTCAACGAAGGTTTTATGAAAGAGGATTAAAAGTTATCAGCTCTAATGACAATTTTGTCTCTTTTAGTCCAAGATCTGGTAGATTTGACTGATTTTTGTTGTTTTTTCTGATTTCTCAGATCCAGATGGATCTTAAGAATGGTGATCTGAATAGCTTTCTCTGTTCAATGATCAAATTAGATTTTAAACAAGCAAATCCACTCAAATCAGGCAAAACCACTTCCAAACTAATCCTAAATGCAAATTTAACACTATTCATGACATGACAAGATGCCTAATGCAAGCTAACCATCCAACAAACATGCTACAAACTGAAAAATTGGCGTAGCTCCCCGGCAACAGCGCCAAAATTGTAGTGGGTTTCTTTCCTTGCCTATCCTCAACCCAAGATCTAAGCATTCTAGCATCAAGGAGATGAAGTTAGTTGTCACGCGTAGGTTCGTTCCCATGAGAGTGATAGCATATTTTAGAATTCAGCATGAATGGAAGATCCATATTCAACTTTAACGTCCATTAACCCTAAGCATTAACAATACGATTCATTAACACTACATTTTACAATGAAGATAGCTGACTCTCTCTCTCTCTCTCTCTCTCTCTCTCTCTCTCTCTCTCTCTCTCTCTCTCTCTCTCTCTCTCTCTCTCTCTCTCTCTCTCTCTCTCTCTCTCTCTCTCTCTCTTACAAAAAGTATCAGAACATGCAATCCCAATAATATTCAGATCCAACAGTTAGCAAACACAACAAAAGCATGAGAGATGGAGGAAAAAGATAGAGAGCATGGACATTCACAAATCCATTCCATAAGAGAACCAATCTGCTTTGTATTGCTCACCCATGTGAAATGGTACTTCGTGATGGTGCAAACAATCGTTTTGATTTGTTCGCAATGGGGAGTTGACTGGTGATGTTGGTACTTCTGATGGTAGAAGTGTTGTTGGTTTTTTCTTTGCTTGCATTGCTTCCTCTACATGTGCATTCTGTATCCAATGGCATATCTTATGGTCCCTCACATTAGGATATGGTCCTGCTACTGTGGGTTGATCATCGGCCATTGATATTGATGATGTTGGTGATGGATCCACTCCCTTCCATTTATGTGCTTGCGTAACTACTAGTACTGGTACATGAGGGTTTTGCTTTTCTTGTGGCATCCTTCTTGGAAGTGTTGTCGGTTGCACTGAGATCAAATTCAAGGGTGCACTTGTTCCAGGTTTAATTGGGCAATTCTTGTAGCAATGCCCATATACGCATTCGGCCATATACTTTCTCTTATAAGGACATTTCGCAATTCGGTGGCCTTTGTCGCATCCACAGCAGCCATAGATGTTATCTCCTTGACGTTGAGGCTATACAGCATAGTATTCATTGATTGTTGGATCGACAAATGTCTCTTTCAGACCATACCACTATTGTTGCTCAGGTTGGGGTGGTGGTCCTTACTCTGCTGCGATCAGATTTACATGAGCCACTTGATTGTTAGTTGGCCTTGGTGGTGCAGGGAACGCCATGCACTACTGGTTATTTGGTGCGCCATACCACGGTGCCATATTCGATGCCCTTTGATGATAAGAATAAGATTTCTGATACTAATTTCTCTTTTGTTGTATAATTCAAAGGTTGAATGGGCAAAATGTCATTTCGTGTGATGATGCATTGCACAGATGGTAGTACCATTGTGTCAACTTGAGGTTCTACTTCAACATTGGACACTCATTTGCTATATGGTTCTAGGTGCAAACAGGACACCATACGTTCCCTCGTCAGGGATATTGCAGCTGGTTCTGTTTCGGTGGATTTGGAGTTGGTGCTACAGTTCCCTGCAAGAGTTTCTGATCAAACTACGTTGTTAGTTGTTCCATCTACTGCTTGTATAGCTTCATCATTTGCTCCATTAGTAGATTTGTTGATATATTGAATGCGTTGGACGATGCTACCGAGGGAGTTGGATTATAGATGGTCAGATATGATTCATCATCTGAACCCTCATCTTCTTCCCTGATGGCATCATCCATTGCTTCTTGCAATGTTTATTACTGCTCCCGTCTTTTAAGCTCTCTTCTGATACTTCATGGTAACCCCACGAGGAACCGTATAATAATCGCATGGTCAGGAGTTAGGGCTACGTTGCATTCGGATCTTAAGTGCTTGACTTGTTCGATGTAGTCCCTGACTCTTTCTCTTTTTCTCATTTTTACCTTGCTCAATAGGAGAAACGGACCTTCCAAGAACTTCCTTGGTTTAAAGCGCATAATGAGAGCCGCTTTAACCCCTTTCCAAGTGGTTTTCTCTTCTTCTAATAGGTTGAAGAACCAATCTTGTGCTACAGCTACCAGAGACATGGGGAACAATATCAGTTTCTCTGTCGGTGTCCGTTCGTCATAAACTTCGCATGCTTGCTTGTAGATCTGGATGCATCTGATAGGATCTGATGACCCATCATATTTAGATATTTCCATGTGAGGTGTCCTTCGAACTTCTTGTAAGGGTGCGACCCATAGAATCTATTGGTGCTAGTTTTGGTTTTGCCTCAATTTGCACGGTCGCAACTCTAGGAAGATTTGGTGCTTGATTCGTTGTTCTTCTAGCTACTGATCGTCTGGATCTCAAATTCATTCAGCGGTAGAGTCCAAGGATGTTGAATCATTCTAGTTCAATAGAATTCAATCTGGATCTTAAGAGATCTGATTAGTTTAGTTGGCCTACAATGTGAATTTAGATCTCTTATGGTGGTTTTTCCTTGATATCTTTTTGATCCTAGCTCTGATTGCTCTAATATTTTCATAGTTGACAGATCTAGGGTAGATCTTCCTAGTGATGCTATATGTGAGAGTTCTATGTGAGAGGGTTTTCTCACTGTTTTTTAGTCAAAAACTATGTTTTTTCAAAAAATACTAGGAAGTAACTTTCGCAGGCTTTACTAGAGTTGTATCTAGTCTGGATCTAACTCCGAAAAAGCCTGCAAAGGTTAACTCTCACAGAAAATGAAAATTTCACTGTCTACGAGGGTTGAGAAACACATTTTTGCTCTGATCTTCACCAATATCTTGTACTAACTCTTGTAGACTTCATTACTGATGTAAAATGACATTTTGAAGACAATGGAATGGTTATGTTTGCGAAGGTTAGTTCTGAGAGGATTCTCTATATCTTTTGATTTTGTTGACTTTTAAACACTCAAATCCACTTTTTAGCTCACTGGGATAAAACTAACTCTCATAGGCTCTTCTGTGACCTTGTCTCATTGAGATGGAACTTCAGAATTCTTTACGAAGGTTACCTGCCAGCAGAACTAAAAAATTTGATGTCTACAAGGGTTCACAACTCTTTTCCTATCTTTTTTATCTTGGGAACCTTCGTAGGGGCACTTTCTCTAGGAATGAACCTTTGTAGCCTTCTTTGTGTCCTTGTCTCATTGAAATGGAACTTCAGAGGGCTCTACAAAGGTTGTTTTGTTGTTTTGTGTCATGTACTTTTAGTACATCAGTGCTTTTCAAGGAAAAATAATGTTCATTGTAAGCTTTGTAGGCCCAAAAGGAGCTATTAGGCTTAAGAACAAGGCGGTTCCCTCTTTAGGACCTTCAAAGTAACTAATAAGGCTAATAAGCCAATAAGGGCCCAATGTAGTTTGAATAGTACTGAACAAGGGCTAACTATCCCTCAAGATAGTTACGTTTAGTTAAGTAAGAGCATTGTCTATAACTAGGCAAGAGACATCAATTTGTGGATCTTTTGGCTCATTTGCAAGTGAGAGCTTCTAGCTTCCTTGTGAATGTGAGCCATAGGGATCTCCATTGCTAGGTCTCATGTGCCCTATCTACATGAATCCATGCTCATTTACATTGCTTTGTACTCTTCTTTTCACTGCTAATGCAATTCCATTGAGATCTCATTGTTTCTAGCTTTCTATGGATATGCTATCTTGAATGCTTTGTACTTTTCTTGCTCTTAGCTTTACTTCCATTGTAATTGCTAGTTGCTTAGATTTGGCACATGACATTTCTTGGTATCAGAGCATAGATTCATGATTCATGATGATTCTATGAGAATTCCATTAGATTTGATGAGTTTATCATTTTTGTAGCTTTCTTTTTGCTAAATTTTTACTTTGCATTTTTCAGTTCTGTTCAGACGAATTTTTGACATTTAATTTTGTTTTTTATCTCTAGTTTGATTCAGTAGGTTTGTAGAGCTTTTTCTAGCTTTAATTTGCACCAATTTTCAAGGCAATTGGATAAGAGATGCAAAAGTTATTGCGCTTTTCCCAAGAGCTATCAAAATAGGTGACTAGGATTCTGCTTTCACTTGATTTGAATTTTTCAGATCTGATCTGAGTTTTAATTTCTAGTTTCTCTCCATAGGATTTTAGAGCATTGTATTAGCTTTGATCTAATCCATATGGCAGGTCATTTGGATTAGTATCCAAAAAGTTATGACAAATCTTGATTCCTAGCTCTAGTTTTGTTAGTTTTCTTTCTTCAAAATTTTTAGTCCTGTTCTGCTGTTAATTTGACCTAAAAAATAGTATTCAATCATTGATTTCATATTATAACTTGATAGAGCTTGTTGTTAGCTTTTTAGAGCTACTGAGTTTGTGTGATTTGGATCAATATTGAGTAAGTTATGATCAAATTTGTGGAGATGGGTCAAAATTGCCAGAATTTTGAAAAAAAATTTGTGGATTCTTTCCAAGTGAGAGAGAAGCACTTCAATTTTCAATTTTTAAGTTTCATGTCCTTTGTAATTTTTTTTTTATTTTTTCAATTTGAAGTTTGATAGTGAAAAAAAAGACCTAACCCTAACTACCTACAGCCCTAACCCTAAACCCTAACCTAAAACCTATTCAACTTTGCACGCTAGCCCCGCTCTCTCTCTACATTCTAAATCCCTCCGCTTCCATATCAAGACTAATTGTGTCTATGACGCCCCCACTACTGAAAGCCACCTTCCTGTTTTCTACGCACAAATTTAACCACCGCTTCTTTTGACAAATATGCCAAGTGCAAGACGATAGCAACCTAAACAATGTGCTGGATCTTCCTTACAATTCCAAAGCACCAATTCATGAGGATGGGTGGCGATGTAAACCCCATGGTAGAGCAGCAAGCTGAGCTAATATATTAACCCACGCTTTCCATCCGTCAGCTCCGGAGCTGCGCTGACAAGCATGCCAGAGTGTCAAGCTTCAGGTCACTACTATCAACACACAGCAGCACAGATCAATCAATACATACGCAGATCAGTGATCAATCAGTACATGCACTGATACACTTCACATTGATGATGATGCATAAGCTGAAATGCATCTACGCCCACTTCTCATTGTGATCTGTGTCTCCTCAATTGCTTCTCGTCCTCCTCCTCAGTCGAGAGCGTTCCTTCGGTTGAGACTGCAACCAACGCATTCCCTCGGTCGAGATTGGATTTAACGCGTCAGTTACTTGGTCTCTCTCTCTACGTTCCTCTCTCTCTCCATCGGCTACCCCACCGTTGGTCACGTAGCCGATGTCGGTCACCTTCTCTCTTCGACCGCTACCCAACGTCGGTCACATCCTCTCTCTCTTTCTAAATTTTGTCGGTTGAGATTTTTCTCTTTCTAAATTTCGTTGGTTGAAATTTTTCCTTTTTCTCTCTCTAGCACGATCCATTCTGTTGTCACAAATTTTTTTGACGAGCACCCAAGTTACACCAGAAGAGCAACCTATAAAAAAAAAAGAAATTTGTCGACAATTTTCGGAGTTTTGATGGTTCTTTCTATTATTTTACGAGCACAGGAAAGTTTCATAGATTCCAAAAAAATTATTGAATTTAATTTTGATTTTTTTCATACCCCCCCTTCTAAGTTGTATATAATTCATTTTACTAGTTTTTCTTTTAACTTCCGTAACTTCCTTGTTTAAGCTCGGATTTCAGTGCAGTAAAAACGAAAAGTGATCAGATCGATGAGCCTAACACTAGTAAGTTATTGAACTTTTGTAATTATCACTTTTCAATTTTTTCTCAAGACTTTTTTTTTTTTACCCTCAGTCAAACTTCCTTGTATTTTATTTGTCTATTTTCGATCCTCATATCATCTCCGTCTGAGTTTGAAATTAAACATTGTAAAAAGCAAAAGTGCTCAATTGTATATGAACTACAACTTCCTGCCATTCTCAATTTCACTCATCGTAAAACTCTGAGTTTTAAGTGGGTGGAGAAACTGCCAAGAGCTTATTTCCTTGCAAAAATTAAACTTCGCAATTTTTTCTATAAGGGTCTTTATAAATTTACATACTCATATTCTCCCTTGATTTGTCAAAATGGATTCTGATTATGATTATGAGGTGGAATTTCATAATCAATCTGGATGGGATGACCAATCATATTGTGATTATCGATACGAGGAGCAAAATGACGGTATTTCAGATCAATATGATCAGAATGGGGAGCACAATGACAATAATTCAGATCAATATGAGCAACAAGACTCATATGGAGACTGTTTGAGTGATGATGAAAACTATTATGACCAAAATAGAAACCATGAGATACACCAATAATATTGATGGTGGTTTTTATAGTAGTGACAGTGATGATGAGCTATATTCACGACAATCAAAACATCATCGCAATTCACAAGGTGATGAGCACGCACTACGGTACATGAGTTCTACATGCCAACTTGAACAATCGTCATCTCCTGTGCAACGTTGCATATAGAATAGCACAATCAATAATGCCACTCCTCATACCCATTGTGGTTCATCGTTACTATTGTTCAATGGACAATTGAGTCCTATTGAAGAAATGATGGAAGAACAGTAGGTTTTGAACCAACAAGAGAACATATTAAGTAAAGTACATGCCACACAAGATCTGATAGTTGGAATATTGCAGAAAATGAAACAAGATCGACAAGCTGACAAGGTGAAATGGGAAAGATTGTTTGCTAGCCTAGCTAGTGGACAAGACAAAATTGCGGGAGCTGATCAAAGAGGTAATGAGCCATGTACATCGTTCCAACTACCGTCTCCATCACAAAATGTAACATCTTCTCAAGATGTCCGGAGAATTGAAATGGACAAGAGAAAACATGTATTACATAGTCATAATGGATATCCGGTTAGACTTAGTAATCACAAGGGAATATTGGAACAACGAGCATAACAATCTATAGCAGCCAGAGGTGTGCCAACGAATGTTCATCAAAATGTCCAACCAAGAGGTGAAGCTTCAAGGATCCAACATTTTGAGGATGATGAACAATCTGAGTGGAAGTCAAGACTCAAATCAAGGAGAGCACATTAATATTGATCCCGAAGAAACAATCAACATTGGGAACTTGCTACAATCATGCCTTGGAAATCAAAATGGTAGTGATCAAGAGGAAATGTCTGGTATGGAAGATCCAATGCAGGAAACAAATTCAAGTGAATCTGATGATTCTTCATCAAGATCATCAGAGGATGAACCAGAAGTGCAATTTGATGAGGAAAAGCAATTACCAATGATAGAAAAGCCTATTCAACAAATGGATCAGCCAACTTCATCAACAACTCTTGATTCCCCATTGAATTCACGGGAAATGGACAATCAACATTTATGCAGTGCTATAGAATGTACACAAGATCGGCAACATAAATGTAATTTCCAATCTTAATCGACCCAGAAAATTCCAATTGCAAATAAAATGTCAATGCAAGGACATCGAAAATCAGTTGAGGACAACAAACATGATGCGGAGGATTATGAGAACAATATTTTTGTTTTCAATATCGATCTTCAATTGAGCAATACAAGGGCCAATTTAGGCAAAGAAGTTGTCAATGAGGCAAATCACTCAAAGACCCTATCTTTCTTGAGATCTCCAGACTTATCACATCACATTCAACCAAAAAACTTGTCTGAAACATCTTGTGAAATGGGATTAACAGACAAGGATACAACTGATCTGTATGGATGTTTCACATTCAATATAGAGTGCACAACGAAATGTGATGAAACTTGTATGATACAAGCTGGAATTTGTCCTAGCTATGAGATGGGACAAACAATCAAAGATCCATTATATCACAGTTTCCAGTTTGTGGTTCAAAATATTCGAGATATCAATATTTTTGAACATGATGATCTAATTTACGAAAGATTTTTTGTAGAGGCTTTGAGTGAAAGAGAAATTATTACTCTTTGCAAGCATCTCATCCACTCAATATTCTTGGCAATGAATGTCCATTTAGAATATCAATTGTCATTTCCAGAGATCAATCAAAGCGTATTGGTTCCTATATTGAAGATTGATTATGCCAATAATTCTTTCATGCAGATCTTCACAATTCAGATGCAAGGTTTATGGTTATCATTGAAGCATTTGGATTGAACAACAAAGTGACTACCAAACAACATGACAAAATCTTCAGCCCAACACAACCGGATGCAATGCCAAAATATGATCCTAAAGGAATTGGATAGATAATCCAATTTTTCATGATGCCGAAGAAGCAGACAAAAGGCGATATTGCGATTTGGGATGCAATAAGCAATATGGTGCTTCATCAAACTCTTCTTCGACCATCAATTTTTCCTCCATGGGAACAAGGATTACAGTCTGAAGTTAGTAAAATGAATTCAATTTGATAGCTTTGGATATGTAACAAGGCAATAAATTATTTTTTTTGGACCACACATCCTTGGTCATGACTACTTAACCAAGGCGATCAAGCTGATCAGACAAGTGTCTTCATTATTGAGGACAAAAATGTTTAAGTAGGGGGAGTGTCATGTACTTTTAGTACATCAGTGCTTTTCAAGGCAAAATAATGTCCATTGTAAGCTTTGTAGGCCCAAAAGGAGCTATTAGCCTTAAGAACAAGGCGGTTCCCTCTTTAGGACCTTCAAAGTAGCTAATAAGGATAATAGGCCAATAAGGGCCCAATGTAGTTTGAATAGTACTTAACAAGGGCTAACTATCCCTCAAGATAGTTAAGTTTTCTTAAGTAAGAGCATTGTCTATAACTAGACAAGAGACATCAATTTGTGGATCTTTTGGCTCATTTGCAAGTGAGAGCTTCTAGCTTCCTTTGAATGTGAGCCATAGGGATCTCCATTGCTAGGTCTCATGTGCTCTATCTACATGAATCCATGCTCATTTACATTGCTTTGTACTCTTCTTTTCATTGCTAATGTGATTCCATTGAGATCTCATTGTTTCTAGCTTTCTATGGATATGCTATCTTGAATGCCTTGTTATCTTCTTGCTTCTAGCCTTACTTCATTACTATTGCTACTAGTTTGGAATTTGGCACATGACATTTCTTGGTATCACAATGGAATTGCATTAGCAATGAAAGAAAGAGTACAAAGCAATGTAAATGAGCATGGATTCATGTAGATAGGGCACATGAGACCTAGCAATGGAGATCCCTATGGCTCACATTCACAAGGAAGCTAGAAGCTCTCACTTGCAAATGAGCCAAAAGATCCACAAATTGATGTCTCTTGCCTAGTTATAGACAATGCTCTTACTTAACTAAACTTAACTATCCTGAGGATAGTTAGCCCTTGTTAAGTACTATTCAAACTACATTGGGCCCTTATTGGCCTATTATCCTTATTAGTTACTTTGAAGGGCCTAAAGAGGGAACCGCCTTGTTCTTAAGGCTAATAGCTCCTTTTGAGCCTACAAAGCTTACAATGGACATTATTTTGTTTTGAAAAGCACTGATGTACTAAAAGTACATGACATTTTGAGATTCTTTTGGTTTTTTCAAGGAATTTTTGAATTTTTTATTGTTTTTTTCTATTTTTTTTAAATTTTTTTAGAAGTAACCCTCATATTTTATGCAAGTCTGGGACAGTATTCTGGAGCTACTGCCAATCATGCAAAGGTTATTCCCACTGGTTTTTGAGAAAACAAAATCTGATGGGATTTTAGCCTCTTTTCCCTCCAAATATAGATTTGAACATTTTTTAGAGTTTCTCAAGGTTTTTGGTTGGATGCCAAACCCTTAGAGACTGTTTTGGGTCTCCACTACTATCCTTCCACACCTCCTCTGCAAGCTGTGAACACTCCAAGCAAAAGAAAGTACAAAAAACAAGCTAAATCTACTCCAAAATCCACCTAAAAACACTATATAAAGCAAAAACAACTAAGAATGCAACTATAACTAGTAAGTGATTCATATCCCTGACAATGGCGCCATTGTAGGGTCTGTAGGTTCGATGGTGAGAAGCCATTCGGCTGTCAAAAGGGTTAGAACACAAAGATAGGGACCTAACTAAGCCAAGTTGCTAAATGTAGATGCTTTCTACTTTATCCCAACACTACCCCGCTTTAACACTACCCTTCCTAACATTAAGCACACACACACACATCATGATTGAGAGAGAGAGAGAGAGAGAGAGAGAGAGAGAGAGAGAGAGAGAGAGAGAGAGAGAGAGAGAGAGAGAGAGAGAGAATGAGTAGAGGAAGAGGGAGAGAGAGAGGTGAGATGGAGGTTAACTCATTTGCTCATTATGCATGCTAATGGAGAAGCTTTAACTAATGAAAACAAAAACAATGAAAAGAGAGAGAAAAGAGAAAACATCACAATAGCATTAGCAAGAGTGAATAGCAAATGAGGATGCTTGCTCTCCAAAATGGTAGAGTTACTCCTTCTCATTAAGCATGAAAAATGGTTACAAATGGTGCCTTTTCATCTTTGGGGTGGCCCTTGCCCCTTGCTTCCTATTGGCTACTCCATTGAAAAAAGCCTACAAAATTTTTAATTCGCCTACTAAGAAAACTTTTGTAGGTTTTCCATAACCTACATGTTATGAGCCTATCAAACATTAGTCTATAGGTTTTTTATTTTCATATGAATCTTTTTTGCTTTAAGATTTTAAAAATTATTAGTTTGGCTCTGAGCTAAAATACATTCTTTGAGTCACCTATAATAAAGTTTTAACAAAGTGCATGTCATTTTACTTTTTTTTAAATACAAAAATCATACAGGTATTTTCAATCTATCATTATTGAATTCTAATACATATCAAATGTACAAATTTAACATTTTGATATTGATTATTGCATCATCATAATTTCTTGTGTTTTTTTAGAAGTTGCTAATTTTTTAAAAATCTTGTCTTCTGAATCCTCCATCTCAATTTGCTTGCCAACAAAATATTACAAGTATACATTAATAACTAATTCTATAAAGCTACATAACATAAGGTTTATATTAATCTACCTGCTTTATTACACATAAATTTCCAGCATTTAAAAACATGAAACAAAGATATTTTTGCAATTCAAACAAGTTGTCAATATTTTAAAAGTCAACTTCTTATAAGTTTTTTACAAAGTTGATTCTTGGAAAAAAATATCGATTCCATTTCTATACTTGCTGACTTTTCCAAACAATGACCCAAAGTTTGAATCATCTTGATTAAAAAGCATAAATGTATTATAAGGCTTTGTACCAAAATTTAAGCCTTTTGAAAAAAGAAATTAAGCATTCACCATTTAAAATCGTAGGCTTTTGGCCCATGACTTGTTAAAAAGAGTATAGAAATTTCTTTTAAAAGGTTTTGTGTCATGTTAAAAAAAAACGTTCTCTGCAAGCATTGGTTCTCCTCAACATTAGGTTGTGACCTTTAAAGAGATTGTACAAGCGTTCTAATATTACATGCTTAAGGCTACCTTTTTTTTCTCTCAAAAAATTAACCGTAGATTAATGACTTTATACAAAGTACATGAAGAAGGAAAAAACTTAAACATGATAAAGTTTCTCAATCTCCTTAGAAATAAACAAGGGGGAGATGCTAAAGTCACCATTCCTTAATCCCTACTATTTATGTCTATCCATATACAGAGTAACAATCCTAAAGCATTGCCAATAAGCATTAACCACTACATTCTCAAAAGTAATGTCATTCAGCAGAATGTCACAGTGGTTGAACCTTTTGAATCTAACATGGAAATATTGTTTGTTGGTTACTTGAATGGCCAAAGTGCCACTTGTACCTACAAACCTAAAGTAGGTTACCACGAGTCAAGAGGAGTGGTTGTGTCTATTTGGTAGTGATTCCTACTTTGTAGGATCTAGACCATGATTTATGACGAGATTTGTACCTACCATGCACCTACCAAGCATCACTCTTGGATCTAGGCTAGGGTTTTCACATTAGGGCAAGAAAGTGGAGTCTACTTCCTTATTACATGCTGGATTTTCACCTAACTTTGCAAAGGAAGTGTGTTTTACTATGTATTCCCATTCTCCATAGTGAGAAGATAGAAACTTTTTGGAGCCTCAAGGAGAAACTCGAGTTTCCTCTCATTGTATGGTGATTACTCTTGATTTCCGATGAAACCCAGCTTTGGCACTTTGTAAACACTGTCTACAGGCCATACTACAGCCTTATTTCCACACGTGTGGAGTTGGATTATACTATTTGATCAATGCTTTGATTGTCTCTACTTGTTTCCTATCAAGCTGCTAAACTAGATCTTGTTTTCTGATGACTAGTTTCTGATAGATTGTTTAACAAGCATACAATCACCTTGTGGATCATTCAAGGATCCATTTATGGTCCTTAGTACTGTACTTTTCACAGAAATAGAGTAGGGAGGAGAGAGCACTCCTTGGAAAAGGATAGAAGATGAGGCAGAAGAAAAAAGAGCACATATAATTTTGATAAGGGAGTCAAGAAAGCCAAAGGTAGAGTAGCAAGCAAGAAGGTAGTTCCAACTAATACAGTCAAAAGCCTTGTCGAAATCAATCTTAGCCACAAGGACAAGATAATTGAATCAGAGAGAAGAGTCGGTGGCAGACCAAACTTTCAAGATATCATCAAAAAAGGTCTGCCTTTAATGAAACCCGATTGACACTTGGAAAGATGGGAAGGTAAAAAAGGAGCAAATCTCCTAGCAATAGCTTTAGCTACAATTTTATACGATGTGTTGGGCATGGTGAGAGGTCAGTAATCAGAGAACATGGAAGGGGACTCAGTCTTAGGCACTAATTTGATAAGGCCCTGAGAGAAGGAGGGAGGAAAAGAGCCCAAAATAGATGTTGAGTCAATGGCAAGGAGAAGAATATGTCCTACCAAATCCCAATCGGCCAAGCAAAGTCAGGTGTACCCTCAATAGAGAGGAGAACAAGCAATAACTGATAATGTCGAAAGTAAAGGGGGGGGTTAGGAAGCAACAAGGCTGAAAAATGATCAAAAAAAGAATTACAAATAGAGTCAAAGGAGGGAAAAAAGATATTGTCAACAACTAGGGCACAAGAGTCCTCCCTTCATTGTTGGGATTTAAGCTTACAAAAAAAAAAAATCGAAGGAAGATCAGCTTCTCTAAGCCATTGCAGGTGAGTTCTCTTACACAAAATAACAACACTACAAGGCTTTCTAATGGCACCGTAATCGTCTCAATCTGAGGTTACGTTCAAAAGTTATGATTTTTACAGCCACAGACTATACTATGCACATAATAGCTAACCATTGAAGACTGTGTGGGCAGGCAAAAAAAGAATTATTTTAGTATTCTACATTGCCAAAAAATTGTCAACCTATGTGGCAATTTCTATAGGGCCCTTTCCAAGGCTGAGCAGATTGATTCAGAGCAACAATCACAACAGCACAATCGACAACATCAAAAGCCTAAGACCAGACTCTTTTGCAAGTATTGCAACAGAACCAATCACAACATCAAGGATTGTCGAGTTCTCAAGCAAAATGAAGCAAAGAAGAAGATGCAGCAGGATGGAGGATTTGATTCTGCCAAAACCTCTCATGAAGACCCAACACTGCTAATGATACAAGATCAAGATAGTAGATATGCCCTTCTATGGTATCTCGATTCTGGTGCTTCTCAACACATGACTCCATGCAAATTCCTATTGGAAGACCTCACTCCAACAGATTCGAAGTATGTATACTTCAGTGACTCAAGTACACTACAGATTGGAGGCCAAGGATTTATACGCCTTCATCTTCCAAATGGTGAATTGACCTTCCTTAAGGATGTACTTTATGTACCCAAACTGACAAAGAATCTACTATAAGTTAGCAAGCTCATAGATCAAGGCTGCAAAGCCTTGTTCAATTCAAAACAATGTATTTTTTAGGATAAGAACTGTAAAGAAGTCCTCTCAAGAAACAGAGAAGGTAATTTGTACGTTTTGAGTCATGAACATGCACTTAATGTGAGTACTTCAAATGCCCAGTTATGGCATCAAAGATTAGGACACTTAAACATGAGATCAATCTTGTATATGCATCATAATAGTATGATCAAGGATCTAAATATAAATGATGCCTTCGCTGACATTCGACATGTTTGTGAGATGTGCCTACTAGACAAACAGCCTAGATCAAGACTCCCAAAGGGACAAGCCACTAGAGCTAAGTCCATTTTAGAATTGATACATAGTCATCTTTGTGGCCTGTTTAGTGCTAGAGTAGTTTTGTAGATAGCAAGCTGTTGAAATAGCTTCAGCCCAAAAATTCTTGGGGAGCTGAGTATTTGACATCATTGATCGTGTTGCATTAAGTAATGTTCGGTTCTTCCTTTCGGCTACTCCATTCTGCTATGGTGTGCAGCTGGTGGTGAACTGATGATGAATGTCATGATGATAAGTAGTCGGACATTTTGTCTGACATGAACTCTCCTCCATTGTCTGTACGCGTCTTTGACCAGTCTGTGTCTCAGCAAACTGTTTGAATTCTTTGAAACGGTTGAATGCCTCAGACTTGTTCTTAATGAACATAATACTGGTAAATCTTGAATAGTAATTGATAAAAGTGATAGAATATAGTGTTGAACCCAAAGAGGGAATCCTCATATCGACTCGAGAACTCCCTTAGAAGCCTTCCATGGCTACAAACCAAGTCTAAAGCACCTTCAAGTGTTTGGCTGTCTTTGTTATGTGTAGATTCCGTCTAACCTAAGAAAAAAAAAGCTTGATCCTGTTAGCTGCAGAAGTATCTTAATTGGATACTCGACATCACACAAGGCCTATCGAATCTATGATGTCGAATCAAGCTAAATCACAGTCAGTCCAGACGTCATCTTCCTTGGTGACTCTCTGATCATCAGTAAGTCGAATCAATTGCTTCATGAGACAAAGTTGCTTTTGTCGAAGGAATTTGAAATGACCGATTTAGGCCCAATGCATTACCTTCTTGGGATCGAGATAACCAGAGACTAACTTCCAAGAATACAAGCGTCGACCTTAGGGGAGAAATCTGAATCATGGCTAATGGCCATATCCAAAACCTCACCTAGACAAGAAATCAATCCAAAGAGAAGACATTTAAATCTCGTAGGAAAATGTGGAAGCGTCAATCAGACAAGGAGCAAAATAGAATTAGACTTGATATCTTCAACAAATCATTGATAGATCTGATTTCCTCCTTCATAACCTGAAACACAAGCTCAAAGCTACCCACTTATTCGAAACAGAACTGCAGGAGCGCAGAAGAGCATCATCATAAATGAAAATCAGAAGGTTGTTAGGTGCACTGACAAAGGCAGGAGCCGCAGACTATGAGGAAGCCGAGGAGACTCGAGGGAGGGGAGGAGAAACCATTTTGTCTCTCTTATTAGAGGAAAAAACCATAAGAATAGGGATAGCCACACAGGGGAAAGTGTTAAAAAACACAAAACCCTGGTCAAGAAAGGTAGTGTTGAAAAGCACAGACCAAAACCCAGATAACTAGAAATAGTAGGAGACAACACCAACTGGAAAAAGATTAGAGGAGGAGGGGAAGGAATCCCAACAGTCTAAAAGTGTTAAGAAACACTGAACTAAGCCAAGCTAGATGCAAAGAAAAGGCAAAAGAAGATCACAGAGGCCCCATCCCAACGTTGTTCCCAGGGATGCAAAGACTACACAGGGTACAACATAAATCCTAGACAGCTCCAAAACAAATTGCTCCTCGAACCCAGAATAGTGCAACAACAATTTACTCTGCCTCCGCTCCGCTCCATGTTTTGATCTTAAAGCTACCTTTGACGTTGTATGATGAAGTCCCTCAAGAGTTGTTTTTTGTACACCTTCAGGGTCATTGCTATATGGGTGGGCGTGCTTGAGTTGGGCTCTCCCACCCAAGTTAGATTCTTTACGATCCCATATATTGATTACACCAAAAAGCATTATCCATAAAGAATGCATTCCTCTCCTTGTGGCAATGCCCTTGTGAGCCTCCCTTCATGGTAATGTATTAAGTACCGTATGTCTTTTCATTATTCTCTTACCAGCAATCCTAAAAAACTGTGTGAAAAAAGTTACTCAGGTTAACTAGGCTCCAAATGACTATGGCATCATATGGAGGCGGTGAGGTTACTCGCTTAACCTCTTGGTGATGACGTCATGACTAGGAGGCCTTCGAATACTGTGTGTGTGAAAGGAGGCTTAGCCACTTTGTGTACTTAGGTTCTAGAAGATTTTGACATCAATATTAGGAGGTACGACGTACCCTTTTTATAGCTTCCGAAAAAAGAAGTAATGAAAACAAATGAAAAGTTGCTACTATGAACTGAACCTTTTGGGGTTTCAGGGTTCCATGACTCGCACTAGCAGCCTCACCGAAACTAGGTGTACATTATTTAAAGCTCCAATGTTTCCTTGATTACTAGCCTCAATTACTTCTTCGCCGATTTTCCGTCCTCGCGGTTGCCTCCCTAAGTGCCCTTGTTCTCACTTTATGTCATATTTAGTAGCTAAAGTATAATGCCTTCTATGAAAATCTCAACTACCACATTGTCATACCGTTAGGAAGCCTTAGCACGACAGTTCAAAAACTCCTAGTGTTTCACTACATGACTACCTACCCCTACCATCATACCAGGCAGCGAAGAACGTCAGCCCTTGATTTTTTGCAGCACTGCAGGATCGGCAGAAAATAGATGAATGGCAAGAAGATCTGGGATTCTCGGGCTTTGTGTCAGGTGGGTTTCCTCGGAACCACATCATAATCTGGGAATTCATCCTTTTGACTCTGGTGTTATGATGTTCTTGGCACAAGAAGCAAATGGGTGCAATGAAAGCACCTTGGATCTATTCTAAAATGAGCATTGATGAGGCTTTTTCTCTGCAGAGCATCATGGATCTTTTGACAGACATAAACTCACTACATTCACAAGCAGTGCATTGCAAGTATTTCTGACAACTTGAGCTTTTTGACATGGAAAAGAGCAATTGATCTCTTAAGCTGATGAAACGTTTACTGTAGAATCTCATGCCTCCTTTCATCTTGCGATAGTTATGGAGCCCCACCGACGTCCTCAGGAAGTTCAGGGTGCACTCAGGACACCTAGCTATGGAGGCATGCGAGGTCCTCCCGAGCCTCATGCAGCAGCTGCTGTTCCAGCAGTAGCAGAACGGCCCGGGTCAAGTACTGATCCTCAGGGAAGTAGCACATCAAGGGGTAGACAGATAAGGCAGAGGGTCATGCAAAGGCCCGGTGTTGGTACAACGGGAGCGCCGTTGAAGTTGGTAGCAAATCACTACAGAGCTTATCTTAGAGATAACATGGAGGATGCTTCACAGTACCATGTAAATATTCTGTTGTCCCTGGCATCTAGATTTGTGGGTGAAAATCAACCTTTGTAGTAGTTGGATAAAATATAGCTCAACTAATATATGATAAATTATATGATAAATTGAAGTTGTTGTCCGTACAATAAGGTATTGTATTTCACACGTGAGAAATGAAATCCCCGAAGGCTGGTCGAGTTCTTGCAACTGTTATTTGAAAGAAACATTTAGTGCAGATTTTACTTTATGACGTCTAGACATGATAAAGATAGAAATGGAGGATCATGAAACATTAGTGGGATGATGAGAGGTTTGCATATTTCAGCTGGCCCACAAGCATTCTATAGATGGAATGATTGAGAAACTCCATGGGAGAAGTCAAACCAGTTATTCAAGAATTCAGGCAGATCATGAAAAGAATCATAGTTACTAAAGAATGGATGCATTTTTTTCTTTCGCCCTCGGTATGCTACAATTTGTGTGACTTGACAATGTAACCTATCAAAGAAGTTTTTGTCCCAAGCTAAAGTGGTCTCCACAAGTATTCAATTTATGATGTGTGCCATATTGACAACAAAATCTGATGTTAGAATGTTTGACGTTGCTACAGGTATTTATGAAACCAGCATTGCAAAGTAAAACCCTATGTAGAAATATACTCAAAAAGCTATATGAAGACAACGTTCAAACATGCTTCTCTTACAAGAGTTATGCATACGATGGAGAGGGCCTCCTTTTCTTTGCTGGTTTCCCCTTTCAGAACAAGGAGTTTAAAGTGCAGCTAGAGTCTGAGCGCAGTATGAACCCCAGGTAATAGGTGTCAAAACATGTTTAGTAGCTGTGATCCCAACAGGGACTGAAGTTGAATCTTTGTACTTGTATGCTGTCAGGGTGACGCCCCTAAAATGCTCATTCGTATGCACCTTTCTTAGAGATGGTTGAAGGATCTGTGCTGTCAAAAATTCTTGCTGGAGATTCCACAAGATCCTTCTCTACAGAGTGTCTAGGCCTCTTTCAAACTTTTCTTGTATCTGATGAACGACATATTCGTCATTCTGCAGAAGGGCAGAAGAAATCGCCTCAAGTTCAGCAACTGGGAGCTCAGAAACTACCCCATTTAAACGGAGGAGGATTTTACGGTCAAAAGAGTTTGATGTAAGGATAGAATTCACCACCGCCGTGAGAATGAGGACCATTTCAGATTTTAGGCCAGGGCAGCCAGTGAGCATGGCTCAGGAAGCAATAAGAGTTCTAGATACAGTTCTGCGCGAGCATGCCGCCAGAAGGTGTGCACAGAGAACACAAGTTATGATTGCGAGAAATTACTCATAGTTTAGGGTTAAGGTGCCACACTGGATGCTCACTAAAGGCTTCAAGAATGGAGAACACTTCCATTTTACCAACAGTTATCTCCAGACATAATGACTTGTGCACTGCACTTAGTTACGTAAACATAGAGAATGGCAATTATAATGAGCAGACTTGACCTTTGTATCAACTCAGCTACATTGGAATTGAGGAAAATATTTTTGTGCAGAGACTACTTGCAGATTAAAGAAAGTTTCTTCCACCCAGTATTTGGAGGTGAGAAAGACCTTGGAGGTGGAGTACTCACATGGACAGGCTTTCATATCAGCTTCAAGCTCATCCAAACGGGATTATCTTTAAACCTAGGTAAAAAAATCTCTGCAGTTGGTTTAGTAATATTTATTTAGACCAGGGAGCTTGGAGAAGGATTTAGGTCTTAAGTTTAGAGTATTGTGCCAATTTTGGTTAGTCCTTTTACAGATGACATTCAACGTGATTGTTTTTTACAGATTGCTCAAGTGCTTTGATCATTAAACCGCTCCCTGTCCTGGAATTTTTAACTCTGAACTTGGGGAAGCCTCCAATTTCATTTGGGCCAAATGACTGGAACAAGGTATCATTTTCACGACCTTAGTTTTAGTTGTTCATGGAAAATTCTATCTTGTGCTACAAATATGATGTATGAGTTTTAAGCAATGCACCAGGAGTCAGGACATTGGGCTACAATACATTAAGAAGAGAAATTATGGCTTGATACACTTTTACAGATTCTGGTTTGCTAAATCGCAAAAGAGAAAAGTAGTTTTGCTTGTAACATTGCACGGGCTTGTAGTGTGAGAAACTCTGCTGTTTCAGGCTAAGAGGCTTTTGGTAGGAGTTAAGATTTTCACAACACATACAAACATGAAGTATAAAATATTCGGCATCACAAACAGACCATGCGATGAGTTAAGGTACAAGAGTTGAAAAGAATTCTCCTATGTTACCATCCTTGGAAAACCTTAAACATATACGCTTATCACTTGAGGTAATGCTCTATAAGAAACTCATTCTCAAGTACATGTACGTGATTGAACTCCATCAAGCTAATAAAATGTTTTCTACATAGTAACATACTGTGGTTAGCATCATACTTTGCTTAGCATCATTTAACATCCATCTAGGATACCATATTATGTAATAAGTGGTGCATTCATTCGAGGGCGTCCCAGCAAGTGAGGCCCTTGGGATCACGAGGGCCTCACTTGCTGGAACGCGCTCAAATGAATGCACCTCCTGACATAAAGTATTCCTAATATTTTTACTCCCTATCTTACCTTGAGTTATGATGGTCCCACTAACCTGACACACACACACCCTAAATAAGAAAGGAAAAATATTAGGAGTGCAATCTGCTCCAGGAACACACCCTAAATAACAAAGGAAATATATTAGGAGTGCTTTACGTATGGGGGAATGTATTTCATACTGACCTTTCCATTGGTGAACCCTACCATAAAAATGGCTTAGGTCGTATAGTCTTTTGCCTCACCATCTTTCATGTCATCATAACCCAATGGAAAGGACAATGGAAAATCCCATTTTCTTATGTCAATGATGATGTATATTATCCAAAATGGCAGTTGTGACCTCGGTCAAACTTAATGGAAGGTTTTATGGAACTCAAATCACCATAAAATTCTTATGGCATGGCTTAGCTCTTTTTATGGACTCAATGGTTGTTGTAGAATCTGAGTGTCTTTATAAATACACGGTATCAGCTACATGGAATTTATTACATCACAACATTCAATTGATGTGTAAATGGTGACCTAGGATGTACTTTGCCAAAGACGGAAGACTAACATGACTGTAGCATCCTATTTTTCTATTTTTTTTTCTCATTTTGCTCTACAAAAGGTTGTCATCAAAACACCACTTTTTAGATAGAGAATGATGTAAACATTGATAAATATTTTTTTTACATGTAATTGCCATCACAGCCTTTGACCTTACTTTTGAACATCAATTCCTACATTATGTCTTCTCACCACCTAATAGAAAAATATTGGATTTGTTTTCTATACATCTTCATTAATCTAATGTTCTCACAATTAGTCATGCCACTTCACTAGTCCAAAATGCTCCACCAACACGGGAACCTAATCCACGTTGTTTTCTAAAGTAGTTCTAGCGCATGTTGATTATGTCTTTCTTGAATACTTTGAATTGTTCGAAATTTTATACATCCACCATGTTTACAAAAAATAAATATTGCATACTTTTTTATAGTACAATGTCCATGTAATGCATTTTAAACTTAGAGATAGACTTTACAAAGTTAATAAGGCCTAAGTGTAAAGACCATTAGGGAAAACCCCTAAGATGAGGATAGGAGAACACAATAGGAGACATGTAGGAGCAAAACCTCCCAACCAATCCTGGATCTAGACCCCGAGCCATGCCATGTGAATGCTTGAAGAGAAGAGAGCAACTGGTAACCTGAACCAAAGTTGTCGACAAGAGAATCCCTACCCTAATATATAGAGAGTAGATTCATGTGCATGAACCCATGCAATTCCCATGCAGTCCAAGTATAAATAGGTCACACCTCTTCATGTAATCTTCATGCCTATATCAGTCACATGTACATGCACTACTCAATATGTCTCAGAGAGAGTGTTTGGGTCTTCTAGGCACATAATTATCACTCAATCCAAAGTACTACAATTACTTTAATGAGTTAATAGCCCCATTTCTAGCATCACATGCAAGAAATCGGCAATCCATCTGAATCTCAAAAGATGTAATTGTCTCCTATAGATCCAGAGATGTAGATTGAACCTGTACAAAAATACATATAGACTACCATCTGTAACAGAATACAATTCACTAAGATAAAAAAAAACTCTTGATAAGCAAAAACAATTTACTTACGAAAAATGCATGTGAGATCCAATAGGACTCAATAAGATATTAGAGTAAAGAGATTTAGACTTCCAAATTACTGATTTGAAATCTCAATTCATTTAATAGATTCAAAATTTCTCGTCATACTTAAGAATCAACACATTTCATGATTATCCTTTGATTAAGTATCCATTTACGATTCGTCAATCACAAATAGTTAGATTCTTATGATTCATCGTCAATTATAATGCTCTGAAATCTAAATGATACTAAATTACTAAAGGATACTGGAGTTTATGTCTAATACATAACTCAAGAAACATATAAGAATCATTCTAAAATCTTCCGCAAACTGGATTCTTAACCAAAATGTGAGTTATCCAAACTCCAAACCATCAGGTAATCAAAGATAGAAAGCATACCAAAATAATATCAATAACCAATTTCATCCACAAAAAACTTCAGGTTACAGTCTAGAACTGAATTCTAGACATCCGAAGTTCTACTAAATTTCTTAGTAAATTCAGTTGTCGTTCATAGAACCATTGTGATTTGTTATCCAATTTGAGCTCTCTAAGATACAATAACTAATGAAACTGAGCCTATTTCTCATTTGAAAAATACTCTACCAAGAATTTCGTATATTCTATGCACATAACTTTTCTGATGAACCGGAATGATTCATAAATCATGCGTCTTATAAGCAATATATATATATATATATATATATATATATATATATACAAGCTGCTTGTGCCCGTCGTTGACGGGCAATGGCGGACGTGCGTCGATGGCACGCGTGCGTGCATGCGCGCGTGTATCTGCGTGCCCTGATGGCTTTGTGTGTGTGTGTGTGTGTGTGTGTGTGCGCGCGCACGAGTGTGTGTATGTGCATGTGTTGTGTGTGTGTATGTGTGTGTGCCATGTGTGTTTATGGAGGGTGTGTGTGTGTGTGCGCGCGTGTGTTTACAGAGTGTGTGTGTGAGTTTAGAGAGTGTGTGTGTGGCTTTAGGCTTAGGCTATGTGTGTGTGTGTGTGTGCGTGTGTGCGTGTGTGCATTCATGTGTGTGTGTGTGTGTGTGTGTGTGTGTGTGTGTGTGTTTACATGTGTGTTTTGACGAAGTACTTTGTGTGTGTGTATTGTGTGTGGGTCTGCGTGTGTTTGTGGGTGTGCACATTGTGTGTTTTGCGTTGTGTGTGTGTTTGTGTGTGTGTGTATTTGTGTGTGTGTTGTGTTTGTGTGCATGTGCGTGTGTGTGTGCATGTACTTGTACTTAGGGTAAGCGTTAGAGTGGGTCTTTATGGATGTGTGTGTGCGTGTGTGTTTAGGCTGAGCTCAGAGCCGATGATCTAGGTGACGGTCGATGATTTGGATGGCGGCTGATGGTTTAGGAAGAAGTTCTGAACACCTCTCATCCGAAGTTTTGACCGTTTTTTACTAAATCCGACCAATTTTTGGCTCGACGGGCCTAGAATCTCAAGACTGTGTTTAGGGTTTCTTGTTCGGATGCACGTTTCGCTGCGAGTACTAAATTGTTTGGAGCCCGGTTTAGTCATGTGGGTTGTCTCCGCGTGCAGCACAGGACGGAACAAATGGTCTAGAAAACGGACTCTGTTTGGCGACACTGGACCAATTCTTGAGAATGTTGGAAAGTAGTCCAATTAATGGCATTCCCCCCGACATAAAGGGCATTTTCGAAAAAACGGCGTCGAAATTGAACTGCAAATAATCTAGTGGGTTCGTGTCGAGCCCACGAACCTGTGGACACCTCCCGTTTGAAGTTCTGACCGTTTTTTACTGAATCCGACCAATTCTTGGCTCGATGGGCCTAGAATCCTAGGACTTCGTTTAGGGTTTCTGGTTTGGATGCACATTGCGCTACGAGTACTGAACCATTTGGAGCCTGGTTTAATCTTGTGGGTTTTTCTCGACATGCACAAGACGGAACAGACGGGCTGAAAAATCGACGACACTGGACCAGTTCTTGGGGATGCTGGAAAGTAGTCCATTTACAAAAATTCTCCCCATAGAAAGGGCGTTTCTGGACAAACGGCGTTGAAATTGAGCTGCAAATGGTCCTGTGGGTTCGTGTCGAGCCCACGAACCTATGGTCATCTCCCTTCCGAAGTTCTGACCATTTTTTACTGAATCGGACCAATTCCTGGCTCGATGGGCCTAGATTCCCAAGACTACATTTAGGGTTTCTGATTTGGACACACGTTTTACTGTGAGTACTGAATCGTTTGGAGCCTGGCTTAGTCTTGTGAGTTCATCTCTGTGCACGCACGTGTCTTTGTGTGTGTGTGTGTGTGTGTGTGTGTGTGTGTGTGTGTGTGTATGTGTGTGTGTGTGTGGATTTGTGTGCTTGTGTGTGTGTCTATATGAGTGCATGTGCATGTGCATGCATTGATTTCTCCAAAACTCGATGTCTTTACGCTTCTCTGTACTACTTTCAAGGCCACTGGCTTGGACAAAAGTTTATTTACGCTTATATTGGACAGTTTGGAACCTGGTTTGGTGTTGCGGGTTCATCTCCACATGCAGCACAGTATGGAATAGATGATAGAGAAAACGGACTTCTCGAGAATGCCAAAAAGTACTCCATCAAGTCCAAAAGCTAAAGAAAGTTCTTTTTTCTGATAAATGATCCGTCAATCACAAATAGTTAGATTCTTATTATTCGTCGTCAATTATAATTCTCTGGAATCTAAATGATACTAAATTACTAAAGGATATTGGAGTTTATGTCTAATACATAACTCAAGAAACATATAAGAATCATTCTAAAATCTTTCGCAAACTGGATTCTTAACCAAAATGTGAGTTATCCAAATTCCAAACCATCAGGTAATCAAAGATAGAAAGCATACCAAAATAATATCAATAACAATCTTCATCCACAAAAAACTTCAGATTACGGTCTAGACCTGAATTCTAAACATCCAAAGTTCTACTGAATTTCTTAGTAATTTCAGTTGTCATTCATGGAACCATTGTGATTCGTTATCCAATTTGAACTCTCTGGGATACAATAACTAATGAAACTTAGCCTATTTCTCATTTGAGAAATACTCTACCAAGAATTTTGTATATTCTATGCACATAACTTTTCTGATGAACCAGAATGATTCATAAATCATGCATCTTATATATATATATATATATATATATATATATATATATATATATAACAATTCCTGGTGAATTCTCTTCACATTGTTCGTTTTACCAATTAACTTCCACAGGAGTAAACCAACTACTTAAATTAATTGCTAATGATTTAGCACTCTTAAGTTAACCAATAAATCTTTCAGAGCAAGATTTGTTAACTCTGCAAGTAATGGTCCAGCAACACAATATTTGATCATATGTCTATGTTCACCGACTAGGTTAAGTGCACCAAATAATTCTAGTAACCGGATTAGATAATAGATCCATACAAGATTAATCGTGCACATATGAGAATAATCCCACTATGACCTAGTGCATAAACACATATGTTCTTATTTGGCAGGTTCCTCCAAAATCGGCATATGTTACTTGTGAAAATTGTCAACATTTCTTAGCTAGAGGCCTAAATTGGCAATTTTTGTACATAGATTTGGATATAACCTTTCACACACACATGTGGAAGAGGCCTAGATACTTTTATTTTAGTATATATTTCATATTGAAGAAGTCTCAAACATCAGGACCTTTGAAATGACACCAAAATCATGTTATTTGGACGTATAGGCCAAAATTGGCTATTTTAAGCTACTGGTGCCCTAAAATTGGGTCCTAAGTTCTAGAGAGAGGAGAGAGAGTCATATCTCTCACCTATATTAGGCTGAAATTCATGGAGAATAGGTTGGAGAAACCTATTGTATGATTCATTGAGATCAATAGATCATTGTCATTGTTTCTTCCTCCAGTGAGAGCATTGTCTTGTGTATTGTCTTCAAGCTTTTGTGTATGCTCTTAAGAGGTTTCCAAAAGTGGTAGACTGCTGTTGGGAGACCTGTTCGCTGTTATTTTTGGTTGCCATCAGTACCTTTTATTAGTTTATTTTGTCTCTTGAATGCTTTGTCAAGTTCATGTGTATCAAAGGTAGCATTATGATGCTTTACCATTTCTAGCTTTTGTAGCTTGTTGTGCAAAGATCTTAGCCAAGTATTTTGGGAGTTTGGATCCATTCAAGATCCAATTTTTTCACATGAATTAGAGCTGGTTGGCTGTTATTTTTAGTAAGTTTTTCATTTATGGTGATATTTGGATGTTTGATCAAGTTCTAGCATGATTATGCATTGCATTGTTGATCAAATCTTACTAACTTTTGTTTGTTGAGTTGAATATATTTCAGGTCTATTGAAGATCAGAGGCTGAGAAGAAGCTATTTTGGATCAGATCATAACACCTAATCATTTGTTGATTCTGAGGCTTGTGCATATTCAATACTAACAATGTTCTGTTCAATCTATTGTTGACAATCTCCACATCTGTGGATGAACACTCTCCTTTGTGGATGAACACTCTCCTTAAGTGGATGAAACTTCTCCTTAAGTGGATGACAAATACTCTTTGGGTGATTTTGTAATTCTCCAAAAGGCTGAGCAGAGCTCCCACTTGGATGAAAGATCCCCTTTTGGGTGAACAGATTGTCAACAATCTTACTTTGTTGAGCATGTAAGTAACTCTCCTTATGTAATTTGATTGGAGCATTTGCTGGAAGGTTTTAACCATTATGCAAATGTGTTCTCAGGTTCTTAATAGGTTGAGGAACATTCTCATGTGAAGTGATCTTAGATCTACATCTAAACATCAAGATTTGACAAGCTAGTGAAGCTAGTCTTGTGATTCACTAAGTGTGCTCTTTCATTCACCTCTAGAGCTTGTATTTATCACTTGTTAGAGTTTATAAAATTTTAGAGTTGTGGTTTACATGTGGTTTTACAGGTTGAATCATTATCTTAGTGTGTTGATCATATGTTGATCAAGTTTGTTCAATTCTAGGTATTCTTGGCAGCCTAGTCTTGTGTATTTTCTAAGAATGCAAGTGACTCTTCACACCATAACTTGATTTGGTCACTTGCTGGAAAGTTTGAGAGCTTAAGCAAGAGTGTGTTCAAGTTGGTTTGAGTTTGTAATCCATTCTTAGTGTGTGCAAAGTGTTGCATGTGTCTCAATCTTCCTTTCTATGCTTGGAAACTAGCCAGGTTCAAGATAGAAGTGTTTTAGGGTCCTAGATCTTCTGAGATCTCCTTATCCATCATTTGTTGAGAGAAAAGTGAGTGCTAGGTGCATTAGGATAGAACCTAAAAGTTGAAGAATCATAATATTCATGGCTTCCAATGGTGGGATCATGTTAGAAACTAATGAGAGGTTGAGTTCATCAAACTACTCTACCTGGAAAGTGAGGATGGAGTCCTTACTTGGGTTGAATTAACTCATGGACATAGTTGTAGGAACTAAAGAGATACCACCCTTCAAGAGCAACAAAGATTTGATAAGAAGGCTAAAAGAGATCTTCATATCATTTAAATGAATGTTACCAATGAACTTATCAAGGAAGTTGGTAAGAGTCAAAGTGCAAGTGAGGCATGGAATGCCTTGAAGAAGCTCTTTGAATCAAAGTCCACATCTAGGGTATTGACCCTAAGGAGGCAAATACTTTCTAGTAGACAAAGAGAGGGAGAAAGTGCTCATGCATTTGTCTTGAGAGTTAAGTCCTTAAGTGATGATCTAGCATGCATTGATGAAAGCATAAAAGATGGTGAAATAGTCCAGGTTATATTGAATGGTTTGCTAGATGAACATGCTAATCTTGTGCAAAGTTTTGTCATTCAAAGAGTCTTGCCAAGTGTGGTTGACTTTCAAGAAATATTATTGGCTAAAGAACATAGGTTGCAATCAAAGCTTGATGGTGCATCCTTGCAAGGTGGAGGTGAAGAGGCTTTCTTCACAAAAGGCAGATCCAAAGGCAAAGGTAAAGACAAAGGAAAATTTTTCAAAGTTGGTAACTTGGATCATGATGATCACTCTTTCTCCTCCTCTTCTACTTCTTTTAGAAAGAAAGATAAGTCAAAGTTCAAGTGCTTTTATTGTGGGATAAAAGGTCATTTTGCTAATGAATGTCATAAGAAGAAAAGAGAGCAAGGTGAGAGGCAAGGAAATCTAGCAATAGATGAAGAAGAGCATAGCATTTGTGAAACTCTTGTTATGACTTCAAGTTTGCTTGCAAATATAGACGGAAATGATCCTTGGTGGATTAATAGTGGAGCCTCAGCTCACATGACAAGACATAAGGAATACTTTTCATCCTTATTGTCTTATGAGGGAGAGAGCAACATCATCTATACTTCAAATGATGGTCAATGTGACATCATAGGCACAATTCCTATTTCTCTTTCAACAAATAGGAAAGCTAATCTTGAAAATGTATTGTACATTCCTTCAATCACTAAGAACTTGCCTAGTGTTAGTCAAATGATTGACAAGGGGCTTGATGTTGAGTTCATTGGAGATGCTTGTTTGATAAGTAAATGTGGAATCTTAATTGCTCAAGGAAGGAGGCATGGGAAGCTTTTCAAACTGGATGCATGTGTGATCTCTAACCATGAAGGATGTATGGCTAGGGAGCAAATCTCCCTATTAATGCTTTTTTGAATGGTGATCTTGAGGAGAAAATCTACATGGAGCAACCCGAGGGCTATGTTTCACATGATGAGCCTAATCATGTGTGTTTCCTACAAAAGAGCTTGTATGGGCTTAAGCAAGCACCAAGAAGTTGGTATGATAAGCTCAATTCCTTCTTACTCTCTCAAAACTTCATCATGAGTGAGTATGATCATTCTCTCTACTATAGATTGAATGATAATGGTGACATCACCTTGCTTTTGATCTATGTTGATGACATAATTTTAAGTGGTGATAGCAATGAAGATATAGATGACATTAAGATGGCACTTAAAAGTAAGTTTGAGATACAAGATCTTGGTAAGCTTCAATATATCTTAGGAATAGAGATCGTTAGGACTTCTAATTCTACTATCATTTGTCAAGAGAAGTATTCTAACTCTATTCAAAAAATATGAAAAATTGCAAAGTAGTTTCTACTCCTATGGAATCAAATGTGAAGCTATCTATAAGAGGTAATGAAAGATCCTTCAAGGACATTACTCTCTATAGAAAGCTCATAGGATCTCTTATTTGGTTAACGATCACAAGACCCGATCTGATCTATGTGGTTGGTAAACTAAGTCAATTCATGCAAGATCCTAGTGAGGCTAATTGGAATCTAGGAAAGAGAGTACTAAAATACCTCTCGGGATCTAGAGATTTTGGCATCTTGTATGGAGGATCTTCACCTAACCTTTGTGGTTTCTCAAATTCAGATTTTGCAAGTGATCAAATGGATAGGAAGTCTACAAGCGCCTTTACAATCTATCTTGGAGCTATCTCATCAAAGAAGCAACCTACTATCTCTCTATCTTCCATCGAGGCCGAGTACAAGGCATTGGCAACATGCACCAAGGAGATGCTTTGGATAAATAGGATGCTATTGGATCTTCACTTGCTGGATTCTAAGATGACTCCAATCATCTATTGTGACAACCTTTCAACCCAAAGTTTGACAACCAATCCTATTTTTCATACTAGGAACAAGCACATTGAGATTGTTCATTATTTTGGATCAAATTATTGCCAAAGACATGTCTCTTCATTGGAGTGTGTGGCTGATTTGACGAGGGAGTGTGAAAATTGTCAACATTTCCTAGCTAGTTTGAGGCCTAAATTGGCAATTTTTGTACATAGTTTTGGATATAAACTTTCACACGTGTGGATGAGGCCTAGATACTTTTATTTTAGTATATATTTCATATTGAAGAAGTTTGAAACTTTAGGACCTTTGAAATGACACCAAAATTATGTTATTTGGACATATAGGCCAAAATGTTAAAAATTCACAATTCTAGCTTGACTAGTTTTGGTCATATGACTTGTAAATAGTTAGATGGTCATGATGTGGCTTGTCACACGTGCCAAATAGCATAGGATTCCATTCATAAGGATGTTCTCAAGTAGACCTAAGTGTTAGAACCTTTGGAATGAGTCCAAATTATGCTTAGATACAAGGGAGAAAAAATATGAGCTATTTTTGGTAATTTTTGCATTGTTGAGAGATCTCCAAGATTCCAACCCTAACTTGGTAGGGATGAAAGATCCACCAAAATTAGCATTAGGGATAGGTTTAGGGCTACTCATACCTGCCCAAAACCGTGATGGATCATGTATATATAGGTGATGATATCTCACCAAAATCAATCAAGCAATTTCATGTTTTTTCTCTCATAATGGTGCAATTGCTCTCTATGTTCATAATTGTTTGAGTACTTGTGATTACTAATGATTATAAGATTGAATGTAGGTCTGGTGTACAGTACTCAGACTGTGGGAGGCCGTACTTTCACATGTGTGAAGCCTTCTTCAAGGATTTGGGCCATTTAGTGAGGTTCAAGCATAGATTTTTGATGGATTTTGATGGTTCAACTTGTGCTAATCTTATGAAATCATAATTTATTGTTTCCCTCATCATTTCAAGTATTTTAGGATCCTTATTTGCTGTAATTTTTACATGGTATCAGAGCCTAAAGGCTGAAGTGAGCTAAATCCTTGGTTTTCATTCAATTTGATCACAATTTTTGATCTAAATCTTGTGTAGATTGGATCTTAGCATCTAGTATTGATTCTAGAACTCAAAGTGAGTCAAATACATTGGAGATTGGTGTTGTGTGACTTCATTTGCAGGTGTTTAGGTGTCTAAAACCAGAGGCAAAGTTGAATTCAATTCACATTACCAAGATAGCAAGTTTTGCTTGCTCCAAACATTGATTTCTAAGCGAGTTTTGGAGGTGATTTCATAGAGGAGGCTTTCTAGCATTCAAGGAGAGGGAAGATCAGAGTTTTGGGGACTCTTCAAGGCTGTTCTAAGGTGTAGTAGACATCTCCTAAAGTGATTTAGATTCAGTCCAACCATTGCTTGACTTATGCACCAAATTAGATCAATTTTTCATCAATTTTGATCATTTTTTGCTTGTGATTGGATAGTAGATTGTGTTGCATCCTCATTAAGTTCCATTTAGATCTTTTACAAGTGATTTTGGAAGTATATTAGGTTGCTGAAATTCACTCTTGATCAGATCATTTGGAAGCTTTAATGTTCTTTATAGAAAGAGGGGCAATTCTACTAGTATTGTCTACTTCAATCAAGCAAGTGCATTGTTTCTAGTATTCTATGATTTGATTTTGTTAAAGATCATTCTTAGATCTTTATAGCAAGTCTATTACTGATCTTTTCAGGTCCCTAAGAAGTGGGATAAGGTAGACCTTCAATCAAATCAATAGAAGTAACCTTCATTTGTGTCAAGTCCTTAATTAGGAGACTAGATGACATCTATAAATGCATATCTTTTGGATACTAATGAAAGGATCAACAAAGCTAACTATTCCATATGGAAAGTTAAAAGGAATCTATCATGATCATGCAAGATCTGATGGAAATTGTAAATGGTAAGGAGGGTGAACCTATTCATCCTCAAGAAAAAGCCAAATACATCAAGAGGTGCAATGTTGCACTACATTGTATAAAAATGAATGTTGCAAATGAACTCTTAAGAGAGGTAGGAGATTGCACTTCAGCTCAAGATGCTTGGGAGACTTTGCAAAAGGTCTATGAATCCAAGAACCAAACTAGAATGTTAACTTTGAAGAATCAAATCTATAGAAGCTATCAAAAGAAAGGAGAGAGTGCACATACTTTTGTCCTAAGAGTAAAGGAATTGAACAAAGAGCTAGCCTTTATAGGTTACCCTATCAAGGATGAAGAGCTTGTTCAACTCATATTGAATGGACTAAGCTTTGAATTTGACAATTTGGTTCAGGGATATGCAATTATGGGTAAGCTACCCATACTTGAAGAACTCCAAGGCACACTCATGGCCGAGGAATCAAGGAGCCGCCAAATGCAAGAGAGGATGGATAGGCTTTCCATCCAGGTGGAGATGACCAAGCTCTCTTCACCAAAGGCAAAGGCAAGTCCAAAGGCAAAGGATCAACATTCAAGAAGTCTACAAAGCTTGAGGATCAAGAAGGACCCTCAAAGGCATCTCCATCAACCACCAAAGTCAAGAAGGACAAATCAAAGGTGAAGTGCTACTATTGTAGCAAGATGGGGCATTATGCCTCGGAATGCTTCAAGAGGAAGCAAGATCAAAGCCAAGCCAACATGAGCAAAGAGGAGGAGGAGGAGAGTTCACATGAGGACTCTCTCATGATGTCCATATTTTCTTCAACAAGCTTCAAAGGAGAAGATCCTTGGTGGATTGACTCGGGTGCTAGTTCACACATGACTAGTAAAATGGAGTTTTTCTCTTCTCTCTTATCTTATGATGGACCTATAAAGTCTATCTATACAGCAAATTATGAAGCTTGTAAGATTAAAGGAGTTGGTAGCATTCCCCTTTGCCTAGGATCTTCCAAAAAGATCAACATAGAAGGTGTTTTGTACATTCCTACAATAACAAAGAATCTACTAAGTGTTGGCCAAATGGTCGACAATGGTTTCAATGTTGACTTTGCTTCAAATGAATGTTTCATCAAGAAGAAGGGTAAGATAGTGGCTAAGGGCACTAGACTTGGCAAACTTTATAAGTTGGATGCATTTGTGGATACTAATGTTGTCATGTTGGCCGAGAAGAGCAAGATATCTACCTTTACTTTATGGCACAAAAGACTTGGACATGTCAACTCGGGTTCCATGGAGGCTATGATCAAGGAGGAGTATGCTTTAGGCCTACCAAGGTCTATTGGGAAGGAAGACAAGGTTTGTGAAGCTTGTGCCTTATCCAAGGCACATAAGAAGGTGTTTCCTAACTCCATCACAAAGTCATCTCATCCTCTTGAACTCATACACTCGGATGTGCGCATTGCTAGCACCAAATCTAATGGAGGTTCATCCATGTTTTTAACCTTCATTGATGACTACTCAAGATATTGTTGGGTGTTCTTACTTTCCTTCAAGTCTCAAGTATTTGATACTTTTGTAAAGTTCAAGTTGTTTGTGGAAAAGCATCATAATCATAGCATCAAGATTCTTAGAAGTGACAATGGTGGAGAATTCATCTCCAATGAGTTCAAGGCCTTTTGTGAGGAGGAAGGGATCAAGAAAGAGACTTCTTGTCCTTACACTCCTCAACAAAATGGAGTTGCTGAAAGAAGGAATAGAACATTATGTGAATGTTCTAAGGCTTTAAGATTAGATGCTTGTTTGCCCAAATCCTTTTGGGGTGATTCTCTTGTATGTGCAAACTACTTGATGAATAGGGTGTCTTGCAAAGCAATTGAAGGCAAAACTCCTTATGAGATGTTGTATGGAAAGAAACCCAATCTTAATCACTTGAAAGTTTTTGGGTGTATATGTTATGTGCATGTGCCATTGGAAACAAGAACCAAGGAGGATCCATCTTCCACAAGAGGGATTATGCTTGGATATGCAAGCTCAAGCAAGGGCTACAAAGTCTATCTCCCATCCTTGAACAAATTTGTTGTTTCAAGGGATGTCATCTTTGATGAACATCATATGCATATGCTTGAAGAAGGCTCAAGTGCTCCAACAATCAAGAAGAAGATGGCCGAGGAGCAAGATCTTGGTTTTGAGGAGGAGCTCATGGAGGAGCAAGCACCAAACCCACCTATCACACCAAGGAGATCTTCAAGGGCAAAAGTGGAGCCGTCAAGGCTCACATATCAAGGCAAAGGACAGCAAGTTGAGGATATCTCATCCACCTCTTATGCTTTATCTAGTTTTGAAGAACCATCTAATGTTGAAGATGCATTGAACTCCAAAGAATGGTATAAAGCTATGTTGGATGAGTATGATGCCTTGATTGAGAATGAAACTTGGTTGCTTATTGAGAGACCTCAAAGGAATGTAATAGGATGCAAGTGAGTATTCAAGCTTAAGTTGAATACAAATGGGAGTGTTAACAAACATAAAGCAAGATTAGTTGCAAAAGGTTATGCTCAAGAGAGAGGGATAGACTATGAGGAAACTTTTGCACCCGTGGCCAAGATGGTCACACTAAGGCTAGTCATTGCACTTGCATCACATTTTGGATGGATTCTATGTCAAATGGATGTCTCTAATACTTTCTTGAATGGTTTTTTGGAAGAGGATATCTATATGGAGCAGTCACAAGGGTTCATCAAGCATGGAATGGAGAACAAAGTATGCCATCTCCAAAGAAGCATCTATGGCTTGAAGCAAGCCTCGAGATCTTGGAATTCAAGACTACATTGCTATCTTATTTCACTTTCTTTTGTTCAAAGTGAATATGATCCCACTACATTAAGTTTGATGATGTTGGTATTGTACTTTTACTCATTTATGTAGATGACATCATCATTAGTGGAAATAGTGTTGATGGTATTGAAAAAATCAAGATAGATCTATCCTTAGAGTTCAAGATGGTAGATCTAGGGTGTCTTCACTTCATCTTAGGCATAGAAGTACTTAGAGGGTCTGATTTTATCTTTATAAGTCAAGTAAACTATGCTCAAAGTCTTTTGAAGAAGTTTAAGATGGAAGTATGCAAAGTGTTGACACACCAATGGAGCAAGATGTAAAAGTGCCAAATGAAGATGATGAAAGATCCTTCATGGACATCACTTTGTTTAGGCAACTTATAGGTTCCTTAATGTGGATCACTATAACTAGACCAGATCTTAGCTTTAGTGTATGTAGCCTGAGCCAATCCATGCAAAAGCCATTGAATATCCATTGGAAAAAGGCTAAGAGGATTCTAAGATACATCTTGGGTACATTGGATTTTGGGATTCTATATAGAGGAGATGTGATTAACCTTCATGCATTTAGTGATTTAGATTTTGCAGGGGACAAGAGGGATAGGAAATCAACAAGTGCCTATTCAACTTTCATAGGAGAAGGTGTGGTTTCATGGCTTTCAAAAAAGCAAGAAACTATATCTCTATCTTCAACCGAGGCCGAGTACAAAGCTTTGACAACCACTACAAAGGAGGTACTTTGGATCAAAAGATTATTGGTGGAACTAGAGATCATGGATTCAGAGGAGGCACCAATCATCTACAATGACAATATATCAACCCAACACCTTGCATCTAACCCAATCTTCCATGCAAGATCTAAGCACATTGAGATATGCCATCACTTTGTGAGAGAAATGGTGCAAGCCAAGGAGATTGCTTTGGAGCATGTTCCAAGTAATGAATGTGTAGCTGATCTACTTACTTGCACCAAGGAGATTGCTTTGGAGCATGTTCCAAGTAATGAATGTGTAGCTGATCTACTTACTAAACCACTTCAAAAGACACCTTTTATGAAGTTCAGATCATCACTTGGAGTGATTAGTAAAGCAATGATTGAACCAAGCTAGATAGTGAGGAGGAGTGTTAAAAATTCACAATTCTAGCTTGACTAGTTTTGGTCATATGACTTGTAAATAGTTAGATGGTCATGATGTGGCTTGTCACACGTGCCAAATAGCATAGGATTCCATTCATAAGGATGTTCTCAAGTAGACCTAAGTGTTAGAACCTTTGGAATGAGTCCAAATTATGCTTAGATACAAGGGACAAAAAATAGGAGCTATTTTTGGTAATTTTTGCATTGTTGAGGGATCTCCAAGATTCCAACCCTAACTTGGTAGGGATGAAAGATCCACCAAAATTAGCATTAGGGATAGGTTTAGGGCTACTCATACCTGCCCAAAACCGTGATGGATCATGTATATATAGGTGATGATATCTCACCAAAATCAATCAAGCAATTTCATGTTTTTTCTCTCATAATGGTGCAATTGCTCTCTATGTTCATAATTGTTTGAGTACTTGTGATTACTAATGATTATAAGATTGAATGTAGGTCTGGTGTACAGTACTCAGACTGTGGGAGGCCGTACTTTCACACGTGTGAAGCCTTCTTCAAGGATTTGGGCCATTTAGTGAGGTTCAAGCATAGATTTTTGATGGATTTTGATGGTTCAACTTGTGCTAATTTTATGAAATCATAATCTATTGTTTCCCTCATCATTTCAAGTGTTTTAGGATCCTTATTTGCTGTAATTTTTACACAAAATTGACTATTTTAGGCTATCGATGCCCTAAAATTGGGTCCTAAGTTCTAGAGAGAGGAGAGAGAGTCATCTCTCTCACCTATATTAGGATGAAATTCGTGGAGAATAGGTTGGAGAAACCTATTGTATGATTCATTGAGATCAGTAGATCATTGTCATTGTTACTTCCTCCATTGAAAGCATTGTCTTGGGTATTGTCTTCAAGCTTTTGTGTATGATCTTAAGAGGTTTCCAAAAGTGGTAGGTTGCTGTTGGGAGTTCTGTTTGCTGTTATTTTTGGCGGCCATCGATACCTTTTATTAGTTTCTTTTGTCTCTTGAATGCTTTGTCAAGTTCATGTGTATCAAAGGTAGCATTAGAATGCTTTGCCATTTCTAGCTCTTGTAGCTTGTTGTGAAAAGATCTTAGCCAAGTATTTTGGGAGTTTGGATCCATTCAAGATCCACTTTTTTTACATTACTCTCATATCTCACTGAGAATCTTGTAACTCAGCTACCATAGAATTCTATTTCTCATGAGTAAATAACATATCTGGAAAATATCTAAGACTGAAAACACATCCTTTCTCACGAGTTTTCCAATCCACCTACAACTTAGCACCAAATTTTCCACTCAATTAACTCCTCCCTGATTCTAGTGATCAAATTCACTTCTATCTCCACAAAACTTGGATTAGTGACTTTTGATCTTACTTAGTACTACTTATAATGTTTTCCAATTTCAAACCATTTGTAGTTCCAGATTGTTCCATGTCCCTAGAAAATTCCCTTATTAGAAAAGTTCTAGTCTTGTATCTTACTCTGGATTTGTCTGAAAATACTTCAGATGATCACATTTTTATATATCACCTAGTTTTTTTTCCAAAAATATGCAACCAACAGATCTTATGATAAACTCTTCACATCACTTCACCCCTCCAATTTAAAGAAATTTTCGAATTTCTTATAAAAAGTTAACTGGAGAGATGACACATGAAAGTATCTAAAAAGTCAATGATAAGTGTCTTTTCAAAAAGGATTCACTATATTATACTCAGGAGTTTTCCCTTTGAAGATTTCAATATTGAGTGATAGTAACATCATTCATTTAGATCTATCTATGCAAAAGAGATAATCTGGGTTTTAAAAAATTGAAACCACAAATGACCAAAGAACTTATCAAAAATTCCAAGTCTTGTATCTACAAGTAGTAATCCATATGATAACAGTCCTTCTGAAAAGAATTAACTTCCCACCAGAAGGATCATATAAAAGTTAGTTTAATGTCCTGTACTAGAGAAATTTTAAAAGAAGTAAGTGCTCTACATAGGTGAGAAATTACTCAGTTCTCTGATTTTGTAAATTATGAGATACCTACCTCAATTTTTTTCAAAATACCCTTCAATTAACCAATGGTCTATTTTTTCTTGTATCGCGAATAGGTACTCAAATTTACCACTGATAATCAGATCTTTATAGCCCAAGGATTCTCTTTCCAAAATTATTGATGTCCCATACCACCAGCTCTTCCTTCCAGACAATACTTAACCGCCATATCTGATATTCCAGAATTCAACTAATTTTATATGGATTTCCTATACCAGGTATAGGCACATATCATCATAACCAAACATTGGAGAATTCATAAATGTATCCCTGATGGATAATAATTCATTTATGGAATGGTGATTCAACAATAAGGTTCCACACATGGGTTTTTGTCACATTATCAATTTTTTTTCTCGTTAGTACTAAGCTTCACCAATCAAGGATCCTTATCCAAAGTGCAATAACAAAACCTCAAAAAGGAACAAATATAGGTATGGATTATATAAAAAAAATCCTTTACCTTCAAATCTAGGGAAAATACATGCTCCAAAGTTAATAAGCACAGTACCAGAAATAATTAAATTTCCTCAAATCGGTTGGAAAAGAGAATCCATGAAGAACCAATAACTTGCTGTGAATCCTAAATCTATGAACCAAACTCATTAATGATCCGTTAGGATAGCAAAAAATTATTTCTTCACACAACTTTCTGGATTTTTGATTTGGAGAATTGACAATTATTCTCAACCGTTGGTTTGAACAGATCCCGTCAAAAAAATTCTTTTTGAAACCAACATCGTTCGACGACAAACATAACAGCTCTGAGGTTCAAGAAACTCTTGGCCACATATTTGTAACCACTCATACAGTCATGCAACTACCAAAATATCCTTTTGCAAAAAAAAAAATCCATGCAGAGTCTTCATAAGCCAAGGAGAATTAAAAGGTATACACATGCCACAAGCCCTAAAAAAAACCCTATTATCTACTATGGCTGCCACTTTGTCCTCCAAAAGGGCTTCCAATTGCGACCTGCCTCAAGAGAGAGAGAAAGAAATTTTCAGCAACCAAGAAGAATGCACCCATAAGGTTACTACATGTGTTAGGAAACCAATTGCAAACCCACTACCATCACTCCCATTTTGAAGCTCCCATCCTAGACAACCTTGCACATTCAACAAGTGAAAACAGGGAAGGTCCTGATTGCCATCAGCCAGTCACTTTTTTTCAAGACCTGCAACAGATTTTAGCTGCAATAAGGACTTATAGGGATTCAACAGTTGACAAAAAAATCCTGCCACTGTTTTCTTTCAGAAATCCAACCGTCCATAATACTTTTGTGCAGGTCATCAGATTTAATGAAAATGGCATATCAAGTTGATACCATGCGTTCCACCTAGAGCAGCCACGACCACTAGCAAAAAAGCGTCTATTTGCCTCTTCAATTGCTCGCGCTTCCTCTTGCCCGTGCCCTCACCATCAACGAACTTTTCCAAGGAAGTTGGGTTACACTCACCCTGTGCATGTGTTGGAACCTTTTCGTGCCTCTCTAATCGGTGCGATCAAGAGGGCAAAGAGGGGGCCTGGATCTCCAACCGGGTGAGTAGTCGTGTAGTAACGGACTTCAATCCAATGGGGAGAGGAAAAAACTACAAATCTAAGATGGTATCTAAGCCTACCAAGGGTGTCAATCTTGGTGTTGGATCTAAAGGTGTAATGGCTTAGATGAGGGTGTGAGATTCTTACTTCTTGCTTCTTCTTTTTGGGGTTTTGGTTTTGGGTTGATCCTCTTCTTGGATATTGGTTTTTTGGCTTATCTAGGCTTCTATGGCTCTATATCTTCTCCTCTTGAGGTTTATCTTCTCAAGGGAGGTGAGCCATGGAAATAAAACCTACTTAATGGATTCTATTGATCTCTTCCAAGGGCATTTCTAACACCTATTTTGCTAATGTGTGATTTTGTGGATTAGTTGGTTGAAAGCAAGTGCTAATGATCTTTATAAAAGTGATAGCATGATTAAACAACATCAAACAGGCATTCGTTCATCCACAATCAATCATACACAAGCAAAAAAGGAGGGCTTCACAAAGTAAGAAAGTAGGAGGAGGCTTTTCTCTCTCTCTCTCTCTCTCTCTCTCTCTCTCTCTCTCTCTCTCTCTCTCTCTCTCTCTCTCTCTCTCTCTCTCTCTCTCTCTCTTCTTGACAATGAAAAGTGATTATAGAATGGTGTCACATGCCCTTATATAGACAAACCTAGGGTTTGGGTTTTTGGTGCACCCAAAACCATGTGCCATAAGAACTTGACTTTCTAAAAAATTTCAAGCCAAATTGCAATTTTAACTACTCAGGCTCTCTCTCTCTCTCTCTCTCTCTCTCTCTCTCTCTCTCTCTCTCTCTCTCTCTCTCTCTCTCTCTCTCTCTCTCTCTCTCTCTCTCTCTCTCTCTCTCTCTCTCTCTCTCTCTCTCTTCTTGACAATGAAAAGTGATTACAAAATGGTGTCACATGCCCTTATATAGACAAACCTAGGATTTGGGTTTTTGGTGCACCCAAAACCATGTGCCATAAGAACTTAACTTTCTAAAAGGTTTCAAGCCAAATTGCAATTTTAACTACTCAGGTTTGTTTTAATTTTAGGCCTATTAGAGCATAAATCTCTATTCAAAAAGACATTCTCATATTGGGTATAGCTATCCCATTGCTAACTCCCTCAACTATATCCCAAATTCATCGTTAGAACCCATTGCCTGAAATGGTTCTAACTAGTTTCCAACATGATAAAATCTCATACTTTTAATCAGTTCCCATGAGACTTTAGCTTCATAAATTTTTTCCATTACTCAATCGCATTAAGTGCCGCACTTAATCATATTCATGCCAAAATTGTTTCAAAAGCTACAAGCAACCACATCAGGGAATTCACTCGATACTAAGCTTAAACATTTCTTAAAACGAGCAGCATACACTCTAGAAATAATCTATGTGGGAAGGATCGTAACTTCCAAAAAAGTAGCAAAAACAATGAAAAACACTCATTTTTGGACTTTCTTGCACTACTTCGACCACCACAGGCATCTAACTGCTCCTAGGTCTCATAATAGTTACAGAAGATGCATGTAGCTTTGCGGCTTCAATTTTGGTTCAACCTATCATAAACTTTAAATTTTGAGCTAAAAACCATATTTTCTACCCAAACATGAACACTTTCCACAATTTTCAAATGCAACCTTATTGGAGGGAAACCCAACTTTATTCACTAACTTGACATTTAGGCCCTGCGACATTAAAAGCCCCGCAAAAAGGCCTAAAGTCCTTTTATTGTCTTTCTAATTAATCAAAGAACTATGTGATCATCGGGTTGGACTTACACACGTAGGGTGCCAAATCCCTCTCACTTATCAACTAGGGTTAGGGTTGCCTTGGGATCCACAAACCCTCCAACAAAATTCCTAAGGTTATTGATAATTGTTGTGACGACAAAACGATGGTCATTGTAACTTGCAAACATGTGCATAAATAAAATTATTAGCCTTCAAGGGGCCATAAAAATGCTTCATTGTTTTTAGTTTAATAGATGGGTTGGTGCTTTTTCAAAGCCAATACTTTTTGCATAAATTTGAAACTTGATCACCTTATTGAAATGATAGCTTCTTTTCCTTGTTTTTGGGCACGTTTCTAGAGTATCTCTAGGGACTTCAGGTAGCTTCTTAGCTAATGATTGTATTCTGATTAGGAAATCTTTCACAGTCTCTTTCTCCTTCATCTTTATGACTTAAGTGTCTTATAATTTGATTAATATAATTGGGCTTTCTATATATTCTTTATAAAACTAATTACCAATTTATCCCAGCATTGAATATCTTGGCTCTTGCAACTGTGAAGAACGCAACAAAATGCAATACGTAACGTGAATTGCAAAATTCCGTGAATCGAGTTTTCGAATGCAAGTTGTGCTTGAGGCTCGTTCCAAGGGCATGTCTGCCTGAGCGTCAACGCTCCCCTTCAACCTCTGGCCTCCTCTGTGGGCATCAGGGAGTGCAGTTGGCCATCCGCGATGTGTCAACTTGGCTCCAATGGTCGGCCGAAATACAGAGTGTGCGTGGGAATGGCTCCCTAGAAGCTGCGACTAGGTGGTTTGTTCCTCTCGAGGCGTAATTTCCCATTGGTTGGAGCTGTGCGCTCCCGACGACAATGTGTGCATATGATACAATAGTGTTTCCACGAATCGCGGTTTGTTGGCAAATGAACTACAATTTTTCAATGAATCGATTGGGTCCAATTCGAATAAGAAAGAATTGGACCTAGCAAAAATATGGTTCTTTGATTGTGACATCAACTTTTGGATTTTCAATGTTCTAATTTCTATTCGAATGTTTACCTAGTGAATTGTGTGATGGATGTCTCATGATGGATCATGAATAAATCATAGATTACAATGTTAAGTGGAAGCTGGAGGATGCAATATAGTTTGTGAAGCTTGAAATGTCTCCGTTCAACATTGTCGTGCGCACTTGTGATGTGTGAATGTTGAACTATAATATTTTCTGGTTTTCAATAGCAATCTAACATCTATAAAATTTTAGACACATTGTAGACATTATACATACTACATTAGATATTTTTTAGCATTATATCTAAAAATTCAAATTTCATTTTGCTAATTCTTTTCAATTTTCTTGGAAGGGACCCAATTCAGGGCCATAGTTCATGTCGATGTAGCTGATTTCGAAGAGGTCGATTTTGGACCGGGAGGAAAATTTTGGTTTGAATTATTTCCCAATTAGAAATACGTTGGATTACTAAGAATTACCCTTGAAACTCGAATGGAGTTGGATATTCAGCACATACCAAAAGTTAAAGCCTCACATAATTAAGTCTTGAGAGCCCTAAGTTATCCTAGATTGGAAATTAGGGCCGAAATCGTCTAGATGTGTTCTAGATCAAAACTCAAAGGTTATTGAGTTTGGACATCTTGTGTCGTGGCTGATTAGAGGAACTATGAATTATTATCATGTTTCTCGATAAGAACCTATGATTGAGTGATTCTTATTAGTCCAAAACTTTCCTTATGGAAGGGATTTGAGATGACTCATACATCTGTTGAGAGTAGTAATGTTGACATTTTTAACATGGTCTCATTTGTTCTCTTGTTATCAAGTATGGATTAAGAGTTTGATGAATTATGATTGATGGATCATGATTCAGATTCTAATCATTGTGACTGAAGAATGACAAACTAACACTTGAATGTTAGGAGAAGTCAATGGACAAAGACGATTACTTTTAGAGATGTGAGTAACTCTTTGTTTTTTGTCATATTGTCTTTATTATAAACATCAACTACACCTACTGGAAATTGGGTGTATTTGTGAATGCCAAAGGATTCCAATGGAATATATTTTTGGCTTACCAATTGGAACTTTTGAAAGGAACTGAAGTGTTTTTCATGAAACTCGACTCAAGAAGAGTCTACATGAAGTGGATATTCTTGATTATGGAGATCAAATGGATCTTTTGGAGAAGTCATCTAGTGGGATCACTTTTGAACCCGAAAGGATGCTTGATTCAAGAATTAAATGATTAAATTACAAACTAGAAGCTATGAAATAACATGTACACAATTGACTAATTTCAAGGTTTTTCTAACCATTTGGTGATATTATGAATAGGCAGTTTCTATGACTTATTGGTCTCTTTTCTTCGGTTCTATATTTTCTTCTTTATAGTTCATTGGCTGAGTGAATATTATGCTAACAACTTTTGAGACTGTTTTAATCATTTGTTAAATATAAATCTACACTATGGTTAGTATGATGTGAGCTTTCCTATAATGGATACCACATATTGTTGAAGTGCCATTTCTAGTCTTTGGGCTTGTTTAACAAAATCATATGGTCATTTCTTGGTAGTGCTCATTTGTTTGTACAATTTTGTGCATCATTTGTGAAGCTTCACGATTGAGATTAAAAAAAGTCAAACTACCTTACCAAGTACTCGTCTCATGGATTACTACTATTCGAAACATAAGCACTCTATAAGGTTTGGAAAATTGCCATGTTTAGACGTTGGGAGGAAAAATGCACCGATTTACCTTCCTCCAGAGGTAAAACATCAAAGGTCGTCGTAAATCTTCCTATAGATACTTTGTGAAATTTTGTATGCTTATCTGTTTTCATATCTATTTTAATAAGAATGAAGTTGTTGATGAACTTTCTTAAGATTTCTAGTTCCTACACAAAAAGTTCAATGCAAAGGTGACAACATCATTGGGAAATAGCTTTGTAGAATTGTGGAAGGCCAACGATTCAGACGGAAACTATCGAAAGGACAACGAACTAAACTACTCAAGGAGTCTGAAGGACCACCAAAGGAGCGTAAACATTTATTGAAATCCGTAAGTTAAGAATTTTATTTTTACATAGAATGTAAATATTTGCTAAGGATCAGAAGGATCTATGAACTGGAATAACAACCATTGTTTCTTTCAGAATTGTGGTTGACTATTGTTGAATCGTAGCTACTTCATAATTTGAGGGATGCTGTTCTGGACTTATTTTTACATAGAATGGTTAATATTTTGTCTCATGATCTATAACACATGCTTAACTTGTAGGCTATGATAAAAAACAACTACCATGGAGATCATCTCCTTCAGGCATTCAACACTGGAATCGATCCAAACATGACAGAAATAAAGGGTCGTTGTCTGGATGCTCCTCGGGTACAATTTTTTAAAGTATTTTTAACTTTCTACAAAAAAGCATGACATCATCTATCTATGTCCTTGGTGAAGATCTCAAAATAGTTGTCAATTAGTATGAATGCTTCATAGTCATGCGAATGCATTATGTATGCACTTGCTATCAGGGTTAGGTTTTACTATTTTATTTGGATTTTGACATACTTTTCATTGTCATCTTAGCTTGCGTTTCAAAACATGGAACATCAACCGACATTTGGATCATGGAGTTTTCGAGGACAGGTGCCTTTTTGAACCCACTTGTAAACTTTGCTCGTAATTTATGTATGTGCAATTCGAGATTAAATATAACACTAGCTCAACTTGAGTTTATTTGTCTCTTGTTTAGTTGTTAGTTTTTTTAATTGGTCCACAGAGCCCAGCTTTCTTAAGTATTTCCCATATTGTGGAAATTTTCACTCAAATGCAAAATAGGCTAGAAGCAGCATGGAAAAATTTCTCCAAGGCTTAGGCAAGATCAAAAACTTATACTTTTGTATAACCGTAATGTTGAAAATTTCAAGAAGATGATATTGGTTTTTTTACTAGTGCCTTCTCAGTTGAAGGTAACGTGGATAGATAAGTGTAAGAAGCTATCATCTAAATATTGTGGACCATGGATCATCAAGAAAGTAAATGATTTAGCTTACAAGTTAGACCTACCAAGAGGGATGCAAATTGAAGCCGTTTAAAGAAGTGCTTACATGAGGTTGACAATATGGTCCGAGGCTTGGTGAACTACAAGAAATAAATACCTTAGATTATGGATTTGAGCATATACTAGGTCGAAGGTAGAAGCGATTGAGAATACCAGCATCACAAAACAATTTCTTGAATAGTAACTATGGTGTTCCATATTAGCCTTACTCACGTAAGTCACAGAGATGTGTTTCTTGAGTACTTGATGATCAAGAGGACTCAAAATCAGGCAAAGAATGATAGTCTATGGATAGCGTGACTGATGCCTACGCCCTAATATAAGCGGCAGCAATGCTTGGCCCCTCACTACTTCTAGTCCTGATGTTGATGCATTAGTTGTCCACTAAGTCTTAGCTCCACTTTCAGTCATAGTCAATTACACATGCACTGAGTTAACTACCAACTAGCTTCTAACCTCTTGTTGGCTAGAAATTAAATATAAGAATATAGGAAGGTGAGATATTGACTAACAAAATCCCTATATACTTGTATCCCAAAGATGGATGATCTTACATCAAGCAAAAAAAGTTGAAGCTTGATTGGAGTAGAACCTTGATCTGACCAATTCATTCAAAGTGTCGAGTCAAGATAAGTTCAAATCTAGATATTGGCTGAAGCTGAATTCTCTACTACATTACTTTGCAGAGTGTGAGTTATGATCAAAATCTCAGGTGTTGAATCAATGAAGCATAAAAGACAGCAATAGACTAAAGCCCTACAAGCAATAGACAAGACAATAGGTTCTCCCACGAAGAGCCCAAGCAATACCAATCAATAATCTGAAAAATGAGTGTACAAATGCCCCTATAAATATCCTACCAATGAACCCTAAAATAGGAATTCAAAAGTAAAGGGAGGCAAAATGTGGAGGGAAAATAGTGCGCCCTCCTACGGGCCCCCACTCCACATATAACCATATAATAAGGGCCCAAGGCCAGTCAATGTCATAAAAAAGGACCCAGTGCGGGTCATAAGCATATAAAAAGGCTTTGGGGCCTGTACATAACTAATTTAAAATGCGTAATCAGAAATATACATAACCAACAGTAAATGTAAAGAGGCTTGTGGAATATATGCAGAGTAGCCCAGTAGGCCTGTACCCTGTAGTCCGTAACTCTCCCTGGCTATAAAGAACATTGCCCCCAATGTAGACAAAATAAGATAAGAACCAGTGCCAGAGAAAAATACTGCATCAAGATATCCCATCTGAGAAAGGAACATCAAGAGAAGCCGGAGCATCCGGAGAAGCAATGGGAGCTGCAAGTGATCGTGCCTGATCAGCCAGGATAGGGGTATGATTAAAAACATCAATGGGCTCCCAAGTAGCCTCCTCACAAGGAAGTCTCCAATCTGATATGAAAGCTGCTGATACATCTGCGTGCTAGGAAAAGAGTGTGCGCTGGCAACCTCAACATGCAGGGGATGAGGCGTAGTGACTGGCATAGCACGAATGCGTGTAGTAATATGACTGCTGAGAAACGAGTGAGTGCTACCCGTGTCAACAAGGGCAATAAACTCACGACCAATGATACGTACGCGAAGACGGATATGGCGTGGACCCGGCTTACCGGCCCAAGTAGCATAAGCAAGCTGAGCATGGCATACAGCTAGATCAGGGGGATCAGGAACAGGCTCAGTGGGTGTGGCAAACTGATCAACAGGTGGGTCAACATCAAGATTATGAAGGCATATGGCAGAATCAGGACTATCAACAGGTGTGTCAGCATCATGGAAATAGACGGCAGTAGCAGCGGCAGGCTGTTGGCAATCACGGGCGATATGATCAGGACTCTTACAGTTGAAACATAAGCGCTTTTCACGGATCTCAGACATCTTAGGCTGTGAGTAGCGACGAACAAAAATAGGACGAGGAGAAAAAAGAGGACCTGGTGCAGAAGGAAGAGTGGACGAAGGTGAATTGACAGATGTGGGACTAGCAGAGGATGGAGAGGAAAAAATAGGACGTGTGAAAGGACGCGAAGGACGAGAAACAGAGGAAGAGATGGGAGAGTACTTGTGCTGCAGTGCGGTAGCAAGGGAGATGGCGTGAGAAAGAGTGAGTGGAAAAAAAGAAGAAACATCATACCTGAGTGCGCCTCGTAGACCAACAACGTAGCGAGAGATGAGCTCCAATGTAGAAATATCTGGGAATAGATAGGAAAGCTCTGTAAACCGTGTCGTATAAGCAGCCAAGTCACCAGTGTGAGATAAACTGCGAAAGATGTCGCGCTGTCGAATAAGCCACTGAAGATCAATCATCGCTAGGCGGAGTGCTGTCATAAACTCTGTCCAACTAGCAAGGCCAGGGCGTGAAGCCGTCTGGCGAAACATGCGCCACCAAGTAGTGCCGTACTTCGTCAAGGTAAGTGGAAGACGGTATGCGAGGCTCAGAAGATGTAGGGGAAGTATCCATGGTCAAGGAATGCAGGAAGTGAAGAGAGTGTAAGAAAAGCTTAATATCGGAGGGAGCGGACTTTTGTCGTCACCCCAAATACGCTTTAGGTACACAAACGACACTAAGAGCAAGAAAGGAAATGACAAATGTCAAGAAAAGGTGTGGAAAGCAAGGAAAAACCAGCAAAGATACCTCTCGATAGAGCTCCAAGCGTGTGCGAAGAGCTGGCTGGAAAATGCGACCACAAGGAGAATGAAAGTGGGCGCTGGACAGCCTCCAATCAATGCTGAAAATATGGCTGGAAATCTGTGGAAAACGTGATGAAATAGGGCGATGGACAGCCTCCAATCAAAACTGAAATATGGCTGAAACTCTGTTGGAACAATGGCTGACAAATGTGATGAAGTAGGGCGCTGGACAGCCTCCAATCAATGCTGAAAAGATGGCTGAGAATCCTCTCCCTGAATCAAATGGAGGATTCAAAAAAAAAGAGGGAAAAGGATTTGGAACTTGGGCGCCGGAAATAATCGGCCCAAAAAAAAAAAAAAAGAAATTCCGGCCGCCAAATTTAGCGGAAGTACTTCCGCTAACTATCTGCTAAAGCTCCGCCAAGGAAAATGCTCTGATGGGAGTTGGTCCTCCTCCAAACTGTGCTGAATGTTGCTGAAGCAAAGAGACGAAAGCCCTCAGCAAAGAGAGAAAAAATCAGCAAGGAAAATGGCTCCAATCATAAAATCAGATCTGAAATTCAGCAATCAGGAAAGTGCTCTGATACCAAGTTATGATCAAAATCTCAGGTGTTGAATCAATGAAGCATAAAAGACAGCAATAGACTAAAGCCCTACAAGCAATAGACAAGACAATAGGTTCTCCCACGAAGAGCCCAAGCAATATCAATCAATAATCTGAAAAATGAGTGTACAAATGCCCTTATAAATACCCTACCAATGAACCCTAAAATAGGAATTCAAAAGTAAAGGGAGGCAAAATGTGGAGGGAAAATAGTGCGCCCTCCTACGGGCCCCCACTCCACATATAACCATATAATAAGGGCCCAAGGCCAGTCAATGTCATAAGCATATAAAAAGGCTTTGGGGTCTGTACATGACTAATATAAAATGCGTAACCAGAAATATACATAACCAACAGTAATGTAAAGAGGCCTGCGGAATATATGCAGAGTAGCCCAGTAGGCCTGTATCCTGTAGTCCGTAACTGTGTGAAATATCTCGAACTTGACTTTTGATATACTTTAAGCTAGCCTGATGCAAAAGTTTTCCAGGCCTTAGCTATCTCACATTAAACAAGAAATCAATGACTTTTAGCTGTATTCAAGTCTTGGTGGGTAAACGCTTGCTCAAACCAGTGGAAGATATATTTCAAGTCTTTGTATCTATGTTTGTAGAACTTGAAGTCCTGAAGAAATATACATAACCGACAGTAAATGTAAAGAGGCCTGCGGAATATATGCAGAGTAGCCCAGTAGGCCTGTATCCTGTAGTCCGTAACTGTGTGAAATATCTCGAACTTGACTTTTGATATACTTTAAGCTAGCCTGATGCAAAAGTTTTCCAGGCCTTAGCTATCTCACATTAAACAAGAAATCAATGACTTTTAGCTGTATTCAAGTCTTGGTGGGTAAACACTTGCTCAAACCAGTGGAAGATATATTTCAAGTCTTTGTATCTATGTTTGTAGAACTTGAAGTCCTGAAGAAAGAATGTCTAAGTCTTTCTGATGTGGAGTGTTCTTTTATTCAGCGACACTTCAAAATCGTTGTAATCAAGTTTATATGTAAGATCTCTAGATTGTATTTGGCCTTACTTGTGGTGTATGAATTGCCCAGCATGAATCCAATTGTCAAAACTTATTTCCTAAAAGCTCACAATATAATCTCATAGTAGGTTTGCCAGTTGAGACAAGATTGTAAGGTATGAAGATTTACCTGGTCTTATTTGTTAATGTTTTTGTAAAAAAGCATCTTCATCAGAATATAAGGTAATTCTGGTAACTAATTTTCAGAAACTGTTGAGAGGGGCTCAAATTACCTTTTGGGCTGTGACAAACTTTTGTGACCATGTCAATGTGCCTCTTGCCAAAGACCTTACTGAGCAGATTCGCAAATTTTGCAATGACAAAGGAATGGTATGTGCACCATGTTCATTATTGGTTTGCTGTAGTTTTGCCTCCAGTTTCATCAGCATGTGAATATAAGGCTCTCATCTGTGCATATGCTGAAACATCAAATAAATATCCTGGACATCAAATCTTCTCTATTTTCTGTCATACAAAATCTGCTCTTTGATTTGCTGTGGAATAGTTTCAAATAACCGTCCATACATGCATTAGTCTTCTTCTTGAAACACAATTTCACAGTTTGTGACTATGCTATGGAATGTGTAGGACATAAATGCAGATTACTGGGTGTTTAAAGAAGCAGCAGATATGACAATGTGCTCTGTTGACGTCAGGGTACAGGCCATGTTTAAAACTATGAGATCAAAGTCAGTTCAGAATTCCCCCCCTGAATTCATCCTCTGTCTTCTTCCTCAGAAAAATTCTGAGCTCTACGGTCAGCTTCCCTCTAGAGCCATGATCTTTATTTCTATAAGCAAATATCTTAGCTTCTGAGGACGGTAAGTTTGATAGGTAGCTTTCCATTTCATCCTTATGGTATATTATCTATTTTTTCTATTTTTTCTCTTGAAGATAGCAGTAGTGCAATTTTTACTCTGAAAAGCTTCATCACATGACTGTGACAAGCACAACATTCGAATTTGCGAAAAGATTTTTGGACTTTGATAATTGATAGATGTATAGTTATTCATCGCCTGATGAGTCATCAGTTCAACATAAGTATCGTAATTTTGTACTCATTTTCGGCTAGAAGAAATAAATTAGAGCCATTTCTACAGCTAAGCAAGGACTACTTGTGCTAAAAGCACATGAAAATCAATTTCCGCAATTCTGTAAGTACAAGTGAACCAAAGTGCATGAAAAACACCATTGATGACTTCCAAAGATGTAGTTTTTATATAAGAGAGAACTCTATCTTTAAACCATGGTTACCAAGAAAACCTTGACATTCTTTTCACTAAACAAACAACATGATCCCAGAAAAATTCTTCCTAAGAGCTAGGCATGGAACATACTCTCTTAGGATTAAGCATGAAGTTTTCCAACTGCAAAGCTGGAGTTCTCTCACCATCCAAAAAAGGGCCAACTTTGTAAGAATCAAGGGCCATTTTTAGAACTTGCTCTTCAAGTTAGAAAGTTGAATCAAGAAGCACAAGCCAAATTATTAAGAAACCTTTGTAGTGTAATTGCCATGAAATATACTTTGTAAGTTTTAAACCTTTCTACACTTTTGAATTGAAGGCAATCGAGTCTGACGTTATGACAAAATGAGAGTATTTCTTTGGAAAGTACGTACATCCTTCAAATTCTAAGCCTACTTAAGGTAGGGCAGCATGATAGTAATAGCAACGAAGAGTATTTCAAAACACAGTACATGGAAAAAGATGTGAGACAAACCTAAAAACTTGAAGTGGGTAGTGAATTGTCGCAAGCAAGTTTTGATCAATTAAAGCAAGATAATTGTTGATGTATCACTCTAAATATTGTAGACCCTCAAAAACCCTATATCCTTGGTACGGATGTGAGTGAGATTGTTGTGGGGGCAATGCTAATGCAAGAGGGAAGGCTTGTAGCCTTTGAGAGCAAGAAGGCTTGTAGCCCTCAAAACATTCCCTAACTCATGAGAAAGAGTTGTTTGCCATTATCCATGCATTGTGGCGGCATTGTTTGTATGGATCCAACTTTATGTGTACACTGATCATGATACCTTGAGGTATTTCAAACAACCTGATCTCAAAGGCTGAAAGGCGAGATGGTCTGAACTTATGCAAAAATTTCAGATGAAAATTTGGTATAAGAAGATAGCAAAAAATCGAGTGGCTGATGCGTGGTCTCGGATAATGTATCAAATATCGTTTGTGGTCTTTGAGATTGAATCGTTAGTTGGGGTTAAGAAGGCTCAAGTAGAGGATCCTTAGTTTGAGAAAGTGGAGCTTGAGGTGAGACATTCATTCCCTTTGATCTCACTTATCTTAAGTATACCATTGAGGATGGTTTTATTAAGAGGAATGGCAAATGTCTCATTCTAGCTTGTGAGGATCTGTGTAAGAAAATTTTGCATTATGTCATGATAGCCCTAGTACAGGTCATCCTGGTAGGGATAAAATCTATGAGTTGATTCGACGTATGGTCTAAGTTAAACAAAGATGTCTATTGTTATGTGACATGTTGCTTCATGTGTCAAGTTAATAAGGCTGATAAGATTAAACTTCCTGAATTGTTACACCCATTGGCTATTCCAAAGGAGAGATGGGAGAGTGTTTCGATGGATTTATCACACACTTGCTCCATACACAAGTTTAATGTTATAATGGTTTTGTTGATAGACTCGCAAAAATAGCTCATTTCATACCAACACATAAAAGTATATATTATATATGCACTTCAGAAGAGTGCATTTAGTATTCTCACCTTACTAATATTCACCAAAACATGTCTATCATAGGATGCATGATGAAAATCATCTTATTTGTTGAAACGACAAGTGTATCTATGTATTTGTTTGTGTTTTGAGTATAACACATAAATGATATATCTTGTTTGTTTACAGCACCTTTCAAAAGATATTGTGGCACAAGATGTTTGATACCTTCTCAATGTATTGTGCTTTATCAAAATCCTCACTTCACGGAGACATACCTCACTTCTCTCGTGGTGCAACTTAATGCAAAAGTAAAGCTTTTGAGTTCTCTAGAAGGTGCAAGAAAAGCTAAATTAACATGCTATTCAAGTTAATGCCTTTCATTATCAGAATGCCTGACTTTGATTTTGGTTGCCTATGGAAGATGGGAGGATGTCATGCATGTTCAGTTATGCCATTACCTAAAGTACAAGGCATTCCATCCATCATCTTTGGGATGGAGATATCACAAGGATCTGTTAGTGATCCTATAATACCTTCCATTGCAGCTGTGAGCATTCAATTCTTGTACTTCTAGTAGTCTTCTAAGCATTTCAAATGAATCTTTGTGGTTTAAAATCAATATAGCCTTGACAAGAAATGATTGAACTTAAACATCATGGTATAAGCATCATATTTTGTGCCCTTAGAAGAGAGACATGATAAGGTCATGGTGTTTCAATTCCCATACCGAGATATGAATTTTTACAAGTCAACATCAGCCAATTGTATTGAGTATTGACTATCCAATTGACTACTTGTGTCGATTGGATCAAAAGCATAGTGGTTTTTATTGCACTTGTACTTACCTTGAAAGTAAGCATGACTAGAACAAGGCTCTTAGTTGGATAGCTAAATACTTCATTGTAGCCAATGAAGATAAGATCTAAACCTTATTCTTTCTACATGTACACGAGTTCATCAGTAGACAGTTGAACTTATAGGATCTTAGACTTTTTGAACCATTATCTTACAATTTGGGTGCAAAAATACCACTGCTCATTCGTTCAAACAAGGGCATATAAATTTAACTCTTGTATCCCATTCAAAGAATGCCGACCTAAAAAGCTATGTGTGATCGCTTTTTGAAGAAAGTATTGATTCTTTTCTAGCAATAAAATAAATAATTGATATTAAATTGAGGTGTTAAGGAAAATTCAAATCTATGCTAGTGAAGGCGTCTTGTCCTCTCATTGAGCTGAGGATGCATAAGAGTCCTTTTTTATATTCTCTAAAACTATATGAGAATTTATGGTAAGTATGCCACTCAAAACTTGCTATTTGTCCCACTAGATTTGCTCATACTTAAAATATATGAGTTTTTCTATCTCATGTACCACTTCCCGCCCCCCCCCCGCTCTCTCTCTCTCTCTCTCTCTCTCTCTGGGCTATCATCACTGACTCATTTTGTCCATTTGCTCATATTCCTACCCTTCATTGCTACTTGTCCATTGATCAATGCAATCCACTTGTCTTGTGCCAGAGACATCGAGGATTTGAGCTATTAATCCATGCTGCAGTCCCTATGTTGGCCACACTACTCAACCTTGCAGATGTCTCTGGCTTCCCTTCATCTTGGAGTATCAACATCATCCATTCCATTCATAAATATGGTGCCCCATGAATCTTTATTAGTATCGTACTGTTATGATGGACCTGTCGTTGTAAAGCTGCATGGCACCATTCTACAATTACATGCATTGGCCAGGTAGGATCCGATGGTGTTTCCACGTAGTTCAAAATTGACCTCTTTAGAATCAGATGAATCATGGTTTTGAACCAGGTCCCTCCCAAAAGAATCGACAAGAAAATTTTAATTACAATCTCAATTGCTAGTTGGTATGATGAAACTCAAAGTTGGTCCAATACGAATCTAAGGCCATGGGATAGTCCTAAGGCTAGCTATTGAGGCAAGACCAGGAACCTAGCTACATCCATCTCCAAGAAATGGGTCAAGTGGGCTTAACCCCCAACTGACCATGCCATACACAATCATTGTATCCATCTAATGCATTGATGCATACTTGTGGGTTGATGCGAGATATAAATGCCAAGTGTCTCTAGAAGGCAGGAGGCCTAGGAAAACCAAGACAACTGATATTCCTGACTATGAAGATGTGAAGTAATTATTGCTTTTAATATCTGTGCTCAAAATCTAGAAACATCCTGACCCTCTTTATATATGTAAGCTGGAAAATGGCTCCAAGTTGTAAAGGTGAAACTGCAAATTTTACCAAAATAATTTGATGTGGACAAAGGGCTTAGCCCTTATCATGCACAGTAACATGGTAACCTAAAGGCATGAGATATTGGCCCAATCGGATGAATTGAGACCTGTACACCATGCCTCAGCTGGATACAAGGCTATGGGGTGACAATGGCATCAAAGAGCTGACACTTACTCAGGGCCTCTGGAATAGACTTCTTGAAGCAGAAACCTATTTGGACTAGGAAAGCATGGCCCTTTCAAAGTCTATAGCTACAATTGCCTATCTCATACCAAAAACAAGACCAATGAAAAGCAGCTCCAAATAATTGTATGATGATTAGGTCTTGGTCTCCATCTCTTGTATATGCAAACAACGTGGTCTTGTTTCAACTTCTACAAGTGAAGTGTAGGGATCTCCAATGTGATCTTAGCTTTTTACTATACATATCCATGAGCTAGAGGACATCATACACATAAGGAAAGGGAACGAAGGCAACTAGATTATATTCTAGTCTTCATATCTTGTATATGCCAATAATGTTATCTAGTATTAATATTCTATACATGAACTGTAGGCACGTATGGATGCATCGAAATAGTTCTTTAAACCAAAAGACTTCAAGTGAATACTTTGAGGATGAAAATTATGGTTTTCCAATGACTTCAAGCCTTCTTTCTTCGTGAATATTATGTCTTGGGATCCAACCTTTGAGGTGGTCTCATCTTACACATGTCACATACCTATGAGTCCAATTTCATAGTTCCTGTTTCTAATATGAAGCTAGGGAATGGACAAAACTAAAGGAAGGAATATTCTTTCCTAGTCACCATGGAAAGAAAATTCTAAGAGACATCTGTAGAAGGTTCTCTTTATGTTGACCGACTCAATATACAACCAAGGGGATTCCATTGTGCATAATGACTCTCCATTAGGAGTAGGGGACTAAGTCACAGAGTTTGTATTCCACATATGTGAATCCAAATTGGTAGCATTAGCTTAGCCATAGCCTAGAGGCTGAAAATAATCTAAGATGGGAGCTTAGAAAGTAGTGTTTCACTTAATTTTAAAATATTTTAAAATCATGGGACTACCATGAGGGTGACACATCATGGGCTCTTCATCTCCCTATATATGTCCTAGTATTTTGTATTTTATAAAATCTTTTTCATTTTCAACTATCCAAGTTTGAATTATCCACTCTTCTTCTAATCTCTCTCTCTCTCTCTCTCTCTCTCTCTCTATTGGGGGTGAACACTGCGAAGACCAAGGTTATGGTCTTCAACACTTCTCGAGCTTTCATGCAACACTAGGAGCTCACCCTAGATGGATAGGCCTTAGAGGTAGTTTCTTCTTATACTTATTTGGGATACTCTTTTTTGGTCCTACCTTCAGCATGCGACAGGCAAACACCACCCGACTTGGGAAGGGGCATTCCTCCCTCGTTCAGCTTGAGCGGTTCTGTTTCAGGAAGTTCATCTGAGATGCACGCAGTAAGTGTAGACTTTTTGATACTATTGTCACCCCCACAACCTTGTATGCAGCAGAGACATGGTGTACCGGTCTTCCCTCATCACATTGGGCTAGCATTTCACGCTTACAGACCACCATGTTAGCTCGTATGATTCGGGCGAAGCCCTCGGTTCCACATGAGATCCTTCTTGCATAGTTTGCCGTTCCACCCATTCAGATAGATGCCGCTTTCCAGCTTATTGTATACATTCAGAGAGTTCAGGCTCTACCAGATGCAGATATGCAGTATACACAGACAACACTTGCTTCCTCACACTCCCTTCATGACCAGGGCTATCGGCGGTCGTGGTTTTCTCAGGCATCCCACTTCCTTCTTGAGTCATTTGGTATTAGCGCTCCCATCATGTACTCATCAGTATATCAGGCGATTTTTATATCGGGCATATCTCGATCGTACGTGGAGGGGACAGCTTGGGGTCAAACCCGCCTATTACTAGACTCACTTTATTGAGCTTGGCATAGCAGGGCTCCCAGTTTTGCCACACTATTTGGACTCAGGATTATCACACAGTCTCAGATTTACATTGGGACAGCTCCGCGTGTCGTCACATTAGCTGGCTATTGAGACTGGGAGATTCCAGGGTATCCCGAGAGAGGCGCGGATTTGTCAGTTATGTTCCTTGGATGAGGTGGAGTCAGAGGAGCACTTTATCTTTAGGTGCCCGGTGTATTATGAGATCAGAGGGAGATACTATTGTTTGTTTCGTGACACGCCAGTCACCCTACGATCCCTCCTAGCTTATGAGGACTCCCGATGTGCTGCACTCATGATACGAGAGATGTTCATACTGTGACAAGACTTGTGTCAGCATACAGTTCAGCAGAGTCATGTCTCTCAGCCTCAGATCACTTCTTTCTTCTCCAGGAGGAGAGGACGAGACCTAGTATTTGATGATGATGATGATGGCGACGACTTACCTGCCCATAGAGATCGGAGACAATGTCCCACCCATACTCATGTTGCAGCATGAGCTACTCGACCTATCACGAGGAGACCTCATCCTCCTAGACGACGTCAACGACCGCCAGCGGTCCTTCATGCTGCTGCTCGCATTACATCCTTTTATAGCATCAGCAGGACAAGATTGGTTGATAGTGTCATACCTTATTCATGACATTTAGCAGTATATATGCTCCCACATGTTCTAGATATCATCACATCTACTTCAGTTCATAGCATTTAGATTTGCTAATTCTGTTATCGTTTTGGAGACGTTACATACGCTCCCATGGTTACCACATACATGACATGTACATTTACTAGTCTTATATGCCTTTTGGCATGGAAAAGACATTAATAAAGCTTTTTTTCTTCTTTCTCTCATGTTTGCATGAGTTTTGCACTAGATGGGGCCTAGGAGTGAACATTGGGAAGACTAAGGTTATGGTCTTCAAGACCTCTCAAGCATTCATGCAGCGACAGGATGTCAATTTACAGCAACATGGACCAAGATCTGAATCAGATCCACAAGTGTGATTGGATGTTAGATTAGATCAACCTATCAATCTACACAAGATTAGATAGCATTTAGATCAAATCTAGATGAAGAAATCTAGCAAGAACAATCATTTATGACCAAAACTTGAGCTTGCTAGTTTCACACGTGTGAAAACCTGTCAGAGTACGGACAGTAGGCTGCTGAGTATGAAGTATACTAAGCTAAGAACCCAATCAATGCATAAAATAGCAAGACAAATGGAGAGATCACTAAAAAAAATGCACCAAAACCAAGATTAAGCTTCCATGTTCATTATGGCCAAATGAGGCACTATATATACATGAAGGAGAGCTCGAGCTGCTGTTGAGTCACTGATCTGGCACGTGTGAGAGTGCCCAAGTAGTTTAAATGACATGCAATAAGAATTTGCATCATGCAATAAAAAATGCAAGTAGTTTAAATGACATGCAATAATAATTAGCATCATGCAACCAAAAGAAAGTGCTCAGCATTGAGGGCAGAATGGGCGCCCTCCCCAATCTGGGATTTTATTACAAGGCAAGCGATACATGAAGCCCCAGGAAGATCCGGGCAGTTCTCAGCTGATACAATGCAAATCTGTCCAGAAATGGTAATCTAAGCTTTGGCCAAGAGAGGACAAGGATCCCTCACAAAGCCAAATGCACTCCTATTTATGCTGGAGTAGGGCGTGGAACCAAGAGGAGGAGGATGGTGGCTGCATGCAAAAGCTCTCCTCCTTGAAGAGGGTGTGAAGAGAGAGAGAGAGAGAGAGAGAGAGAGAGAGAGAGAGAGAGAGAGAGAGAGAGAGTGAACTACTTGTCTCACCAACCATTAGGTGAAGGTACATTGAATTTAGACATTTAATGGCCATAGGCCCTTAACTTAGAACATAGGCCTCTTAAAAATGAAATTCACATGAATTGACAACATAGAATTCTAATGGTCCAACTAGCTTAGAACCGCCATTCCTTCATGTATTGCTTGTGCTTCCTTGTAGCCCTCTTGGCATGACTCTTGGCTGACACACAAGCCTCACACAGTCTAGCCGGCCTCTTTCAGTCTGTGTACATAGTTCGCCAAAAAGTTGATGGTGGTGTGTGATTGTCCTTAGTGGAAGCGTCCTTCCCTGACCCATGGCATGCAGAGGGGTCCACCCTATGTACTAGGCCAAGTCTGACTAGACGAAGATTTCCCCAGGCGAGGACAACCCTTATCCTGTCATAACAAACAATTTACCAGTATCTAAAAATAAGGAAATAAATTCTATGTCCATCTCATGTGTATTTCTCAAGATATCTTGATTTCTAGTGTGTAGAACGTGATTTTTATTGTTGATTTTGCATCCACACTTGTGAATACTGTAGGATGCTACTATTGTACGGACATGGAGAGTAGCAAGTCGGATCTAAGTGCTTATGACATGCATTTTCAAGTTCTAGCATGTGTAAAGTGATGATTTCTATCTTGTAGCTAAATCTAGATGTGCAACCAAATTTGGCTAAAGATCTTAGATCCATCAACTATGTTTTGGATCTGTTTTTTTCATAGCAGCTACATGTGAATAATTTTTCACACCTTTATGATAAAACACAACTAATTCAAAAAAGCCCCTTAATGCTATCAAGTCTATCTGACAGGTGCAACATCGCCACAATTGTAAACAAGAATCTCATCAACAAAGTTAACCACAAATTTGCCAATAAACAGTCTAAGCACATCGGTCATTAACATCATGAATGTTGCAGGGGCTTTAGTCAATCCAAAGGGCATAACTAGAATTCATAGCATCCAAAGCGAATTCGGAAGGCAGTCTACACATCCTCTTCGCGAACTCTCACCTGATGATAACCACTCTTCAAGTCAATTTTGCTAAACATTGTAGCACCATGAAGGGCATCCAAAAGGTCATATGTACGTGGCATAGGATATCTATGCTTAACTATTATCTTGTTCAAGCCTCGATAATCCACACACATCCTCCAAGACCCATCCTTCTTTTTCTACCATAATGATCGGAGAGGCAAAGGGGGAGAAGCTAGGTCTTACCTCCCCTTCGACAAGATTGTCCCCAATCAATGCTTCGCACCTCTTCCTCCTCTTTCAGACTCCTATAAGGTGGTCTATTGACAAGAGATGATCTAGGAATTAACTCAATCTTATGTTCCGCATTTCTTTTACGGGGTGAAACAGACGGAAGTTCACTTGTGAACACATCGATAAACTCTTCTCTAATATGACGATCTAGGTTCTTAATAAGGTTAGTTTGTTCTTGACATACATCATACTCACAAGCAAAAATAGACATATCATACAATAAGCAAACATACATGCACTTATAGTGAACCTTACACAGTTGCGTCGCCATGATCAAAGGTCTTGGAGGTATATCAGGCTCATCACGCAAGGAATGAATCTTGCCATCGTGCTGAAATTTGTATACATGAGTATCCCAAGCAATGTAAGGTTTCCTATTCACATGCCAACAAATTTTAGGCACCACATCAAAACGAGCCAAACGGGTATAAGATCTAACTTCTCAGTAATGCCTTGAATGGTTAGAGGCATACCCACAACCTTGGCATCCCATACTTCCGCACCCTTTCCATCAGCCATTTCGACTGTGCACTGGTGTCAAGATGGTTGTGTGCTCACTCTTAACCATTCAATCAAAGCAGATTTAATAACATTATGTGAGGACCCATCATAGTTGCATCGAACTGCGGTGATGGCTTTTTGGCCCCCCAATAGGAAAATAAACGAAAGAAAGAAAGATTTGAACCTTCTTCCAACTAAAACTAAGATAGCCTGTTCGAATCAGCCAATTCAAATCAGGTGGTAAAATAGAATCAAAACATATCTGCCACACAATTGTCCACGTATAACAATGAAAGAAGTACAAGGAAATTGATACCCGTATTGTGCCACTTTGGATAACTATGGCAAAGGAACCGAATTCACCTTTAGAATCATCGACACATTCATAAGTCGTGGAGCACCCTGAGGTTCCTCTTGCTCAAGCTCTTCAATGTGCATTGAAGTGGCCTCTTCGACTTGTAGGTTATATGAGGTTCGTGAAGGGTTACATGGGCACTCCTTCCATCTATGCCACCCTAGACATCAAAGCAAAGATTGTTTTTTTTGCCCGCTCTTGGTCTTGTGGCGATAGCATCGAAAAGCGCGGGCCCTTGGACATTGGACGTCCCATATCACCCTTTGCCTTTCGAGGCACCTGCACATTTACTCTTCTTGGGACTCTGAACTTGCTCTTGTGAGGATTGACCCTTCCATTTCTTGAATTTCCTCTTTTCCCAAGGTTGAAACCCTCCTACAGTAGGCGTTTCAGGCTCCTTGGCCTTTTTTCCATCCTCATAGTATAGGCCCATCTGTAATGCCCTATGGAGACTTGGAGCCTGCTCCTTCCTCATGAAAGGCCGAAGGATATCATGCAAGCCCTCCACAAAATGGAATACCTGCAAGAACATAGGGACTTCCTCTGGTGAAAGCCACTCATGAAGTCTTCTTACGATCGATCTTGCTGAACAACTTTGCACCATGCAATGCATCCAACAATTCATCTATTTGCCACACAAGATACTTGTGCCTTATCGTGAGCTTATTCAAGCCTTGATAATCTACACACATCCTGAATGATCCATCTTTCTTCTTCACCAACAAAATTAGTGCAGCAAAGGGTGAATAGCTATACTCGTCGAGTATCCTTTTCACCTCGTCCTCCACTTTAAGGCTCATTCTATGAGGAAGGTCACTGATAGGTCTCGTCCCTAGAACCAGCTCAATTTCGTGTTCCACATTTCCACTCGGGGGTAATCCGGATGGGTTTTTCTGAATGAGAACTGACTTGAACTTCTACCTATTAGACTCATCTAGAGTTCGAAGCTAAGTACGATCAAATGCAAATGTGGATGTTAACTTTGAAAAAGATTACAATGCAGAAATATGCTTTTGCCTATCTAACTTATCTATTGTAGATTGCAACACATTACTATGCACTAGCATATCTACCTTTTCAGAACTTGAATCATGAGATTCTTCCACTAAGTCATTGCATTTATCTGTTTGGGTTGCTACCTTGTCATGATTTCTTGACCGTGCAATCTCAGCAACTAGTAACTGATAATGCTTCTTGTAACCACCCCTCTTGACCTGACATAGGGGCTGACTTCTTCACTTACTTCCATACTGTCAATTTTTGTATCTCTCTCGAACTGTCTTTCATACTGTATACAACAATTTTTTTGGGGTTTTGATTGGTGGTCACACTCATGATGTAGGTCCTAAGACGTGGTAGAAGGTGTTTCCCGTATCTGGCAATATTATTGGCCTTGATTTTTATATGTCACTATGTTAGGTGGGAGAGATTCAGGTGAATACAACAACTTATAGGATGTGAATTTTTTCAATTTACATTGTAATCATGACAAGACCTCCAAGTAAGTCTTGCAACATTTCTCTGGTTTGTGGACAGAGATATCCATACAAAAGTTTGATAGATTTATGATCTATATAAATGATTTGAAAACTTAAATATTCTGTTTTTGTCTCCCTATAATCAATTTGAACTTTCACCATGGTTTATTCAATTAAACTCACATTCTGACTTACAACCATTCAACTCTTTGGCATATCTTAACTGATCACCAATCTTTGTAGTAGATAGTTTTAGTAGATTATTTTGGATAGATCAATCTCTAGTTACAGGATCTCCTTTCAGATTGAAAAAGTTTTTCAAAGAAAGAAATGTAGTAGCAACAAGTACAATAGTAAGCAATACAAGCTTTACTATCGAGTGTTGTCAAAAATTATTTCTGATTCTCAACCACTTGTAAAAAGTAGCAATGAGCTAGCCTAGCCATCCATATTGTAGCACAGACTATGTTTAACATCAGGGCGCAAAACTAAACTAGTGCATTGCATAAATCTCTGGTCCAACTAAAATGGAATAAATTTGCGGTATTAAACAGGAAAAAAGAATAGTCGATTCTTTTTCTGGACTAGTTATTACTCTCCTGTAACTTTTTAAATGTCAGGTCGTGGCATCAACGGATTCTCTATTTATGAGATATATTACACGGGCAAGGGCTCAACCCCCTAGGAAAGAAACCATAGATGGCCTTCATACAAATGATGGTGGAATGATTGTGTAAGTGAATTTGGAAGATCTTTTAGTTGAAAGCTATTCTTTATGTTTAAAAGAATTCATATCTGTGCTTTAGCCCAACTCACAATGGTGAAAGTTTTGGTTTTTGCAGAGAGTTGATGAGAAGTTTTTATAGGATCAACAATGGACGAAAACCAGAACAAGTTGTAATTTACAGGTGCATTTTTACGCAATGCCTTAGTTGCACTTTTACGTGACAGAAGTGTTAGAATGTAAATGGAATTGCTTACATTATCATAGGTTAGTTTGACCCAAAAAGTCGAGAGTTGTGTAACCATGGTCATTTATTATATTAGGCCTACTAAACTTAGAGTTAGCTAAGTTAGTATGAAATTAACTTGGTAGGGACTCATGGGTCCACTAGGCCTAATTGTGACATTAAGTACCCCAACTTGACATATTGGAGGTACCTTATTTTTTCTATGTAACTTATAGAAAGTTGGATAGCCAATAGTCAAGTAGTTGGATAGCCAATAGTCATGAAGTTAGATAGTCATCTTGGACTATATATATGTGTGCATCCCATTTGTATGAGACACTCTTGTAACCAATACTGACTATTCTCCTTGGCTGTACACGAGTTTCTACAAGAGGGTTTCTAGCCATCTCTCTCTTTCTTTTGAGAATGTTTTGGGTGATTGAATAGTTAAGATCCTGGATCCTTAGGCTTCTATTTCCTACAAAAAGGTCGATGACACTAAGTACAAACTATCAGTACCTCTACGTAGAAATCATATTCTTGATTTTTTTTTTTGTTTGAGTTTCTCCTTGTAAATTGATGAAACCTAATGTTATAATCTTTCACCTCGAAGTACATCTTCATATGTACTTGCACATGCCAAGCCACATCCAACCTAGTAGCTTCATATCCTACAGAAACATTCATAGAAGAAATTTCTTAAGTCATAAGTAATGTTATCAATGCCCAAGTTCATTCATTCATTGATTAGTATAAAAAGCAAGACCCAAGTTACAAAGAATTCTAATGAGTTTGCTTAGTTTCAAAAATCCTTGATTAGTTTGTAAGGACGTCCTAATAGTATCATTGTGGACACTTCCTTGGTAGACAAGCCATGGTATATCCCATAAAGCATCTCACAATACATCAGGACTAAAACTACCTTCGTTGTCTGTGTTAGTTTTGAAACATGCCCATGCCAAAGTCTAGGAACTAACACTTACACAAATTTTTTTATGAAAACTAAGTTGAAAGGTACAAGCGTGTGTCAATTGGCAATAATTGGTTCATGAAGAAAATTCAAACAGTGCAGAAGTTAAAACCTTGACCTCTCCTCTATGAAAATTATTCCCAGTACTTTAAATCCCTAGAATTCTATGGAAACCTAAACCCTCTCTTGTCTTTTTCCAGAGGTGGCGTGGGGGATGATGAATTTGTGACAGTTCTAAATGAGGAACTTTCTGCATTCAGACAGGTAAGGCTCTTGTCATGAATTATTTGACTCTCCATTAGTTACTAAAATGTATCTCAGCAAATTCTTGTTTCTGTTTTGCAGGCTTTTGCAGAATTATCAGAAAACTACCAGCCAAAAGTTACATATCTCGTTGTTCAAAGAAGACATCATACACGTTTCTTTCCTGTTAATGGAGAGGGCAATGTCCCACCAGGTACATAAGTCCCTCCACTTCTTACCATATGATTTAGAAGTATGTGAGGGATGCCAAGCATACTACTCAAGTACCAGAAAATATAGATTGCAACTTCCACTATCAGGAGCTGTCGCTAGTTGCATGGGAGATTGATGTTTTCCTTGCCTAGAAATTTGAAGCTGCATGTAGTTGTAAGTCTATTAATGACAATCCCGATTCTGGCTTGAATCAAAAGGCTTGAATTTTAAGTTAGGTCTATAAACCAGGACCTCTTGTGATTCTTAATGAAGTTGCTTTCTAGTCATTTGAATATCCTCAACTGTAAAACAGAAGCTTATCCATTACAATGGCAAGTTGTGATTCAAGTTCTGACACCCTATCTTTGTTCCATTATGCTTAGATTTATTGATGTCTAAAGCAGCTATCATCTTGGTTATAGGGACGATTGTGGATACGGAAGTTTGCCATCCGACTGACTACGATTTCTTTTTATGCAGTCACACGAGCAGATTTGTGAGCAAGCATACATTGTCCTTATATTAGAGTGCTTTTTTGTGTTGAACAAAGTATGGATCTGCTGAACAAGTTTTTGTTTACAACATTGTTTTCTGAAAGTCAAAGAAATGATTGAGCTGGCAGAAATGAAACTTTAACTGTCAATCTTGTCACAGGGCACTGCTAGGCCTGCACACTACTATGTTCTTCATGACGAGAATGGATTTTTGCCAGATGAACTGCAACGCTTGACTCACAGCCTTTGCTATCTGTAAGTTGCATAGTCTTAGATTGCTTCTATGATTCAAAAATCCATTTAGTTTTTAGTACTCTTTTCATTTAGGATTCAAACTAGAGAAAATGCATCTTCTTCTCTGTGACTCCTGAAGGTTGTATGTACATTCGATTTTTCTTGAATGCCACCGTCATGGGTTAGCAAACATTTTTGTTGAAATTAGCTTGTCTTATCACATAAGGAACTCAAATGGCTCAATGTTCAGGACAGTTGCAGAGCCGAACCACGATTTGCAGTTTCGGTTAGGGTTTAGCAAATCGTGATTTTATTTTATTTGGGATTTTGGCATAAATCAGAATGAATAATCAAAGGTGGCTGTGTAACTGTTGCTTTTACTGCGCTCTCAACGATTATCCTCTCCTATAACTTTGATAGCTAACCAGGAATGCTTATTAGGTCATACACTTAAGCCAAATGCCATGCTATGTGACACTAGAGGTGGTAGTGAACAAGGAGAATCTACTATCCACACTATTCTAAGGCTTTATTGGGAATTTGGTTACTAGTTGGTTTGTGAAGAGACAACAAGAGTAACTTTGTATCTACCTTCCTTGAGTAGCTTTTGATTCTCTTTTATCATCTCTTTCTTAATTCATCTCTCTTCTCCTTGTAAAATGGATCCTATTCCTACCATCCAGCCTATGTCCCCTGCTAAGGAGGTTACTGTATCTACCTCTGCTTTAGACCCTGATACTTTGATGCTGGCAATTTACAATCTATAGCAACAGATTGTGGATATGCAAGCTAAGCACAGTCGGGATCAATAGGATCTCAAGGAATTAATGCAGCTAAGGCAACCCTTGTTCACTCTTGAAGTTTTTGCTAGAGAAAAGAAGGATAGAACCCCGGAGGCGGTCTTGCAATGGTTGGATCGATGGAATGCGCACTTTTTCATGCACGATTCATCCGAGGATAATCTCGCCGTCATGTACCTGCGAGGTAAAGCATTTACCTGGTGGCAAGATATCAGGGGTAAGCCTGAAGTTCCTAGGAATTGGGAGGATTTTTGTAAGGCCTTTAGGGGCCTTCCTTCCCATTCTTGATGATTTTGAATTTTACCGTCAATATGCAACGATCCATATGGGGAACTGGCCCCTGGATCAGTATTTACAAGATTTTCAGGAAGTCTATTCTCGTTTTGCAACTAGAATAGATCCTTTGCTAGTAAAGTTGCATTCTATACTTGGGTTGCCAAGAGACTATTAGCTAGAGGTAAGGAGGAACCAGCCTCTTACCCTCGAGGATGCTGTTCGCTTCGCCAGAATCTACGATGATACTCGTTTGATGGCTAAGCCTGAGACTGGTGTCTTGCCCGACGTAAAGGGTAAGAAGCCTTTCTTTCCAAATAAATCGAAAGATAAGGCAAAGGATGGGTCTTCAGGTTCAGGTAAATCAAAGAAAAGATCTACTTTGGACTAGGAAACCTTTATGAAAGCCAAAAGCGACAATCTATGCTTCAACTGCATGGAACCAGGTCATGTCGCGAAGGAATGTCCAAAGAAACGGAAAGCTAAAGGGGCATCTTTTACGCCAGGTAACTCTAGCATATCTAGTGTAGATCTTTCCTTTGCTGGTAATTCTGTGTGCGAGCATTGTTGTTTTAATACGACTGTTTTTGGCTCTCATGACCTCATTCGGATGAAGGGGGTTGTGGGTGGCCAAGCCGTAACCGTTTTATTTGACGACGGTTCCACACATAACCTTATTAACGCTAATTTGTTGCAGAAGCTAAAGGTGGAAACAAGGCAAAGTGACCACCGATACACAGTGAAGTTGGCAACGGGAGCAAAAAGCCAAGTTTGGGACCGGATAGTCCCACGTCTACCAATAGAGATTCAAGCCTATAAGGATAAATTAGACTTTCACATTATGAATCTAGATAGGGTAGATGTAATACTTGGAAATGAGTGGTTCTATGAGAGGAACGAGTCTATGAAGAAAAACTATGTAACACATAGTTTGTCGTTCTTACATAACGGCTCACTCATAGAATTGAATGGAAATGTTGATATTTCTACTCTGTATATGCTTTCTGCTTTGGAAACAGTTAAATGTGTAGATGTTGTTGATTGCAGTTCTTATTTGTGTTGGTTAAAAGATTTTACTTACCATGAAGAACTTAGTTTGCAAATTTACAATCTCCAAATGGAACTAATGTCTAATAACCTAAAGCAAGAAAATTCACCAGAAGGTGAAATTTATAGGAAACTTAGCCAAGAATAACGATGTGTTTCCTAAGCAGCTTCCTGAGGGTCTTCCCCCCTCTAGGGGTGTTGACCATAGTATTAAACTGATTCTTGGTAGTTCTCTAGTTTCTCTGTATCCATATAGGATGAGTACTACTGAAGAGGATGAAGTTTATAGGCAACTGCAAAATTACCTTAAGATGGGCCATGTTAGGCCTAGTAAAGCTCCTTGGAGGGCACCTGTGCTCCTTGTTGATAAAAAGACGGAGGCACTCGTCTTTGTGTGGACTTTAAAAAGTTGAATAAATTAACGATTAAAAACCGTTATCCTTTGCCGCGAATGGATGAGCTGGTTGATCGATTGCATGGTGCAAAGTACTTCACCAAAATCGATTTGAGATCAGGGTATCATTAGATTCGCATAAAGATTGAGGATGTTGAAAAAACCGGGTTTAGAACTAGGTACAGCCATTATGAGTTTCTGTTTGGCTTGACAAATGCTCCAACGACTTTCTAGCAGATGATGAACGATCTTCTTCGTCCATATCTGGGAAAGTTCGTAATAGTCTACTTGGATGATATTCTCATCTATAGTAAGACCTTGGAGGAACATGAGGAGCATCTCAGGATTGTATTAAAGCTACTTAGACAGGAGAAGCTTTTTGCCAAGGAGTCCAAATGTGTGTTCTTCCAGAAAAGGTTGTTATACCTTGGTCACATTATTGCGAACCATGGGTTGGAAATTGACCCAAATAAAGTCCGACAAGTACGTGAATGGCCTATCCCTAAAACCATCCGGGAAGTTAAGTCCTTTTTGGGCTTTACAGGGTTTTTTCATAGATTCATCTTGAACTATGCATTAATTGCATTGGCCTTAGCCAACACAGTAAGTTCAGTCCTCTGATTACTTGGACTGAAGAGTTGAATCAAAGTTTTGAGAACCTCAAATACTGTGTAACTACGCCGCCTATTCTACACATAGTGGATCCTAACAAGCCGTATGTACTTGAAACGGTGACTATGCTATAGGCGCAGTCCTCTATCAGGATGGTAACCCGGTAGCTTTTGAAAGCAAGAAGTTGGACCCTGCTCAAAGGCGGTATTCTACCTATGACAAGGAACGTTTTGCTGTGATTTTGGAGACATTATTTATATGGCTCCCAGTTTACTATAGTTACTAACCATCAAGCGTTAAAGTATATTAACGATGCGGTCGACCTTAGGGGTCGTAAGGCCAGATGGTCAGAGATGCTCCAAGAATTTCATTATGACATTGAGTACTAGAAAGGCACTTCTAAGAGTGTCGCGGATGCCTTAAGCCGGATTGGAGAGGTTAATCAGTTAAGCTTTTTTGAGATCCAATCTGAGTTGTATTTGTCTTTAAGAGATTTGTGTAAGACCGATAGGTACTTCGGTCGTATTTGGCTAGACGTCCTGTAGGTTCTTCTAGATCTAGTGATGAGCTTGGAATGCACGATTCCAAGATTTCTCCTCAAGACAAGATACAGAGAGACTATTTCATTAGGAATGGGTTGCTTTTCAGGAATGGAAAAGTTTGTGTGCCAGAAAATGATGATATAAGGGCCCAAATCCTGCATGAATGTCATGACAGCCCGTGTGCAAGGCACCCTGGCTCACAAAGGATGCTTGACTTAGTAAAAAAGAACTTTTACTGGCTAAACTTAAAAAGTCAAGTGGAGGCATATGTTCGCAATTGTGCAGCTGGTTTACTAATGCCCTTGGAAATTTCCGAAAGAAAATGGAAAAGTATTTCCATGGACTTTGTGGTTGGGCTACCTCGGACGGGGAAGCAAAATGATGCCATTTGGGTAATAGTTGACAGGTTAACTAAAATGGCACAGTTCATTCCAACCAAGCAAACTGCCAAAGCTTCTGAGCTTGCTCAGCTTTTCGTTGAAAAGTTGTTCAGGTTGTTTGGTTTGCCGAATGATATTGTTAGTGATCGAGATCCTAAGTTCACTGGCAAATTCTGGCAAGCGGTCTTTGAGAAATTAGAGACCACTTTAAGTTTGGGGTCATCAGATCATCCTGAATCGGATGGTCAGACAGAGAGGACAAACCAGTCGATGGAAGATATGCTTCGGGCATATGTTTCTAGAAGACAGTCGGATTGGGAGAGGTACCTTCCAATGATTGAGTTTGCGTATAACAGCGCAAAGCACTCAGCGACGGGGTTTAGTCCATTTTCTCTGATGTATGGTTTCCATCCCAGGACTCCCATTTCAGTGGGCCTCAAAGGCCTCAAGGTTAAAGCAGCAGTAGATTTCCTGCATTACATGCAAGAAATGTTGCTTGTTGCTTGCGAGAACATAAAAACGACTCAGGATAGAGCCCAGTTTTACGCTAATCAAAAGCGACTACCTAGGGTCCATGAGGAGGGGGCTTGGGTATTTCTTAGAATCCCAAAAGATTCTAAGGTACTAAAGACTGGAAAATGTCCTAAGTTATCACCTCGTTATGCAGGGCCATTCCATATAGTAAAGAAACTCCATCGGAATGCCTATCAGCTGGAGCTACCTCAAGGAGTTAAAGTTCATCCAACATTTCACATTACTCGTTTAAAGGAACGACTTGGTGGAAAGGATGACTTGATACTTCAGGAGGACTTAATTCGGATGGAGGACCTGACATCCTTTGTACCTACTGAGCCACAGGCCATTGTTGATGTACGTCAACGTGGGCTCAGGAACCAGCAGGTAACTGAGTACTTGGTTCGTTGGAAAGGAAGTTCTGAGGATGATGATACTTGGGAAAAGGAACATGACCCTAAATAGAGGTTCCCTGGTTTCCTTCCTTAGATAAAGAATTTTTGAAAGAAGAGGGAATGTTAGGGACCCAATTCCCTTGGGTCCCAAACCCAGACTTGAGATTGGACGATGACTGGGCCTGTAGACTTGACCGGCGACTCGTGAACCTGCATGGTTGCCACGTTTCATGATCCAGGAGTGCACATGGCTTGGAGTCTCTCTCCTTGGAGGTATACAAGGGGAGAAGGGCTCATTTGCCATCCATTCTATCTACCTAGGAGGAGGTGGATGGAGAGCGTGTACACAACCATGATGTATGCTAGCTTGGGGCGGGAGATGGTTGAGCCTAGGCGGTGGTATGGGACACCGTCTAGGATGGAAGTCGGATCCAGCTTGATACGGTCATAGGCCAGGGAACGGAGGGTGGACCCGGATTAGGTCCTACGGCGGGGTGGAACGTGAATCGTTCGGTCTCTTGTGGTTAACCGGCACCTGGAGGTTTGCAGTAAGTAGGGATTGTAACAGAAGGTGAGTGATTTTAATTATTGCCAGACTCTCATGCAAGCGTCTTAGATCCTCTATGGAAGTAACGTTATATGAAGCGTGCAAGGTCTTTCAATTTAAAGGAAAGAAAGAATCAAGGTAAATGTGGTAAAATGATGGAAAAAAACTGATTAGCTTTGGTGAGGGGTTGAGCCTTCGTTTTAAGGTTTGAGGCCTAGTCCCAAGTTGAGATTCTATAATGGGAGTTTCAATAGGGCTTCATGGAGATTGATAGCATAAAGTTCTTAGCTTAAGATTGAGATTTTTTTAGTAATTTTGAAACCTTGAAATGGTTTCCCTTCTCGACAATGCTTTGAAATACAAACTAGGATTTTCTATAGTTATGTCCTCGAAAGCCTTAACATAGTTTTATAGTCATTTAGTCTTGTTGAAAATTCTTTTTGTGAAAAACATTAAAAGTTATCTATGTTGACTTTAGGGGTGTCATGAAGTTTTGTAGTCAAGCATCTTGATGTCATTAGTTGATAGGGCCATTTTTGGCTTTAGAGGTCAAATAGTCAAGTACACATGTTTTATTATCATTAGGCCAAAAGTCAGTTATGATGTACCTCGAACTAGTTAGGTTGTTTACAAGTGTCAAAGTTAGATTTGATGAGTGATCAAAGTCAATGTGTTCGCAAAGAGTCAAGGGTCCAATCATAAGTGAGAGATTTGTTAGATGGGTCCTAAGAGAAAGTCCAAATTGCAAAGAAGATTCAAATTAGACAAATGTAGAATATCCTCCAAATTAGTGTGACCTCAGCTATTTATAGTGCTCCTTTGTGCTTGTCGTATGAATTTGGGACCTTATTTGGCTATATTGTGCATTATAATCATATTGCAACTCTTGCTATTTACAAATATAGTCCGACTATTCAAGCCACCTTATTAAGTATCTTATTGACTAAGTCTATTCTTATTTAGCACCAAAATCAAGGGATGTTGAATCACTCATCCAATAGGACTAGAGAGGTGCTAAAAAAGAGGTCCAATAGGACTTGAGCTTGGACTACCTCGAGATACTACATGTACTTTGATTTCCTTCATTATCAATATTGAGTTTTTGAGAGCTATTTTGAGATTGATCAATTTTGTGTGTATTTCACTCTCTCTCTACCCGAGGCCAATTAGTTGCATTCTCTCTCTACTCGAGAGCAACAACTTTTGTACTTAGTTTTTTTCATGAAGACTTCCCACACGTGTGAAAGTACTTTGGTGATGAATGTATGCATGTAGATTTGCGTCTTTGCCTTAGAATTTGACATAGATCTTGGATTTCAATCTATAGTTGATCTAAAGTGCAAGACAAAGCTTAGGAGTTCTTAATCACACATGAGGGCATTCCCACACTTGTGAATTTTCACACTTTTGACATACTTTCTTGAGGGTTCCAAGCGTGAAGTTTCTTGATACACTAGTCTTTTCGGGTATTTGACCCATTTGGATCATGATCTCTTGTTGCATCCAAAATTTTCTTATTAGTTTTTTATAATACATGGTTTGTATTTCGGCCATGGCCATAATGTAGTATTTCAACGTACAATGCTAATGGTTAGACTTAGTCATGACTCATAGACTTGAAATGTGCACATCCCTCAACTCTTGACATTGCTGGCTCATACATTCATGTTCATAAATTTTGGCATCACAATTTTGTATTCTTTTTGTTTGAACTTTTATGCATAATATCAACTGATGCCCAGCAGGTAATTCATACGTACTCAATAGATCCGAATTCCAAATGGTATCTCACTATTCACAAGATTTGGAAATCCTTAAAACTTATTTCTCACTTGACTAAACCCTTGCATTTTAGAAATTTCTTAAATACAAGACCATCAGACAAGTTTCATATGATTCCTTTCCATATGGGAGTTATACGCTTGAAGGACTGTCCATTATCATACAAAGTACTACTTATTTAAGTATATGAATAAAGCTTGAAATTGGAATTCAATTAAGGAATGATGAACTCACAAAATTTAGACCTTTTTTAATCCAATTTTTTTTATCTCTATTTGATAGTCGAACTATTTAGAAATGATATATGTCACTTAGGTTAAAAATATCTTATAATTTGTAGAAAAGTCCTTATTCGGATAGTGTTAAATCTATAAGTAGTTGCTACTTAGTAGAACATTTATTATTGACTTTTTATGGTCTTTAGATAGTTCATGTATCGTCTCCTAAGGTATCTCTTGTTGAACTTATATAATTACTTTGAAAAGAGGGGATGAAGTGATAGGAATCGATTATCTTAAAACATCAGTTTGTTGCATAGAATTTTTGTCAAAAAAAGTCTGAATGTGTATAGAAGTGGAACTATTCAAAAGTAATAGAGGAAATCTCTAAGGATTGTTTTGAATAATCTAAAACTAGATAGGTTTTGGGAATTGATTTATTTGTGCTTTGTTCATATGAATGGTGAAGACTAGATTTAGATTTCACCAATTAAAATTGATAATCACATATTTGTTGTGGAGTGGATTAGGTTGGATAAGTTTTAGTCTTAATGCCGAGTCGTAGGTGTCTATATGAGTCAACCTTGTATTGGTTGTTGTACTAAGACCTGTGGTAGGTGGATTGGATAGACGAGTTTTGTTATTAAAAGTAAGATGGTTGGAAAGCTCGTGTGTAAGAATGTATTATCCTTATATCAAAGATTTTCCAAATATGTAATTTTCTCTTGAGAAATAAAATTCTTGTTGAGAAAATCGAGTTACAAGATTCCCAGTCAAATATGTGAATAACATATGTGGAGAGAATTTGCTAGATATAGATATATGTTTATATATAGGATCATAGTGACATTATTCTCACATATAATTAATCTTGTAAGGATCTAGTATATATTCCTTGTTATTGGGTTTATTTAGTATACTTAAACCCATTAGTGAGCATAAACATATAAACAAATATTGTTCTAAGCATTTATTTGCAGATTAATGAGTCTTTCAATTAACAGGATAACTTATCAACTCAAAAATGATTTAGAAGAAGATCTAAATGTGATATAAGCATTTGTACTTAGGCATTTGAGATTTCTGAATCTTTGGCAATTAACTTGAGTTAGTGTTGGATAAAAAAGCACTCTTTCAGGTGAATGATGCACATGCTTCGGTAGAAGAAGGATCGATGATCCTATTTCCCTCGGTGTCATACACCGCCACTTTGATCACGCAGACATGCACAAAAATCTGTTTGCGTTGCGGAAGCGGAAGAGCAGACAGTCAGACAAATCAATTAGAAAGTCAAATAGAAAACAAAAGTAGCGAAGCATACAATACTGACAAAATCTGAATGCAATAGCAAGACAATAGTTGATTCAGATTGATGTATGTAAAAATACAAGTCAGATGAATGCTCTGAGCACAAGACGATTATGAATGATACCGCGTGTTCAAGAAGCTAACTGTTTTCTGTAAAAGCTATGAACTTATTTTTGATAATCAGTCTGATAAAAAGAACCGATGCATGAAAGCATCTACAATGTGTGTGTGTGTGTGTGTGTGTGTGTGTGTGTGTGATTACAATGATCATCATCTATATACAATTTTACATTAGTGCAGATGTAAGTACAAGAAGGCCGCGTGGAGCTGTTGCACTGTTTGAGGTAGATTGTGGTTTGTAGTCATTATTGATATAGGTACACTAGCAGTCGTGAGAGAGCATGATGACTGTGGGGTCGCTCATTTTTTTTGCGTAGGCATGAAGGCCGCTACAACCCGCAAGTGTCATTCTTGCGGGACCTTGCGGTCCCCCTTTTGTGGGGCCTTAGAACCATTGCTACTGCTACAGGCCAGGCCACAAGTGACGCTCTTGCGGGACCTTGCGATCCTTTTGCGCATGAGTGAACACTTAGCAAAACCATTGCTACAGGCCGCAAGAAGGGCTCTCGCGATCCTTTTGCGGTTGCAGGACTTTTGCAATTGTGGGACTTTGCGCTGTGCAACAATGCATGTAAAACTGTAGTGAAGTGAATGGAACTAGATTAACATGGGATTTAGGAGAGTAGAAGTATAAATCCAACACCTTTCCTTAATCTGGACCATAAATGCATTGATCTTTAGTCTAAACGATGCACAAATTCTATTGTGTGCATCAATGCTTAATGCCTTGGTAAACACATCTGCCGTCATGTCTTGCGTTCAACAGTACGTAAAGCTTACCTCTATGTCGAGAACTTTACTCCTGACATAGTGATATTGAATCTCAATGTGCTTAATCCTAGAGTGAAATCTAGGGTTGGCCGATAAGGCAATAACACTCTAATTATCACAAACATGATTGTCGGAGGGTACTGATTCAGACTAATATCTGACAATAAATTTCTCAACCAAATTGCTTTTTCAATAGCTTGAAAAACAACAATATACTCTGCTTCTATGGAGGAAAGAGAAATAGATGTTTGCTTGCGACTGTTCCAAGAGATAGGACCGTTGTTGAAGAAGAATGTATATACAGATGTGGATTTACGAGTATCTACCATTGCATACATGAGAGATCTGAGCATCGATTGATATGGATATTCTCTCATTCGCTCCTTTTCTTGCTTGGTTTGAGAACATTGGTTCTTTGACAATCACAAGCCTAGATGGTGAGTGAGCTTCTTTACAATTGATCAGATTATATTTGATAATGGTATTATGAAAATACCTTGGCTGAGTGATGTAAATCAACCGTCTCACTTTGCCTCGATGGATGTGAATTCCTAGATAGTAGTGAGCCTCGCCCAGATCGGTCATGTCAAATTCGGAAGACATCATCTGTTTAGCATCTGTTACTTGATTGGTACTATTGCTAAAAAGCAAAATGTCGTCAACATACAAGGTGATAATAATGAATGCATGTTGCACTAACTTGAAATAGACATTCGAGTCGGCAACGCTTGGTTGAAAACCATGTTGGATGAGGAGTTTGTTAATCCTCTGAAACCAAGCTCTCGTTGATTGTTTCAAGCCATAAAGTGCCTTATGAAGTTTGCAAACATGATCATTTTGACCGTTGAGAATGTATCCCTCCGACTGTACTATGTAGATGTCTTTTTCAATAACTTCGTTCAGATAAGTTGTCTATGTATCAAGTTGATGTACTTCGAGGTCGGCTGTAGTAGCATATGATAGAAGTAGTCTACTTGAAGAATGTTTGACTACTGGACTGAAAGTCTCATTGCAGTCGATGTTTGGGATTTGATAAAATCCTCTCGCGGGCCTTTCTTCGATCGATACTTCTGTCAGCCTTGTACTTGATCTTAAAGATCCATTTACTATCGATAAGATTGTTGCCTACAGGTAACTTGACTAATGACCATGTTTGGTTCTTGATTAGAGAGGAATACTCTCTGTCCATCGCCTCTCTTCAGAGATCAGAGTCTGGTTGGCTAAGTGCCTCTTCGACCTTAGTCGGTTCTTGAATTAAAAGATATGTAGACTTATGAATATACCTTGTGGGGATGTGTGCGCACTCGGTTCGATCTTCTTGGAGGTGGCGTAGGCTGATGATCCGATCCTTGGATTTGTTGTTGCTATATAGGGGCAACCTCTTCTTCTGATTCGCTGTCAGAGGGGTGCCGCATTTCGCCCATTTGGATCGTGGTAGTAGGTACTAGGACCGTAGATTGTAATTTGTAATTTTGTTTCAAAGTTGAAAATTGAAGTTCAAACTCATTTGCAAATTGCAATGTCGAGAATTGAGATCGAAAAAAAGAATAAACAAGAAGGTTATGACAATGTTTGAGTCTCTTTGAGAAAGCCAAAAAAATTTGGGTTAGAAACTTAGATTCATCATTCAACATTGAACATTTTATATGTAACATAATACATTAAATGCCAAAATCAAAATTGTAAAACCATTATAAATAACTAAATTTTGATATTAGATAATCGACTAACAGACTACAGTTCAGAAATTAGAATTCATAATATATCATGATTCATAAGATAATAGTAAATACATATGCCAGGTGCCTCATGAGTCCGGTCACCAATGTAATGCCACATGCGACATGTCTGATGATAAATCATGATGTGTAAACAACTCAAGAGTCAATGCTCATCAATGCTATGTAATTACAACTACTATGATCTATCTACAGAGTCCAGACTACTAGTAACTAAACTACAATGTATACTGAGCACTCTAAGCTTTCCTAGGCCTGAGTTTCCTCTTGCTCACTGGTGTTGTGAAGCCTGTTGTGGTCTCTCGAGTGGCAGCTGCGAAATCCTCATCGGAGGCAGAGGTATGGTGCCCCTCATCCTCATCCCCACTCTCCTCGGACTCCTCATCCACATACTCCTCCTCTGAGGACTCTGACCCCGACGATGTCTCAGACTCAGACTCGTCGTCAGGGCTGTGAGCATGGGAGCTCGTACCCTCTCCTGCCCTCCTGTGCTTTGCTCGAGTGATAGGTCCTGCACACAACAGGGGAAAAACGTATTATTGCCTGCAAATTAGTAAATTACAATAATTAGTTCGAACTTCAAAAATTTAATTCAAGACCTTAGACAATTCAAGACTTTAGACAAGTGACATCAAACACACTGTCAACTTTGAACTGACAAGCGACAACTTACAAGTCTGAAGTGACAAGTCAGAAATATGCAACGTCAAGTTGTCAACCTTAATAGCAAGTACTAACTTCTAAGAGCCTAGAGGCTAGAGCTAAATCCTAATTTTTCACCTGCACTCTGCGTGGCCTCCTCATATAGGAATGCATACACGTCCTCCTCTGGTCTCTCCGACAAAAGTTAAAATTTAGCTATAGTCTACTATGATCTATTTAGTATCTACAGACTGGGATCACATGTTAGAAATTATAATTTATGGCTTACCTAGATAGGCTCTGCGGTGGTCTAGAGTCTACCCAAAAGTCTCAGGTTGGCGTGTACGTACACCAACCTCTCCAACTGTGCAGAGGAGAGTCAATTCCTCTTGTTCGTGTGAATCATGGAATGGACACTCCAATTTCTCTTACAAGCGACTGCAGTGCAGTCCTGTGAGAGAATCCTGATGGCAAGGTGACGCAATTTGGGGACATCAATCCCAAACTTCGACTTGAATCCCTGTTCAAGGGGCAGTTAGTACTAACAAGTTGCAACCAAGTTCCAACAATATGATTGAGTAATTGTATAGTAAAATGTGAAGTTTAAACTGTAATTGACCATCGTCAGTTTATTACCGTCTCTCGAAAGCGCCGAACTCCAAGGTCTCATGCCTGAAAATCTGGAGCTCATCTAGCAGGTTAGCCTGCTCGCGTACATTAGGATAAACTTGGGAGATATAGGCATTCCAGCCATCCCTGAGCTCCCTATCTTTGTATTGCTCCTCATTCCTCCAAAGTGGATGGAGTATGTGGGCCATGGCATGCAGGGGCTTATGAAACCACTCCCACTTACTCTGCCAAAAGAGCCGGACCTCCTGATTCCATGTTCTTTGCAGTTCCTGGAACTCTATAGATATGAATTCACCTCCCTTATCTGAACGTAGAATCTTGATTTGCTTTTTTGTTTGCTTCTCAACAAGTGATTTGAACTGAGTAAAGAACTTAAAAGCTTGACTCTTATACTTAAGCAAGTATATCCATACCTTTTTGGAAAAATCATCCACAAATACCATGAAGTAGGATGCTCAGCCTATAGACTCAATCTGCATGGGACCACATAAGTCTGTATGAACAAGCTCCAAGATCTCCTTGGTTCTATATGCTCCATCCTTAGGAAACTACATACGATGATGCTTGCCCATAACACATCCTTCACAAATTTTTCCTGAAGACACAATATTAGGTAATCCTATTACCATATTATTGTCTTTTAGAACCTGAAAATTTATATAGTTCAGATGTCCAAACCTTTCATGCCATATCCTGCTCTCCATACTATCATAAGCTGCACAAACTTGATGATCCGGTGTAGACACATCAAGTTTATAAAGTCGACCTTCCAAAGATCCTGTGGCCACAACTTTGTAGTCTTTGTTTTTGTCTTTGATGAGACACTTCTGATCATCAAACTCAACTTTCATATTTTGCTTTGATAGCAGAAACTGAAAGTAAATTCTTTTTTAAACCTGGAACATAGAGAACATTCTTAATTTCTCCTATATTCCCTGAAGGTAAATGTACTCTCATTGTACCTCTAGCTTTGATAGCGTAAGAAGAATTGTCTCCAAGTTTGACATGTGAATTTACACTAGTGTCATCAAACTGTGTGAACCACTCCCGATGTGGTGTCATATGTTGCGTTGCTCCAGAATCAATATACCAATAGTCTTCAGATATCTCTGATGTTGAAGCTGGGAATAACTCATAGCATCCCACAACCTCACTTTTGTCTTCGTCTTCAATGCAGTTGCCTGACTGCTTCTTTTTGTCCTGGATAGCCTTCTTTTTCCTACACTCAAACGCAAAATGACCATACTTGCCACAAAAATTACAATTGTCATTTCTCTTTCGATTAGCAGCTGTCCAGATACTACCTGCCTCAGAAATACCTGTCTGCCATCCTAGATGGAGCATGGTTGGTTCTGACCTGAATCTGATCTGGACTCCCTCAGATATCACCTATCTGATTGTTGTTTGTCCCAGATAAACCCTGTCTGGTTCTTAGCTAACCTGTCCAGGTTCTGTCTCACTCAGATAACACCTATCTGGTTGTTATTTGTTCCAAATCTGATCTGATTTTTCAGATGTTGTTGTCCCCAGATATGCCTGAACCAGATGTTGCCTCCACCAGAAACTGTTGCCCTCAGATATGTCTTTGTTCTGAAAAACTGCCTCAGATAAAGCCTGTGGCTAGTCTTTCTCCGTATTTCTTCTTGAAGAAGATGACTGATCACCTTTTGAAGAGTGAGGTCGGGTTGTGTGGAGATCATCACCGCAAAGTGCTCATAGGACTTTGGAAGAGAAGAAAGCAAGGTCATAACGACATCATCATCTTGAATAGAACATCCTACAGTTGGTAACTGATCTAACAGGGATTTGAAGTTGTTGATGTGAGAAGTAATGGCAGTAGAATCAGACATGCTAAGAGTAAAGAACTTCCTTCTAAGATGTAATCTTGTGGTCACATCGTGAGTCTTATAAAGACTTGATAACAAGTCCAGTGCTTCCTTAGAGGTTTTGCATGTGGTAACGTGAGATATTTGGGAGTCGGCCAGATTGAGTGTGATACATGCTAGGGCCTTCTGATCTTTGATCCTCCAGGCCTTTGCTTGATCACCATCTTCTGGTTTCAGGTCTGCACCATCTACTACATCCCAAAGATCTCTATCTATCAACATCATTCAAAGTTAAATTCTAGATGTAGAAGTTAGAACCACTGAACTTGTCAATGACTCTAGCTTCACTGAGTGATGAAGATGAAGAGCTACCTATATGAGACATGATAATAGTATACAAATAGAACAAACTTAATCTCTCGGTTTATTTGAGCTACGCTCTGATACCAATCTGATGGGGCAAGGGAGATAGAAAAATGTGAACGAAGAAAAGAGTAGGAATATTGTGGAACAGCTCTCCCGTTCTAATCAGCTGCTAAATGCAAAAACAGTCTAATAGACAACTTATGCTAAATGTAATCACAAGTGTTCTAATTGCCCAACAAGGTCTTAAAGAGTACAGTCTACCGAAGAGATTGGAGATGATTTGTATGTGGTGGTACTACTGAAATCAGGTATAACGTGAAGTATAGTTCTGAAATAAATGGAAGAGCAGTATGATAACGCGAGTTCCTCAAGCATCAAAGACAACCATCGTCTAATCAGAAACTGAGGATTCGTAGACGTCCGTGTTCTGATCAGAGTGAGTAAACAAGCGCGATCAAACAACAATGAAAGTGCATTCAATCACAACAAGCATTCGTTTACGTTGTACACAGATAAAAGCAAACTGCTGCTATATTACACTGAAGCACAATACAAAATAGCAATTACAACAAACAATGACTGCGTAATTGATGTGTCTCATGGACGGAGCAACCACTAATCTGTGTTTGGACGATCTATTTATAGATTTCATCCGTGTATCAATTATATGGAATGCTTGTCACCTAATTAGGAAAGCCGTTGTATTTGGAAGTATATGGCTTTTGTGACGACTGTACACAGTATATACGGTCAATAATTTAGCATCGTTGATGCGGACGAGTGCGTCACAAATTCTCTCACTTCGCATTTTACATGAAGCGGTTTTCTCTCACTTCGCAAATTTCGGAAAGTGACTAGGAACGTTCCTTGTTCAAAATAGATGACCTTCGACATTTTCTCTCTCTTCAGGATTTTGCAAAAAAGCTGAAGGTGCTCTTAAAAAGGCAAAGGTGCCCTTGAAAGAGTTTAACTTATGAAAATAGATGACCTTCGAAAATTTTCTTTCTTTTCGCATTTTTTTGGGAAAATGCAAAAAGCCGTAGGTGTTAAAAACAATTAAACTTTTTAACTGCACAAGTTTAAACTTTTGAACTATGCAAGTGTGGCATTTCGGGGGAATGCAAAAAAGCCGAAGCTGTTGAAAACATAGTTCATTTCTGCAGACTGTCGCGACACTCAGAGTATTTTTGCAAACTGTCACGAAAGTAATGTATTTCTGCAGACTTGTTCAAAATGCTAATTTCGTGGAAGTCCTTGAAGATGGCCAAGTCTTCAATGACTTCAAATTATTGAACTTAACATCTGAACTTGAAATTATGATAGGATTGGTTACCCTTTGCTGGAGATCAGCCGGAAGCCCGTTGTAGATGTTCTTCAAATAAATTGGATGTCTAAGTTTGTGATTCCTGCAGGTATTAGATGCGCAGCATAGAACCAAAGTTGGTTTCACCTGACCATAGATCAATGATCAATAAACATGCATGAAGAATCATGAATTAGAAATTAGTCATTTACCTTCCAACATGCTCCACAAAGGCGAGGATGAACTCCTTGTCATTGCAGGATGGAGATGAGAAAGCCAATTTCTCATTCAAAAGCAAGAAGAAGACCAATGGAGGCAAGAAGAATCATCAAAAGGAGGCCAACCATCAAGTTCGAAAGGCAAGAAGAAGATAGACAAGACAAAGTACAAGTGCTTCTTTTGTGGAAAGAAGAGGCACTTTGCATTTGGATGTTTCAAGAAGAAGAAGAAAGAATAAGACAAACAAAGCAACAAACATTGCATATCAAGAGGAGGAGGAGGATGATGAAGAATCATCCTTAATGGCATCCAACTCAACACCATGATCAAAGACTAATCCAAATGAAGGATGGTGGATTGATAGTGGGGCAAGCTCCCACATGACATTCTGAAAGGACTACTTTTTCACTCTACTCTCTTATGATGTTAAAAAGTTTATTTTTACAACTAGTGATCAAGAGTGTAGAATAGTGATGTAGGTACTATTCCATTGTACTTGGGATCATCCAAAAGGATGAATCTTGAAAATGTCCTTTATAATATACCGTCTATCACTAAGAATTTGTTGAGTGTTGGCTAATTAATGGATAATGGCCATGATGTACAATTTAAGCATGAGTTTGTTCCATCTTTAAGAATGATGATTGCATAGCTAAGGGATTTAAACAAGGTAAATTGTTCAAATTAGATGCTAATGTGGCAATGGAGAGTGTTAACATGGCAAAGGAGGAGGTCACCAATGTGGAGCTATGGTGGAGCTATGGCACAAAAGGTTGGGCCACCCCAACTTCAAAGCTATGGAATCCATGTGTGGAAAAGAGCTTGCACTCGGCCTCCCCAAGAGTTCTAGTTAATATTTCTTGCTCTCTCTCTACCTGAGGCCATTTACTTGCTTCTCTCTCTACCCGAGAGCAAGGTGTTTTGGTACTTAGTTTTTTTCATGCATGAGTCTCCACATGTGTGAAAGTACTTGAATGACAGTTTGATGCATGTAGATTAGTGCTCTTGCCATAGAATTGAGTGTTTGATCTTGAGTCTCCACATGTGTGAAAGTACTTGAATGACAGTTTTGATGCATGTATATTAGTGCTCTTGCCATAGAATTGAGTGTTTGATCTTGATTATCAATCTACACTTGATTTAGGTGCAATCACAAATCCTTAGGAGATCAAAACACACTTTGTGGCATTTTCACATGTGTGCAAATTTTACATGGTATCAAAGCTAGGCCTAAGGATCACATGTATTCATCAAGTTTTGAGTGATTTTTGCATTGAAATTTAGTTTGAGAGTGACTAGGCCCATTTTCCTAGCTATCTTGATGATTTTTTAATCAAAATGGATCAATAGGACATTGATTAGGTATGATCTAGTACGGTACGGATTCTAGTGATCAGACACGTGTGAGGGTCATCCAAGTTTGGTTGATGAGTTCTCCTCGAAGGTAGATCCAAAATCTAAGCTTGATAGCTTGATTGAAAGCTAGAATTGTCTAGTTTCTGATGCAAGTTGTTTCATACCATTTGGATGAGCCAATCAAAAGCTATAGCCTTTTGAATGAGGGTTGGTAGGGCACCTAGACCTGGTTGGACACTTTTGGTTTGAGCCATAACTTGCTTGATTGATCCTAAAACTCAGTTTAATGCTTGCCAATCCCATCTATTTGAGATCTAGTCACAGTTTTGAGGTCATAGCCACATTATTTCATGTATTTGAGTGATTTGTGGATTCTTTGAGTGCTTTTCACGTGCTAAATAGAGTTTGACCCAAACTTTACCTATACTCCATCTTTGAGTGAGAGGTTGATCTAGTTTGAGAGAGATTGAAAAAGATAGTGAGCTTGATCTCACATTTTGTTGCAAGATCTTGCATAGGAGTTGGTAGTACACCTTTATTGGATCCTATAGTGAGAGAGAAGCAACACTTTATTGTTCATTACAAGGTATCTCCACTACAATTGATGGCCTCCATGGGTTCCTTTCTATTGGAATCAAGTGACCTCCAATTATTCTATTTGGAAGATAAGGATGGAGTCAATCTTGATACTCCAAGATGTGATGGACATAGTTCTTGGGCTTGAGGAGGAGCCTCAAGTGCTCCAAGAAGTTCAAAGATATAAGAAAAGAGCTAGAACGGCTCTACACTATATCAAGATGAATGTCTCTAATGAGATATTAAGAGAGATTGGTGCTTGCAACTCTACCAAGGAAGCTTGGGACTCACTCAAAGCTATCTATGAGGCCAAAAGTTACCTCTAGGCTCCTCACTCCAAGGAACCAAATATTCTTAAGTTGCCAATGGAGTGATGAGAGTGCAACCAATTATATATTGAGAGTCAAAGACATCCATAGAGAGCTTGCTTGTAGTGGAGATTTCATCAAACAAAGTGAGCTAGTCCAAGTCATCCTCAATGGCTTGAAAGATGATTATGACAATCTTGTCCAATCCTATGCTATCAAGGAAGAGCTACCTAGCTTGGAGGCATTACAAGGTATTCTTATTGCTGAAGAATCAAGACATGAGAACAAGCTTATGAGGATGGACAAATTATCTCTCAATCATAATGGTGATGGCAAAGCACGATTTGTCAAAGATAAGCACAAAGGGAGGAGCAAGAATCAACACAAAGGGAGGAGCAAGAATCAACACCAACATTTCTCTAAAGACAAAGCAAAAGACAAGAACAAAGATGGAGACCTCTCAAGCTTCTACTTCAAAATTGAAAAAAAAGAATATTAAGTGCTTCTTTTGTGGCAAGAAAGGCCATTATGCCACTAATTGTTTCAAGAAGAAGAACCAATTCAAGCAAGCCAACATCTCTAATGAGAAAGAAGATGATGCAAATGCAAGTGAAGGAGAAGGCTCTCTAATGGTATCTAGCTTCTCCTCTTCTCCCTTCAAGAAGGATGGCTCTTGGTATATTGATAGTGGAGCATCATCTCATATGTGTAGCTCCAAGGACTCTTTCTCATCTATTATACCTTATGAAGGAGCCAAGAAGTTTATATACACTGCAAATGATCAAGAGTGCAAAATTGAAGGAGTAGGGACTATTTCCTTGAAGCTTGCATATTCTAAAGTTCTATCCCTTCACAAGGTTCTTTTTGTTCCCAAGCTTACAAAGAACCTCATAAGTGTTGGCCACTTACTTGATAATGGCTTGATGTCAAATTCCATATTGACACTCGTGTGATCAAGAAAGATGATGAGGTCCTTGCACATGGATCTAGATTTGGAGGCATATACAAATTGGATCCAAGAGAAAATGCAAATTCTTGTGATGTTCCAAGGAGTTATGCCATAGGAGATTGGGACATCCCAATTACAAATCCATGTTTTCTATGTTTAAAGAAGCCAAGGCTATTGGCTTGCCAAAGACACTATCCAAGGAGATCAAGCCATGTGAGGCTTGTGCTATTGCCAAATCACACAAGAAGCCATATACAAGATCTTCCATCAAGAGCGCACATCCTTTGGAGTTGATACACTCGGATGTGCACTTCTCATCAAGCACAAGCAAGGGAGGAGCCACTTGTTTTGTGACTTTTATTGATGATCACACAAGATACACATGGTTATATCTTCTTTCTTCAAAATCTAATTTGATTAATCTCTAGGGGTACTTAAATTCTAGTTGGTGTACGAGGCATGTATTTTTAACTTATCTCTACTGGTACTCGAATCTCATTGTGACTATCTGAGAAGTTTCTACTAAAGTATAGGCCTAGTAAATGAAATCATCATTATTAGTCATGTGGAGCCCAGTATTTTTGCCTGTATAATATCTTGGACAAATACTTTGTATCTCACGTACAACACAAATGTGATTGTATTCAATTCAACATTGAACTTTTGCCAATTTGACTTTAAGGTTCCACTATTTGGTTTGACAATCTTTTTGTTTACGCTCTTTACATTTGCATCATGTTTATGTTCTTTACATCTGCATCATGTGGATTGGTTTCCATTTTAGTTGTTGTCATATCACAATCTAATGTCATATATCCTTGCAAACCAGTTGATGGCGGCAGATAATGCCAACATGACAAGTGCCTATTCTAACTATGTGATAGTAGAGCAGAGCAAAGTAATGAGAGAGCATGTCTCTATCCTAATTTATCTTTTTGGAATCTGTACAACATTAAACATTTATGCCTAGAATAAAAAATGTAGCACTAAGATTTTCCAACTAACATACACAAGTAGTTGATATTTAAGATGCCAACACTTCTTTCTACATTATATTGTGGGTAGCTTTGAAGCACTCTATTGAAACTTATTTTATGACCATGCATAACCAATCAAGATTTTCCACTAGTTGTCTAATAACTTAAGCCTCATGTTTATAGAAAGAGTTGTTCAATAAAGCAATTAGTCCCTTTATTTTGGCAGACAAGCGCGGTGTCCAAACTCTATCTCTACAGGTCAGAAATTGTTTTCATTCAATTCAAGTTTTCTAGCTTTTTGAATTAAAAGGATAAATATGGAAATATAGTAGTGAAACTTGATGCATATTGTGAACAAATAACATCACTCTAGTCACAAAACAACTAACTTGGCTATCACCATATCATATAGGCCTCGTATGTTTGAATTTGAGAGGATGTATTGCCTACATAGCAAACATAGAAAAATGATTGTTTTTGTTGGACTATTGCTTAAAATATAGATAGTTGTGTGAATTGCATTATCCCAAAAATGATTAGCTACACCATTAAATTCTAGCATAAATCTAGCACACTTAACAATGGTCTTTTTCGCTCTGTAATTGCATTATCCCAAAAATAATTAGCTACACCATTAAATTCTAGTGCACAATTAACAATGGTCTTGTTCTTATGCTCTGCAACCCCATTTTGTTGTTGAGGTGTATTTGTGATCATAAATTATCTTTGAATGCCATGAGTTCTACAATACTCTTAAAATTTAATAAACATATCATATCATCTTTTGTGAAAACAAAAGATTTTTTATTTATGAACTTGGTTATTTTAAAAAACTTACAAAGTTAAAAAGCTTTACTCTTCTTAGCACGAAAATATACCCAAACTTACAAGTATAATTATCAACAAAAGTCATAAAATAGCTATCATAGTTCAAGTGTCCAAATCATCCATGCCACAACTTGGCTAGATCACTTGATGAAGACATTGCAAGATGCTCCTCATGAACTTTTTGCATGTTTTAGATGATTTGGGATAGAAACAAGTAACATGTAGAGATTTCTCTCTAGAACACCTCTAACAACCACTTGATTTGGCTTGTTCGGACATTGAGTTTTAGTAAGGACAACTCCCAGATTTTGCTTAGCAAGAGAAGAAATCAATAAACACGTTTTCTGTAAGTCATAAACATATATAACATTTTTTTTCTCACCAATTTCAACATTCGCTACTTTGAATAGCACCCCTATCTCTAATATTGTTGGCAAAATTTTCATCCAACATCTCTTGAGATTTGTCTTCACTTGTCTCAAACTTATGAAACCTTTCAAGATTAGGTGTCATATGGTGTGTAGCCCCTGAATCAATGATCCATTGATCATTGATTTTCCCTAATATTAAAATTGATGCACATGTTTTTGATAACATATCACCATTTGCTAAAAGCAACTCAAAATAGAAAATCGTTGATTCTATTTATTCATTTTCAATAAAATGCTCTTGTTTTTTTTTTTCCTTCTTACAATCCTTCACAAAATGACCAAGCAAACCGCAACAAAATCATGTACCTTGTTTAGAATCATCCATTTTTTTTTCTTTTTATGCTTCTTCTTCTTACTGGAAATTTTTTGTCCCTTGTCTTGATTATATTGCTATTGATGTTGGTTGCTAAAATATAATGTCTATTTTACCCCTAGTGGCTTCGATGTCGAGCATAGGTCTTGGAATAACAAATACTCCTAGTTTAAGTATCACAAAAAAAATTGCGAGGCTAGAAATTTTGAAATGGTGCGCGGCCCTTGGTGGGAGGCACAAGGTGGGTGGCAGGGAGAACAAGATAGCGGGGTAAGGTCGGGAGAGGAGTTGTGAACCAAGGTAGGTCGAGGAGAGGATTGGGTCGGGGCGAGGCCATGGTGGGACAAGTCTCAGCTACACATTATGGAGCGAGGCAATGTAGACTTGTCTTAACCGTAGTCCTAAGCAGAGCCCTAACTCTAAATACTCATCTTTTAAGGACATGTGAAGTTGATTTTCGTTTCATTGTTATTTTTCTTTGTATTTGTGCTTTTCTTCTCTACTACTTTTCAATAATTTTTTCTATGAATTGCAACATACTTCTAATTATTGAAACCTATGATGAGCATAACTTTCCATGACCAGCATATTAAGTGTGGTACTGAAAGACCTTACAAATTTTAGCTTTGCATTTCTCAAATATGGAGAGGTCCTCTTCCTTGTTTGCTTTTGCTCCAATTTAGTACGATGAAGGTGATAACAGTTCCTCAGAGATCAAAAGTACGGTTGCCTATCATGAAATCACTCAACAGATTGGTCAACATTATTTTTATTTGAAAGTCTAGTGCCTCCTAGGTTAGTGTATCATTCTCCTTTGGTTGAGATTTGTAGTGGTTCAGATTCAAGCATGCATCCAACAAATCCACGCTCGTAAAATTTAGAAGATACATATTTTTAACGTAGAAGAGATTTTTGAATGCTTGGGAGTCTCCAATGAAATTTAGGAAGAGGAGAGAAAAGAGATGCTTTTACAAGTAGGATCCAAGGTAAAAGTAAATTTAGAAGAAATTTACAAGCAAGTTGTACATAATGACAAAATGCCAAAATCAATGGCTTCATCCACATGAAATTCGTAAAATGCAAAGCGTAATTTGTTGTGTTTCCACTTTTTTTTATAGAAGTTAAACTTTACTGAAATTAGAAAATTTGATCAATTTTTGTTAAATGACAAAATATGATCAAAATTTCTAATGTTCAACTATAAGGTCTTGTATGAGAAAATATTCTTATTTTTTGAGAATCACGAAGAATGTTGTAAAGCTTTCCAAGGTATTTATGCAACTGAAAATACAAAAAAATGCTCGTATTCACACTAGATTACAAACGGTTCCAAGTTTACAAGATTCGGTACAGGGAAGAATAGTTTTTTCAGACACCTTAACTATAAAAGCTTAGTTAAAGCATTTCATTAATGTGCATGTCAAGAAGCTTTTATATTTTTTTTTATATTTTCACCTTCTAGACAATTTACGAAATTGAAAATAGTTTTGATGTACAAATAATTTGTGATGTCTAAGAATGTCCTGCATTTGATTTTATGTATGTCCAAGAATGTTCTGCATTTGTGATGTCCAAGAATGTTTTGCATTTGTGAGGGTGCCAAAGAATTTAAATGAAACAGATTTCATTAAAATTTATTTGGTTGGAGCTCTTATATTGAACAACACTTTGCAATTATCCCAACATTCAAAATGATCCAAACTTGATCGTTATCATAATTCATAAAATGATAGTTGAATTTGGTAATAGTCTTTTCGAGATTCTCTACTTGGCAACTTGATAATATCGCCAAAGGAGATAAAAATCATATAGTGTTGGCATATTTGTAAATGTTGTTTGCTTTGAAAATTTTCAAGAAATCAAAATAAAATTCTTATTAGTCGGTCATGCTCACGACCAGATTGACCAAATGTTTAGCTGCTTTTCTAAAAAATTGAGAGGCAAAAAAGTTTTTTCATTATCAATAGTACGATTGATAAACCAAAAGTGTGATTATCAAACACATTTGATTTTAGAGATAACATCAAAATTTCTGACGACAGTGCATAGCGCCAATCAACGATATAAGTTTTAAAGTAAATAAAAATGCTAGATTGTTGGATCTTTAGCATCCTCCGTCGGCTATGGCTCCATCTAGCATGACTACGGCAGTCTCCCAACTAGTCTACGCTATGGCTTCTCCAACTAGCTTGAGCAAGAGGATGGAAAGACGATAATGAGCATGGTGAGTATCCTGAGGGTAAGATCCACTCTTCTCTCGTTTCTCTACTTAGGAACTGACTCAACGGCTTAATCTAAAAGATAAAATCCTAAACTGAATCTCATCCTCTAAGGCTTACCCTACCAGAGAATGAAGGGCCTAGATTAACTTAACCTGTTGCCAGATGAATAATATACAATACAATGTGAAGTAACACAGTACATGAAACCACACAAGGGAGAACACTCAGAGAGAAAGATAGGCATGTATTGCAAATGAGGTTCTTCTCGAAAATGGACTCTTCCACTCCTATTTATACTTGGAGTGGTGGTCACTTATAGAAATGCACTGTGGGACAAGTAAGCCACATAGACTAACTTAACTTTGAATCACACGGGTGCCATGGGACAAACCCCCAATGGACCTTTGTGAGTAACTTTTACATAACTTGAAATAACTGGAAACTACATATCTATGTGTAGTGCCCATGGCAATTTAGACTTAGAATTGAATATCTTAAGCCATTACGGATAAAGTAAAAGCCTAAACTTAATGGGCAAGTTTTACGTTTAAATCATATCCTGCTTGTATTTGTAAAGATGTTCCGCAAGATGGCTAGGAATATCAGCCTACATTTTGTAGATGTGGAACTTTTTGTAAAGTGCTGCTCCGTAGGAGATGAAACTTTGAAGAAGTACAAGCATCTCCAGAAGATTTGGATTGAATCAGGTTGGAGTTGGCTCGTTGATGACTGCGCATGCAAATGATTCAACGGATGATGTACACGAGCTTAGTATTTCTTGAGACATGATGTGAATGCCACACAAGGGGTTACTGAACGGCAGTGAGATGAAGATGGAGTGGGTGTGATAGGGGGTGTTGTAACCTCGGAAGTGGTGAAGGTGGATAGATGGAAGGGGCTGGACGGATCAAAATTCCTTTGCTCATTACTGTCTTTTGAAAGCACTTTTGTCAACAGAAGTTTTTCACTTGACATTTCTTGCAGCTGTTTGAATTTTTTTTATTTATTTTTTGTTGGACTTAAGACATGGCTCATAATTTGTCTGCTTCACAAACACAAAGGTACTGTAGTTGATAAACTATTGTCTCCGGAAATACTTTGTTGACAGAGATCTTCTCTTTTGACGTTGTTGTGCCACTTCAACTTCTTTGAGCTCTTTGCATAGTTTGAGAGCTCTTTGAATTGTAGCAATTGTATCTAGAGACTTGTATGACATTTTTTTTTTCATACACATAGTCATGTGCTTTGGAGTTATCAAGAAGCTGATCTCTTTTGCGGCGACACGATTGGCATTTTATTGGTGAGAGCCTCTATCGTTCTTGCTTTATTCCCTTGGAGCTTTTAAACAACATCAGTGGTCTGTTGCAGATGTCGTAGAGTTGTTTGCTTTACAAAGTGTTTCAATTCATAGCCCAGAGCAAGTTTAGATCGATCCATCGGGTGGAAATGAGGTCTTGAAACAAGGATGGGAGAAGTGAGATGAAGTTTCAAGATTGACCATATGGTGGAATATGAGGGAATGAATGGATCTCTCCCTAATATAACCAATGCTCTTTGTACAAATCTCCACGGAATCATCATTGCTCGCCTTTGAAAATAGATTTGTCATTGAGGTTGTGTGCTCATAACTTCAATCTCTGATTGACTTGAGAGTCCTTTAGTTTACGTAGGTCTACAGGATTGCACTCAGTGATGACTTGTGCTTATTGCGGCCTCCGCAGATGACCGAATGGATGATGTACAACATCGGTAGTATGGTTTTCAGACACGATTACCACTGCTCAATGTACATTTTGCCAATGAAGCATCGTTGTTGGCATTGGTAGGAACACTTGTCGTCTGCATTGGTTTGCACATAGATTTTGTTTTTGATGTGACTTGAGAGCCCTTCACTGGTACAAGCTGCTACTTTATTGATGATTGGATGGCCATGGTGAGGCATTTGGAAAAGCGTGGATATTGTAGCGCTTACGTAAAACCAACTGCTTATTGCGAATGGCGGTGTTGGTGTTGTCGCAGATATTCTATCTTGTTAGGAAGATGGATCTTTTGCTAGATCATGGTTGCAGTCTGATAAGATGCTCGTTTTGTTGCCAAACTGAGAATTTGTTGTTGAAGTCCTTGACTGCTCTTTTTGTTCATATTGAAAGTTGTTGAAATCATTGGTAAAGATGTAGAGATATATCCCAATGAAAATTCGTGTGATACTGCAACTGTAGAAGTAGAATAAAATTGCTGATGAAATATCACCTATAGTACTGCTGCAAAAGAAAAACACACCATCCTTTAATATGCATAAGAAGTGAAGATCAGCCAAGGGATCCATCATAGCAACACTCTCACCATATCCATGATAAAATCTCTTTGGTAGAGATATCTTGCCAATGCCTTCGAAGAGTGCTCCACCAATATGCCACTATGATCATGGGCTTCCTTTATGCATGATGAAAAATGCTTTCAGTAAAAGGTAACGAAAAGTGATCTTTTTGCGTCACTTTGTTCAAGGCCTTGAGATTCACACAAATTATCAATTTCCCATTCTTCTTAGGAACAATGACTGCTCGATCTCATAAATGGAATCAATGTCAAGCAGTCTCTGAAGCTCTTTCTTTATTAGATCCGCAACATTAGGATTACAACGATAGAACTTTGTAACCTTTGGAATTGCATCAGGTATTAAACTTATGGTGTGTTCAATAACTGACGTCGAAATACCCTTGAGATCTTGATAAGTCCATGCAAAGCAATCTTGATACTTAATAAGTAACGTTCGGAGTGCTTGAAAGTGTTCAGGATTAAGTTGTGATCCAACTTGTACAATCTTGTTGTTTCTCCTGGTTCAGCAAAATTCATAGGCTGTGTTCTAGCTGGGCCATTGTAAACATCTTTCGATTCTGGCACCTGTGCTTCGGGTTCATGATGTGCTTTGGGTAACATGATAATCACATCATCCAGTGTATAGCGTTTAAAATGTTCGAGCATATCATGTTGGACTACATCGGCTTGTTCTTTGTCAAAAGGACTGTCTTGGATCTTCGCTTAGTCCTCTTAGCAGGAATTGATCGTGGAGGTGATGACTTCTGAGAAGATAAACTCTTCTTCGAAGGTGAAGTCTTCCTAGATGATAATGTCTTGCTAGAACTCTGGATCTTTGCTTTGAAAGTTCCACTTGCATGATGGCTGCACCATAATAGAGAAATCCGAGGCTTCCAAGCCTCATAAGGATCATGGAGATCAAGATCATAAAATGTGAAAAAATGATGATCATCAAGATTATGTTTTCTAGCTTGACTAGTCCACATACAATGAACTATATCCATGATGGATCTAATCTTGATATCAAATACTATCTTGATCTTTTTTAGGCTATTTACTCTCACAAGGATGTAAGTGTCCACTTTGGATGCTTCACTTAATCTCAAGAGGAGTTCACAATTTGCCTCAAAACATGTGAAAACATGATTTTCAAAAACATGAGTAACAAGCTCAATCTTGTTCTTACTAGAACCAAGAGGATACTTTTGATAATACAATATCTTGCTTTCAAAATGTATTGGAAACATATCTAAGTCAATAATGACAAGAAACATGTCCATACCATAAGCATCATACAAAACTATATAGCCTTTCTTGAACTTTGAGATCCAAAAAATTCAATGAAGCAAGATAGCATAGCAAGCAAAGGAAGAGAAGCATATATGAATGTGTTGTAGTAAAAACAACATAAAAGATGCCTCTCTTTGCCATGTAAGGTGAGCCATAAAGACTCGGCCATGCATCTTGAAGATCTTCTTGAAATCATATGAAGAAGAGACTCCTCCTCACACCTCGGCCCCATCACAACTTGAATACCTTCAAAAAAGATGACTTGTGATGCTGCTTGAGAAGCCTTGATCTCGACCACTTCCAAGGTTGAATCTTCATGCAATATGACATCTCTATTCACAACCACTTTTGAAATAGAGAGTGTAAAGACACTAAAGGCCTCCTTGATGGATGAGTATCCAATCATGATCCATGAGCTTGGATCATCCTTCCTCCTTGTTTCCAAGGGAATATGTGCAAAGCAGACACTACCAAGTTCACTAAGGTGATCAACCCTAGGCTTCATCTTGAATAAAACTTCATATGGTGCTATTCCTTCAAGAGCTCCAATAGTCCTCAAAGCTTTGATCTTCAATGAGAATTGCTTCTCAACATATGCTTTGAATAATAGGAAATAATCATACACCATAATACTTGAAGGGAGAAGATATGTGCATCTTGTGTGATCATCCTCCTTTGAAAGATTGGACATATAAGAGACATCAAGAGAGTTTGCACTCTCACTTGGATCCAATTTGTAGATGCCTTCAAATCTTGATCCATAAGCTCACCATCCTTCTTGATCACACAATTGTCAATATTGAAATTGACATCAAAGCCACTATCAAGAAGTTGGCTAACACTTAAGATGTTCTACATGCCTGCAAATTTTTGTTCAGAACTGATCAGCCAAACTAGTATTCAGCGTAATGGACCCACCAAATTCACCTATAAGTTGGTTGAATTCAATTCATTCCTCACTTGTGCTAGCGAAGCTCTTGCGAATTTTTCCCGCGACCAAAGCCTTCCAAACTTTATGAACTGCTTTCTGATATACTTTCGCGCGTCTTACTTTTTGTTATGATCATCATGTCTTCTACAGATACTTCCTAGTCTCCGCGTTATACTATCCATCGTGATGTCCCCTCTGCAACAGACATCATGATACTTCCTAACACAAGAATGGTCACTCAGTGAATGACCCTTGCGGAGCCTCTGCTTACTGCAATGGGTATTCGTGATAGAGTCTTTTCTTGAAGAATCAACATGGATTTCATCACTCTTGCCTTTAGTACGTGGAAGGAAGAGAAATTCAAATTTTATATCACCTTTCAGGGATCACACACAAGGTGCGTGTGACTGAGGCCGCCCTTGCTGCCATAGGCATAACATCTGGTACACAAGCCTCACCCAATCATAAGCAGACCAAACAGACTATTAGGCCTTACATTGACCTAACCAACGATCTGCATTGGACTAATGATGGTTACCTCCTCGATGCCATCATTGAGCCTGCCATACACGTTGTTGCCCAGCTTTTGAACAACTTCTTGATGGTTGACAACCTCAGGAAAGATCGCATCACTTCACAGATCCTCCATAGGATAGTTGAGTCCTAACCAAGATAGCCAAAGCCCCTCTTGAACCATATAATTGGTTCAAGACTGTTTCTGGAGAGCTCAAACGAGCTATTAAGAGTAATACCAAACAACAGTTTGCTGTTGGTTCCATGTTGTCTCTTCTAGCGGCCTCCCACCTTGAAAACAAAATCCATGGCTTCCACTTGGATTCTGTACTTTCGGTCTATGAAAAAGCATTGGCCGAGTCATCCCACCAGGCCTCCAGTTCACATAGTCAACGTCATCCACGCAGCGAGAGCGTCATTCCTGACTCGCCTTCCTCCTCACGACATCGTACAACTGACAGGATGAAACAAAGCAAGAAGAAAGGCAAGGGAACTTAAGCAATAAAGAGAGAGATGGCTTCAAATAGGATGAGTCACTCATGGCATGCATGGGAGCATCATCAATTTCTATGGAGGAAGATCCTTGGTGGATTGAGAGTGGGGTGAGCTCACATGTCACAAGGCAAAGGGAGTATTTCTCTTTTTTTTCATCATGTTCCAAGAAGTCTATTCTTGTTGTGAATGGTGCTCAATGTGAGATTCATGGGATAGGAAGCATTCTTATTTGGCGTGAATCTAGGAGGAGAGCAAAGTTTCAAAATGTCTTGTATGTTCCTTCAATGTCTAGAAACTTGTTGAGCGTGAGTCCATTGATTAACAATGGATGCAATGTCAAGTTTGATTACAATGCTTGCTTTATCATCAGGAATGGAAATATCATTGCCAAAGATATTAGAGATGGTAGTTCTTTCAAACTCAATTTTTGCGTGAGAACCAATCACAATTTGATGTGATGGAAGTCAAGGAAGAGCTTGTTTCGCAAGGGGAGAAATTAGAGCATTCAACTCTCAAGTCCATGGATGTTGGCTTTGATGTTAGTGTCAAGAATGATGTTTCTTGTGCAAATGGTAGTGTCTCTAATGATGTTGATGTCAAGGAGCTTGCAAGGATGAAGGAAGAGCACCAAGAAGAAGGAAGTGTGTCAAGGGTTGAGGAGGAGGTGGTTTCTTCATCCCAAGAAGCTCTTCAAGAGGCAAGGCCGAGCCTTTGTGGCTCACACTTCATGGAAAAGAGAAGCAATTTTTAGGTGGTATCTACTCCAACACATTCCTTTTTGCTTTCCTTCTATCATTTGATGAGTCACTTTGCTTAGATGAGATTTTGCATGATGTCTCTTGTAAGAACATATCCTATGTTCTTAATGGCTTAGAATTGGTTCTAAATCAATTGGAAAGCAAATGGCTATGTCATCAAATGTATGCTCTTGGATCTTGTAAGAGCAAAAATGTGTTTCCCATTTATGGTGTAAAAAATTGTGTTTTTTGTAAACTCATTATGAGAATAAGTGAATCATTCTCCAAGGACAGTTATATCCATAATGATATATTTAGCCTCATTAGATATGAGATTAGCATGGTAACCAAGCATGAAGATATGATGCAAACTCTTTCTTATTATAACATGCATAGTCTTGCCAATCTTGATGTGCCTAATGTGTACTTTTTACACGTGTGAGGACATCTCAAACAATCTGAATGGTCTCCTAAGATGTGTGTGATTGCACATAGATCTATCTTGCAAAAGATACAAGCAATCTAGCTCCAAAAATCTAAGGCAAGAGCACTGTACACATGCATCTATCACTTACCATTCATCACACATAATGAGAGGCAACTTTGAATGAAAAAAACTAAGTATAAAATCGGCTTGCTCTTGGGTAGAGAGATAATGCTATATCAAGCTCTCGGATAGAGAGAGAATGTGAAAAATAATCTAAGTGTTGGAGCATGCAACCTCCAAATCCCTCATAAAAAAATTAAGTGTAGACTCAATCTCACTCTCACTCATAGTAGCGCAAGATCCATGAAGAGTGGTAATGGAGTGCAATGATTGGACCTTTCTAAAATCACCTCTTATTTTGATTGGACTACCTACATGCCACCTCTTACAACGATTGGACCATTTTGGTGCATCTTACAATATGATTGGTCCAAATTGACAAATGAAATCAAGAGGTGCTATGTCACTAGACCTCTACCATCAAGCCAAGTGTAAGTAGTCTACACTATCACGAGCTAATCCAACTCTAAATTTAGCCTAATCACTTATTTACAAGTGTACAATGAGTGGTTTTCATAGAGGACCCCCAAACCTCAACATAGATGACTTTTACAATTTCAAATCTAATTTTCAAGATCTTGGTAACATGATGATATATCTTTGTGATCCTTTTGAGTTAAGGAGGACTCTTGATTTCCTTATGGAGTTGCAACTATTTTCAAGGAGGAGGAGCTTTTGTATCAACCATATGCTTCAAGGATGGAGCAAATTATTGGAAAAAGTGCTCAAATGGTGGAAAGCTTCTCAAGATGCTTGGAGATAGTTCTCATTCAAAGAAGCCTTGTCATGGCTATGGTGATGCTACTTCAAACTCAAATTTATTGGCTAGTTTTTCTCAGCAAAAATCAGGCCAAAATCAATGGGGTTCAATCAGTCTAGAGCATTTCCTCATGCGAGACTCGTGCTAGTACTATATGGAAGAGCTCTCTCATGGTACATATGGTTTTTTTGAGAGCTCATAAAAAATGGAGGATTTCTCTTATATTCTCTCTCTACCCGAGAGCAAGGGCTCTCTCTCACTCTTTGTATGTGTTTGGAACTTAGTTTTTTCCATGCTCAATGTTTGGTTTGAGTGAGAAAGTGTGTGTGATCATTGATGAATGCTTGTGTGCACTTGCCTTGAAAATTGTCTAGGTAGATTGCTTGGTACAATCAAGTGATAGTTTCATGTACAATCACATCCACCTTAGAAGATCAAACACATTGGTTTGTGAGCCTTCACACATGTGAAAAAGTACACACGAGACATATATGTTTGATAGGACCTCAATCATGTGTCTATAATATAAGTACAAATCCTCTTTGCTTTACAAGTGCATGCACTAGATTGTGAGTTGTAGAGGAATCCCTTTGCATGGGTCAGTTATGAATGACTCTAGTTTTTCTTATTTACACATCCTTTTATCATATGACATATCTCCTTACTCTCCACCTCTATTGGAACGTCCTATTAACCATCTATATAGTGTTATTAGGTCACGTTTGTCGGATCTTTGCCATTCCTTGCTTTTTCAAGGACCACAATGTAACTCATAATCAATTAATTATAGTTTATGTTGTCTGCCAAGATTATGCTTGGTAGCTGTCAACCAAAAATCTACCCTCTTCAATCTCAAATCTACTAACAAAAATGCAAATATATTTCCGACTCATTTAATTGCTTCTTGTACAAAGTATTGACATGGTCTCAATATCGCACACATATTTTTTACAAGACCTTCTTTGGGCCAAACTGAGGGGCTCAAACGAATATTAGATTGAAGATGTAGCTTATACTAAAATAAATAGCAAGGCAAAAAAATAGTTTACACTCTCATCTCCCTATTGCCTACTCTCTTTAAAGATCAAGGTTTTTGGAAATGGCTTGAAATATTATGCACCATTGCGATTGCATCTAAATTAGTACAATAATTTGTGAATCTAGTTGAAGTCAAGGTCATATTTGCTTTACTACTTTTCTAGCAATGGTCACGATGACACCTTTGGTTCTAGTTGTTTTTTGTCTAATAACTTTTTTAGTTAAAAAAGCACGTGTAATCATGTTTAATCATGTTTAATCACGTGTAATCATGTTTAATCTTTTCAAGACAACTAATCATGTGTGAACATTTGGTCTTTGTTGCTACTGGTTGTATATACACTTGTAGCATATTAATTTACATGTTTGCTCAACTTGTTGAATGCTCGAGGTATTTGTTTACTCAATTAGTGCATCGACCCCAGGGACAAACTACATGCAAAAGAACTGAGTTCTTAGATCCATTGTAAATTATTGCAACCAAGATCGATGTAGTTAACCTAAAAACTATTGTGATAGAGACAAGAACATTTGATAGAGACAATCTTATTTTGACAAATGGAAAAAGTGGGCATGCTCTACTACTAGTACCTTTGTGATCGTAATCATTGAGATCTTAAAATGCCAGTGCATCACCTTACTAATATGTGTTGGGTGTGTTTTGTAAACCCTTTGTAACAGCGACACCAACATATTATGCTCATCTTGTGGCTGAACACCTTCGAAAGCTTATGATTCCCAAGGCATCTCCTGAAGCTCCACAAGCTTCAACATCGGCCGGTGCATCCTCGTCTTCTAGAAACCCTTTATTGGATTCAATCACTACGAGTGAGCTACAATACCAATTCGAACTTCCATATTTGAATCAAAAAATTTTTGATAGCATGTTTTTCTGTTAGCATGTAATTTAACCAATATTTATGTAGAGTTTATTAAGAACCATAGAAGTAATGTTTTCACATGATTCCTTATGGCTGACACAACTGCGAACATTAGCGGTGTTTAAAGTTTGTTGTTGAGATCAATTCACTGATACACTTGAAGTTTTTATGGTACATGTATACAATGAAGATTCTGGACTTGCAAATGTACTAAGCACTTACAATTTTATATCAATACTTTTGCTTTTCACCAAATCTTGGCATTATAAAGTTTGTAATGATTGATCTCCTCATAAAGAAAAAAAGTTTGTTGCATTAGTTTAGTAAGAGGTCGCTCTCATTGAGCACTTGAAATCAGTTTGATATCATTCTAGAATAGCTTATTAAACCCATTTTAACTTACAAATTTGCACGCTTCAACTACAATTTGTAATTTCTACTGACCTCTAAAAGCTAAAAACGTTTAAAGGAAAAACTTATATTAGTAGGAATTTGATGATGAAACTAAATCTATCCACTGAAGACAACATTGACAATAATTTGTTTCTGGAGCCACTCGTGATAAAATATCAACTTGACCTCGTACCGTCACAATATATTTACTAAGGTAAAAAAACAAAGATCCGTTGTGTTAAAGTTGTTCAATTCTCAAAGGTCATTTACAACCATCTGCTCATGAAAGAGATACCCAACAAATGTGTAAACTTGGATTGAGATATTTTTCTAGAACACTTGCATGATAACTATTGATTAAGAAGGAAACTTAGGCTAGTAGTGCATGTATGATTGAGAATTAAGTGGTATTTTATTTGGCATATGTTTTGGAATCTTTGATGGGGTCAGTTAAAGTTCCTTAGGATATGCAACCAAGTCTAGTCCTTAGAAAATATGCTAGATACAAAATTTCAATCCAAAAGAAGAGTGCACAATGTACATTTTTGCTAAGGTAATAGCTCAACTAATCTTGATATAACCTTGAAATGTATACTGCCAAAAATAATAGTAAATTTAAATGGTCATAGTTGCAACTAGATGCGTTTTCAAAGGTTTAAAACTCATTAAGAAATTCCATCATTTAAAACTTTTTGTAGACATTGATTTTGGAAATGTGTGTTTTTTTTTAAAGTATTGTTTAGAGATCTCCAAAGAGAGTCATGAGACTCTTTGGGCCTACAAAGGGGACCTAAATGTCATGTACTTTTAGTACATCAATGTTTATCAATGCATTATAATATCACAGTAAGCTTTGTAGGCCCAAAAGGAGCTATTAGCCCTAAAAATAAGGCGATTCCTTCTTTTTGGTGTTGGAACTCACTACAATAAGAACAAAAAGTGTTCAGTTCAATGAGCTGAATATTGTCATCAGTATTTCTAAAGTACCCCCATTTCTAAGTTGTGTTATTGTTGTTTTTTTTGTTACTTTTAAGACTTTATAACTTTTCTGTTCGACCTCAAATTTTAATGCTATAAAAAGTATACGTGTTCTATATGTGGTGATTTACAAGCTGAGCACATTCATTACATCCATCGATTGATAACACTCATAACTAAATTTCAACCAAATCCTACAGCCACAATTTTCATTTATCTCAATAGATTCATTCATTTGGGGCCAGTAAAAATTTCTAATAGTAAAGAATTAGACCTTGATAGGCCTACTGAAAAATATTATGATGTTGATATCAGTTCAGAAGCTAAAAAGCTTTTAGACGAAGAAACTAGAAAAGTTAAGAAAGTAACATTTTCAGATCCAGTTATAAGTAGTGAGATACCTAGAGATCCATCGCCACTTAGAAACCGTTCTTATGATATAGTGGAGGACCTTGTCTCCAGAATGCCCAATATAACTTTTAAACAGTTATTAGACGATAATTAGTATTAGAAGAAAGAAATTAAGCAATTTTTGAAAAAAAAAAAAAGAAGAAGCAAAATTACCATGAGTCAATGTAGGATTAGTTAATTACGGTGATGAAGGTCAACCCGAGATTCAGGTAGTAATCAATGGCTACATTTTAGATAGTGTGCCCATAGATTATGGATCTAGCGTGAACATAATGAATGAAGAAACAACATATGAGTTAGGCATTCATCATAGAATAGCACCCACATTAAGACATCTAAGGTTAGTTGATGCAACTAGAAGATCACCAATAGGAGAATTGTCCCAAGTTATAGTTTATATTGGGGACCATAAGTTTCTTATGGATTTTATAATATTAAGAACTACAAAATAATCGTCGTACAAAGTGTTATTAAAACGACCATGGCTCTACCAGGCCGATGTCATAACCCACTGGAAGAAAAAGGAGATTACCTTCAGAGACCATATGGAGACACCGATGGGGAAAAGTCACCAAAGACACCAATATTATGGGAAAAGGATAAGTACGAAGGTGAGACACCTACATCATCCTCGAGCTATACTTCAGAGGATGAAGGGCTTCAGTCCATAAGGACGGAGGACGGGGAGAGGTTTGTCACACTAAGTATACTTGCATACAGTAATAAAGTAGAATATGTAGATAGAGGAGATTGTGGAGTTCCAGAGATTAGTGCTATTATAGGAGACCAGACTATAGATCGAATACTAATAGACTCAGGATCCAGTATCAATTTAATAACAGAAACAATGGTTAAGGAATTAGGACAAGAAAACCAGATATAGCCTATCACTTACCATGAAATCCATTTAGCAGACGCATCCAAATGCATACCAGTAGGTGAGCTAAAAGGTATTAGCGTAGTATAGAGACATAGACATTTGTTATGAATTTCTTTGTCATAAACCCAGTAGATACACCACCATATTCAATATTATTTGGAAGACCATGGCTATATCAAGCAGATGCTATTATAAGCTGGTCTACCAAATAGCTATTTCCAAGCATTCTCACAGCCAGTCCAATAGGGGATCACCTTTTGAGATGGGGTGAGGAGTTAGCCAGACCTGCTGAATCCTGGATCAATTTCATAGAATTTTTTACAGCACCAGATTAATCCTGAACATTTTAATAAACAGCAAAAAACTGTTTTTCTTTCAAAAGTAGGACCTTATATGATTATAAATAAAATATTCTATAAACTAGGAGCTGACGATAGTCTTTGCCGATGTTTAGAACCAACCGAGATGACCACTATAATAAGTGCATTACATGAGGAAGATTCGGGGGGTCACTATGCTCTTAAAAATACTGCAAGGAAGATCCTTAATGCTAAATATTGGTGGCCTACCGTCTATAGAGATGTTGAAATATTCATTCAGAAATGTGATGCTTGTCAGAGGATGGGGAAACCCAGCTTCACGACGCATTGGCCGCTTACTCCAATTATTCCCTTAGCGCCTCTTGAGAAGTGGGGGATATATTTTGTAGGGCCTATCAAACCAATCACCCATTAAACTCGTCGACGTTACATTCTTGCTGCCACGGACTATGCTACCAAGATGGTAGAGGCCGAAGCCACAGTTAAGAACGATGCTAAGACTGTAGCAAAGTTTTTATTCCAAAACATTATCATGCAATATGGATGTCTCTTAGAACTCGTTAGTGATAGGGGAACCCATTTTCTTAATCAGACCATCGAGGCCATGTTGTCATATTTTTCTATTACGCATCGCCAAACCACTCCATATAATCCAAAAGTGAATGGGCTTACGGAGCAGGCAAACGGAATTTTGTGTAAAATTTTGAATAAAGTAACGGAAACGCATTCTTCTGATTGGGATCAAAAGTTATCATCTGTCTTATGGGCATACAGAACTGTTAAAAAGATCACAACTAGGCAGACTCCATACTATCTTGTGTATGGAATGCATCCCATACTACCAATAGAATTTGAAGTTCCGACATTTTGTATTAGTAATGAAGAGCAAATGGATGAACATGATAGTCTCCGAGAGCGGATGATATGATTTTTGACGCAAATGGAAGAGGATCGTCGTTTTTCATTTATCGAGACTGAACGAGTTCAAAATAAAGTAAAAGAAATTTTTGACCAATCCATTATAAAAATCAAACGAGGGGACTACATGCTTCTGTATGATAATAGACACATGTTGTTTCCTAGGAAATAACATACTAGATGGATGGGACCTTACAAAGTCATAGAAGTTTTTAACAGTGGATCACTTCGGTTAGCCGATCTTGAAGGACATTTCGCTGGTTTACTATTACGAGCATCATGACAATTGTATTCAAAACGCACCCAAAGCCAGTTTTACTGATTTTACAACCACAGGCACGAATTGAAGGACTTCTTCAATTCAATCCATCAGTAATCCTCACGGATTTGTGCCATCAACTGATCCGCAATCTGAGCGAGACAGAGGAAGGACATATTTCTGCCACTGTCCGGAATCAAGAGATTATTATTACAGAAGGATTTTACTGTCGTGTCTTAGGTTTGCCTATGGATGGCAGTATGCATGTTACAAAGCCAGACTTCATCACTGAGAGTGGAGTGTTTCAAGATGAAGCTTATATTGAGAAACGAGGATATAAACTCTCTTATATCAGAGACCTCAATCTCAAAATCTTCGTTTGATTTGCTCGTGCTTCTATATTCTTACCGAAGCAAGAGTACACCATTTCTAATACGAATATGGGATACCTGCTGAGAGCCCTGAACGGAGAACCCATTGCTTGAAAGTCTCCAGGAAGCTTGGCTTGAAGTATGATTCTCTCCGAACAGACCTAATCCAGAAAAATGCAGAGCTGGAGGAAATCAAGGCTGAGCTATCACATAAGAGCGTAGCCCTTGAAGAAGCAAAAGGAAGATATGATGCTATGCTGGAAGTATTGGAAGTAATTCAAGAGCAGTCCAATACTTTTGAAAATGAAAACTCATTGCTCAAGCAGTAGATTCAGACCTTGCAAGCTTCTTTGTAGGAAGAACGACATGTGCGAGATATTTTACAGAGTAGTAACGAGGATCTGAGAGACAAACTCAACAATGCTATTACCAACAAGGAGAGTGCCGAAGCAAACCAAAGACAGCTCCAGGACTCTGTTGCCCAACTGCAGAATTCTGCAGATATGTTGAGCAAAGACAACCAAATATATAAGAGCTAGGCCGAAGAGGCAATTTTATGACGGATAAGCACCGAAGTCACATTGGCAGCCTGTGTACCTCATGGGAGATACATGATCGACCCAACAGCTTGGAAAGGTATCCAAGAAAGGATGATCCAAACCTTCCAGCTGCAATATCTGCAACCCCAGATGGTTGCATACAAAAAATTGAAAGAAGAACTAGAAGAGGCTAAGTTCCAATCAATCCAAATCCATAATTTTGAAGAGGAAGATCCAGCCCAGCGCTAGGATCAGTCTACGCAGACGAATGAGCCAGTCAAAGCTATGTCATAGAAGGCCGTCCAGACAAACATTATTTTCAAACAAATTCAGAAAGATCAAGAGGTGTAGATTGACCCAGAGGATGATGAGAAGCCAATAGCAATCAGAGACATAGCCGCTGCAGACCAACCAACAACGCTAGCAATTATTCCGTAGTAGCGTCACACAATGGAGCTATTGAGAGGAAGAACAAGGTAGTGTATTCACTACTAAAGACAGAATTTCAGACATTCCAACAAGAACTAACATTTTTTCTTCCACCGTTTTGTAGTCCATAACTATAGTGGAAAATGGATTACCTTCTTTTACCTAAACTTTTTGGTTATACAAAAAGAACAATGGGAAAGCCCTTGGACTTTTTCTAACCTAAATTCTTTTTGGGCCAAACTAACAGTGCACCAAAAAGTTGTCATTAGAGGAGTTCTAAATCCCAAAAAGACCCTTTGTAAAGATTCTTTTTATATTTTTTTCTCAAATTTTTCTTACACATGGACCAATCAAAACACTCAAATTTGAAATCTACGTAACGTAACTTTTTGAGTCCAAATTTTGATTCCATACTAAAAATGGCATAGCTTTTTAGTGGTAAGTCCAAATTTAGCGGAGTTTGGTGCATTAGAAAGCGCTCAACAAGGGCTTTCCAATGATATCTTAGACGACATACTTTTGAGCTATGATTAAAAAGTTATGGCAAGTCAAAAGTATTAGTGTTATAATATTTTAATATTAAAAAAGGCATCTTGCACGAATTCTTAAAGGGTCTTTTTGGAACTCAAAACTCCTCTAATGGCTTGCTCTTGCCATTGTTCAGAATAAGTTCAATTTGCAAACTAACTATTTCCATGTTGTTATAGGATCTATGTATATATATATATTTTAGAATATCTAAAAACATTTGAGAACAATATTTTTCCAGCTTTGGATGAGTATCGAAATAATATAGATTCAATTAACATTTTTGATGTTAAAGAAGTTGTCCCTAGCCCTAATTCCATTCCTTCTAGAATGTCCAATCAGCTGTTATTCCTTGATTTGTGGGAAATCTACACAGATTGGGAAGCTAACTATTCTTATTATTTGGAGGAAGCCAAAACAAATAATATACTTTGCTCCACTAATTCCGATAATTAGACCATACCATACTGACAATTATGTAAATATTGGTTCTCTTATTTCATATGCCCTTCTGTCCATTCAACAACTGTACATTAAAGGAAAATTCCCAGAATATACATATGCTAACTATCTCTTCTACTGAGATGTCTGAAATCTTGTCCGAGGATAGTTGGTACACTCATCTTGAGAATAATACATTGATCGATAACCCCCTTGCACCATTGAGAAATTAAGGATTGGGAGGTTATCCTAGTCTATTATTCCAGGAAGACTACAATCATAATAATAATTATTACCTTGATACAAAAGGGATGACCTTAGAGCAAGTCAATGAAGAAAACGAAGCCCGAGCAAAGGCTATTTTCCATAGAAAGCCGGCCAATAGGAAGCGACATAGAAGAATGTAAGCAAATTGTTTGCGAGCTGCTGCACAGTTGGGGAAGGGGATATGTGGAGCGTCATGATCTCACATTATCCAAAATTATTGTTTATACTGTAAAAATTTTTAATTTTTATACAGGTAAATGTGCTATAGTGCCTAAATTCATGTAAAGGTCTATTTACACTTTGTAAATTCATATTTAGGTTAGAACTCGTAATGTTTTGTGCAACGTTCTATAGAGACGCGGTAGCGGATCCCAACTGACATCCTAACGGTTGGTAAAGGACATTGAGGCTGGTGATCGTTCCTATAAGGTCGACACTTCGTGCCATTGTACTTACGCATTTGCATAGATCTGAGTATCAATAGAGAGAGAAGAGCCAGTTTCTATACCTTGAGCATTTTTTCTCTCTGCCATCTTTTACAGCATTACTTCTTATCAATTGAGCGAATACACTCTGTATAATCTGTAAATGTTTGTGATACTGCTCTGTCTGCGTCACACATATTTCTCATGTTTTACTGAATTTCAGTCACTCTAACGTGGATTTTCAGGCATCACCAGCGAGCAACAATTCTAACTAATGTGTGTAGGGAATTAGCTGAAGTTGTTAAGCATAACCTTAAGCAAAACTTCTTTCAATTCTGAATGAGCTATGTGTTCAGATAATGAACTTGTTTGATGCACTGTTCTGTTTGCTTTCTGTGACAAGAACTAATCCTTTGTGTTCGATTAAGAGAAATCTTTAGCCAATACGATTCTGTTTGATGAATCTATTTGCTAGTTGCTGTCTGATCTGATTGCTTACTACCATCTGAAGAGCCTGAAAGATAAAGTAATCTTTATAATCACAGACCTTGACCAAATCGTTTCTCCATTGGTATTCTTGGATGTCAATTTATCCAAATATCTTTGGATAACCAGATATGTCGCTGTAGTACTCACTATGAATATTACACAATCCAGTCCATTTACTATCTTACATACAGTAATCATACAAAAGATGAGATTATTATCTCTCTTGGGGAAAGATCAAACCTTTTATACTACTTAATTCATTGATTTTGTAGAAATCTAGAACGACTAGGCCACCACAAACATTGTTCGATGAGGAATGTGTTGATTCTCTGAACTCAAGCTCTGGCAGACTGTTTCAAGCCGTAGAGTGTTTTATGGAGTTTACAGACATGATTCTTAATACCTTCCAGAACGTATCCTTCGGGCTGAATCATGTAGATGTCTTCTTGTATAACTCCATTTAGATAAGCTGTTTGCACATCAAGTTGATGCACTTCGAGGTCGGCAGCTGCAGCATATGACAGGAGGGCTCGGATCGATGAATGCTTGACTACTGGATTGAAAGTCTCACTGTAATCAATGTTGGAAATCTGAGTGAATTCTCATGCTACTAGTCTTGCCTTCCTTCGATCAATTGATCCATTGGCACTGTATTTGATCTTGAAGATCCATTTGCAATCAATGATATTGCAGCCTATAGGAGCTTCGACTAGTGACCATGTCTGATTCTTGATCAGAGAGGAATACTCTTTGTCCATAGTTTCTCTCCAGAGATCAGAGTCTGGTTGGTTGAGTGCCTCTTCCACTATTGTCAGTTCCTATATCAAGAGACATGCAGACTCAGGAGTATACCTTGTGGACTGTGTATGCACTTGGCTTGATCTTCTGGGAGGAATCGACTGATGAACCACTCTTGGGACTTGTTGCTGGGTAGCAGCAACGTATTCGTCTAATTCGTTGTCAAATAGTGGGTTGACAATGGACACACTTGAGTCTGAAGCTCTGATTGTCATGTCAATGGCAGGTGATGAAGGTTCTCCTAAAACAATATCCTTGCCTTTGATGATGGCAAACTGATCATCAATAAAGACTGTATTTTGGCTGTACAAGACTTGCTAGATATCGGGATCATACAGCTTGTATGTGTTATCAGATGAAGTATATCCAATCAGGATGGTCTTGAGACCTTGGAAGTCAAATTTCTTCCTCGTGTCTTTTGGGATCTGCACGTAGGCAATGCATCCGAACACTCTTAGGTTCTTCACAGAAGGCTTAGAGCCCGCCCACACCTCATGGGGTGTCTTGCTTAAGAAGACCTTGGTCGAACATCTGTTCTAGATGTAAGCTGCAGTGGAGACAACTTCCACCCATAAACTCTTGGGCAGCGATGTATGCGCTAACATACATTTGGCTGATTCAACCAGAGTATGGTTTTTCCTCTCAACTAAGCTATTCGACTGAGGACTATAAGGAGTGATGAATTGCTGCTCAATGCCTTGGCTTTGGTAGTACTCTTTAAACTTGGTAGAGATGTACTCTCCACCATTGTCTGATGTTAAGGCCTTGATCGTTCATCCAGTATCTTTTTTTGCATGCTCCTTGAAGATTTTAAAGCAATTGAAAACTTTTGATTTCTTCTTGATGAAGTACGCCATAGTCCTTTTGGAGAATTCATCAATAAAAGCTATAAAATACTTTGCATCCTTCAACAAAGGTTTTTTTATCGGGCCACAAATGTCTGAATGTACAATGTCTAACAATCCTCTAGCAGTATGCTGATGGCTTGTGTAGTGGGTTTCTTTCCTGGCCTAACTCTTTCTCTCTCTCCCTTCTCTCTCACAAAAAATATAATAACATGCAATCCCAATAACAATCAGATCCAACAATTAGCAAATCCAAAGAAAGCATGAGAGATGGAGGAAAAGTGATAGAGAGCAAGGACATTCATCAATCATTTTTGAAGAGAACCAATCTGCTTTATTGAAATGAGAAAATGAACATGAGGAGCAACTTGAGTTGGTCCCTTTTTATAGTAGAGAGGAGGACCCTGGCCTCTGAATCCTATTGGTCCATTCTTACCTCCCTAATTATTCAAATTTAAAAAAGAGCGGGAACCATCCAATTTGGAGGGAAACCCAACTTTATTCACTAACTTGACATTTAGGCCCTGCGACATTAAAAGTCCCGCAAAAAGGCCGAAAGTCCTTCTATTGACTTTTAACTATTCAAATAAATATGTGATCATCGGGTTGGACTTACACACGCAGGGTGCCAAATCCCTCTCACTTATTAACTAGGATTAGGGTTGCCTTTGGATCCGCAAACCCTTCAATAGTATCTCCCACCAAAATTGGTGGCGGTCCCACAACACCTATGAGATGCAGTTATTGGGGACTTTTATTGGCTTCGCACCGAATCTTTATTAAATGGTACTGCACCTTCTCCATAAAGTCGAGGCGTGTAGTATTAAAGTCTAAATTGTGTGGCAGAAAACAATGATGGGCCCCGGCAATCCACTTTGAAGTTGTCTATGGTGTGAAGTGTGATTCCCAGGAGCCTCCCATCATTGCTGCACAAAAGTATAAATGTGCAACCGACAATTGATCTTTGATATTCTTTGAGGCCATTGGCTTATTTGGATCGAATGCCAAAGGAGGGAGACAATCCTCCCATTTGGTTGCCACTGATGCCAACAGAGTTAGATCTTTTGGAAATAGTGTCGATTGTCGCACCATTAGATCTGGAGAGTGGACATACTCTTGTAAAGCCCGGTGGAAGTCCACTGAAATTGTCCAACTGTAGGACTGATGGATGATTGGCTGATTGGGCCGTATGGATGGTGATTTTGTCTATAGCCAATCCCAAATCTTTCCATTTATTCCTTCTCGGCATCGGCACATAATAAGGGTCGACCCGCAATTGACGAGGACTGGCGACGTAACTCCTGATTGATTCTAGAGTTTTCTCAAAAACTGTAATTCTCCATGTCGGCTGCTCTCCCAATGTAGGTATTTTGTCCAACTCTTTGTCGGCCTCTATTTCGGCTGCAAGGGCGGCCTCAGTGACGCGCACCTTGTGTGTTGCTCCCTGAAAAGTAATATAAAATTTGGATTTCTCTTCCTTCCACGTACTGAAGGCAAGAGTGATGAAATCCATGTTGATTCTTCCATAAAAGTCTCTCTCATGAATACCCATTGCAGTAAGCAAAGGCTCCGCAAGGGTCATCCACTGAGTGACCATGCTTGTGCTAGGAAGGATCATGATGTCCATTGCAGATGGGACATCACGATGGATAGTATAACACGGAGACTAGGAAATATCAGTAGAAGACATGATGATCAGAATTGCAAAGTAAAATGCGCGAATGTATATCATAAATCAGTTCAGGAAATTTGAAAGCCTTTGGTCTCGGTAAAAATTCGCAAGAGCTTCACTAGCACAAGTGAGGAATGAATCGAATTCAGTTACCTTATAGGTGAATTTGGTGGGTCCAGTACACTGAATACTAGTTTGGCTGACCAGTTCTGAACAAAAATTTGCAAGCATGTACAGTACTGTGAAATTAGGCTATAAAAATCTCGACAAAGGTTTCTGGGAATCTGAACCTATCAGGAGAATGTTTTTCAGGGCTGGTGAAGGACGAACCTTCGCCCAAGTATTGTCATAAATGCATTTTTTCACAATCTGAACCTATGGACAATCTAATTTTGACATTTTAAGATCATCTAGCAGGTCAACGAAGGTTCATAATGAGGTTAAGGTGCTCGGCGAAGGTTCCTAAAATGGCATATTACTGATCCTTTGCCTGACTCAAAAATTGGATTTTTCTTGGACATGAACCTTCGCCCAACTCAAATTAGATAAATCTGAAGTGGATGTATAGTCTGAGAGCTCAACGAAGGTTTTTGATACTATATAGGCCAAATCTGACCAAAACAGTAATTTTCTAAGTCATTTTTCATCAATAAATACCGTTCTTCTTTTTTTTCATGCTGATGACTTTCTGACTTTTGCTCATTAGTCTTTTCTCAATTTTTCTTTTCGTCTTTTTTTTTTTAACTGTCTTTTTCTAAAAATTCAGCAATTTAAATAATGAAAACAAAAAATTGAAAAACGAATAAAATTAAAAAACCATTGAGATCAGACTTGCTGAACTAGCAGAGCAGGCTGCCAAAACTTGCGTAATCGACTGCCATTCACCGGAGTATCAAATCGTTTTCCATCCAAGTGCTCAAGAAGTATTGCGCCATAGTTCAGGATTTCCTTCACTTTATACGGACCTTCTGAAGAAACAAAATGTTTCTAGCTACAAAGCCTTGCTAGCTTTTAGCCCTCGGCCCGACAAAGATGTTTGTGAACATGAAAGTCAGGAGACACGAAGCACGAAAGGTTTCGCGAAAATGAAAGTCAAAGAAGACGATCAAGAACAGTTCGAATCGCAAGAGAATCATGGTTGTCACAACTGCTCGCGATTTCTTCTTCTTCTTCGACCGATTATCTTCAGTGGTATCAGAGCATATCACACTCTTCAGTGGTATCAGAGCCTACCTTATCTTATCATAATCTGACATAGCCAAGAAGCTAGCAGATCCAGGAGGCCAAGCATCTAGACAAACACCCATCAACAAGACAACAGACTCAAGAAGCAATGGCTTCAATCAGCAGCATGCAGAGCAAGATCTGCACAATACTTGATTCTTCAGGATCTAAACATTCTAGCCTGGAAAGTTAAGACATCCTTGATACTCAAGGGCGAAGGACTCTTCCCCTGGGTGGATGGCACAAAAGAAATGTCTACGACAACAGGCAAGGAGCTACGCGAGTGGAGGGAGAAAAATGACAAGGCAGTAGCCTTGCTACCATCTTCCATCGAAGATAGTCTCACACTTGACCTAGTTACACTCTCCAAAGCTAAGGAGATGTGGGATGCATTACTCACCAGATTTCAGACGACCCCTCACTTCTTTCATAAGAAAGATGAAGGATCTATTTTTGTCACTACATAACTCTGGAGAAGAGAACACTATGTTAGATGAGAAGCAGCTCACGTACTTGTTGAGAGCCTTACCCAGATCATTCCAGACGACGAGAACCCTGCTCACGAAAGATCCTACCATGAATCTCGAAAAGGCGATTGTCGAGATTCAAGAGGAAGTTGAGGCCAGAGAACATCTTGATCACAAAGATGGTTCTGACCAGGCCCTCTACGACAACAAAGAAAAATCCAAGAAGCAATCCAAGCCTAAGAGGGAGTCGAATCAGAGGCAGGATCGTGACCAGCAAGCAAAGGGGGCCAGCAAGAGCAACTGGAAGAGCAAAGGGAGGTCGAAACAACAAGGTGCAGACAAGAAGACTTGCGTGAGATGCAGAAGAGATGGGCATACAATAGATACATGCTGGCTCAATCCCAAGATTGAGTGTATCCACTGCCATGAGAAAGGTCACGCAACCATGGATTGCCGCCGAGACCTGAGAAACAAATCAGCACAGAACTGACAGGAGAACAACAATAGTTCATCCTATGTCGAGGAGCCCAAGAGCTTGAAGATGGGCGAAGAAAGAACAAACAGAAATTGTTCGACTGCCTACATCTGTGAAAACGTGTGTGCAGCATCAACATCTGACACAATGAGGTGATTCTAGACTCAGGAGCCACCTCACACTTTGTAAAATCAAGACGAATTATGTTTAATTTCAGAAGTGCAGATCCTTCAAGATTTATAGTTCTTGGAGATGGATCTAGACATAAAGTGAACGGTATTGGTTCACTATGGCTCAACACAAACGACAAAGACAGATGACTCGAAGATGTTCTATTCGTGCCTACTCTGCAACAAGACTTGCTCTCTGTAGCAAGAATAGCAGATGCAGGGATGCGTGTGACGTTTTCTGATGAAGCATGCAATGTGATTGATGCTAGTACCAGTACTTTGATCTCTCAAGGTAGAAGGAAAGGGAACCTATATCATCTGAAGGTACGCCTACCTACAGATCAGGTGCATCAGACTCATGACGACTCACCAGACACTCTATGGCACAGAAGACTCTGCCACATGAGCTCAATGGCACTCTACCAGGCAAGCCATCATGGAGCGATAATAGAGGCCAGCATCTCGAATACAACCAGTTTGACCACCTGTGATACATGTTTGAAAGACAAGATGTCGCACACTCCATTCATCAAAGACTCCTACAGAACGACAAAGATTCTGGAGCTAGTGCATTCTGACATCTGCAGACCATTCAACGTGATCTCAGTAGGAGGTTCAAAGTATTATATAACCTTCGTTGATGATTATAGCAAATTTTTCAGAGTGTATTTTATTCAGAATAAATCTGAAACACTTGATAAATTCACAGAATATGTGAATTGGGCTGAGAGATGTACAGGCAGCAAAGTGAAGCAGATCAGAACCCATGGACGTCCGAATAGAACTCGGTAAACATTTGGCGCTTCTGGTAAGTCCATTACTATGAAAGTAATGACGAACTATACTCCCACAATTCTAATAGGTATATCTTCAACCATTCCTTGTAGACGAACTATGGTTTGATCAGCTAGCTTAATAGCAAAAGTAGCAGGCTTGATCTTTGTAAGGCCCCATTTTGCACATAGCTTTGTAGAAATCAGGTTAACTCCTGAACCGCCATCTATCATAGCTGCTTCCTTAGGAATGATGTATCGGCAGAGTGATATTCTTTTGATCACTTTTCCAAGCGGCTCCAACATGGAGTACTTCGTTAGATTCTTCAAATCCAGCACAAAAAAGTGGCTCCTGATGGACTTCTGGTTCGACTTGAGCTAACTTTTGCACTAAGACTTCTTTTGCTTTTGGCACCAACTTGAGGAACTCTCCCAATGAAATATTGATCTTGCTAGACAAAATATTCATGAGCGGTTCTGTTTGCGGTGCTTCCAATTCAGTCATCTTGAGGGGTTCTTCATGATGATGCAACTGGTCATTCATATCCGTACGTGAATTTTTTGGTGGCTGCAATGGTGAAGAACGAACTTCTGTTGTTGTTTTAGCAGCTTCAATCTCCTCTTCTTCTTGCAGATGTTTAATCCACTGTCTCATATCATGATATCTTCATTTTTCTGCATGAAGATTTGGATATACTCCTGATGCTATTGGTGTATCATTCAATGGTATAGAATCAGCAGGTACTGGATCTGCTATCGGTTCTTTCTGCTTCTGTGCTCTGGTGACCACCATCAAGGGTGCACTTGGTTTATTTTGAGCTGCTGGTCTTCGCTTGATTATTATCAAATTTATAGGTGTTGTAGCTGGTGATGGCTTCGATCTTGCTGGACAGTCTTTATAGCAATGCCCATTATCATAGTCACGACAAAATGGTACAAATTTTTCTTGATTTGGACATTCTACAACTTTGTGATTTTCTCCACATGCAAAGCATCCAAGTGGTGCTCTGGTCCAATTTCTAGAGGCTTGTTGTTGAGCGGCAACATAAATAGCGTATTGTTCTGAAAATACTCCTGAAAGTCCACCTTCTTGATCAGTACCATAGTTCCATTGCTCAGCACTTATGAACGATTCTGGTTCCGTCAAATTGGTAGGAGGAGCGGAATGCTTGGTGGGGCAGGTAAGGCTAAACATTCCAAGTATCCAAGAGTAGATTGTTGCTATCTAGCTACTACATTTCCTCCATATTGTGGTTCTCAATATCCCATTTGGGCATACCATTGCTGAATTATCTGAGGGTTGAAGTTGCAGAAAGCAGTCTCATGATCAGGTGAATTACACAAATGGCATACACTGATTTCCATTCATTTTTTCAATTGAGGACACTCATTCACCATGTGATTTCCTGTACAAATAGAACACCAGACCCTTTTCCTAGTAGGAAAAGTCTTTGCAAACTTTGCAGGTTCCTTGTTCGCTTGTTCGTGGAAATTTTCCAATGCTTTGATCTTCTCATCAAATTGCGACAGCAACTTTCCCATTTGTTTCTGCTGGTTCTTTCCAAGTTTCTCGAACTCGTTGAGCATCATTTCTGCAGTAGCGTTGGCATTCGTTGATGCAATCGTGGTGGATTTCGTAGTAGTATGCCCTACTGTATAGGACAACATACTGATATTCGGCTCATCATCTGAATCTTCATCCTCCTCCCGTGTTGCATCGTCCATAGCATTTTTCAAGAGTGCATACTCATTATGGCGTTTCAGTTCACGTTTGATCCATTTAGATAGACCTGACAAAAACCACATAATCATGGAATTTTTGTTTATCAGCTCAGGTTCGTACTCATATCTGAGGCATTTCACCCGCTTAATGTAATCTCAAACCATTTCTCGCTTTTCCATTTTAATTTTACTTAGAAGTAAGAAAGGGTCTTCCATAAACTTTCATGGTTTGAACCATGTGTTAAGGGCTCGTTTAACAACCTCTCAATCTGTACACTCAGTTTCATCTTGATTATAGTACCAATCTTGTGCTGCGCCTATTAAGGCCATAGGAAACAACTTAAGTTTATCTTGAGGATAAATCTCGCCATAGACTTCACAGGATTCAACATAGATCTGAAGAAATCTAAGTGGATTTGTTAATCCATGATATTTGGGTAGATCCAAATGTGGTGCTCTTCTAACAATAATTCGATTGACTTCCTGTGGAGCAGCTCTAGGGACAGCCATCTTTACAAATTTAGATCAAGCAGACAATGAGATTGGATCTAGATTTTTCAATCGAAAAATATCTCAGATTAGATCTGCTAGATCTATTCCACTTTCCAAAAATCTGATTCTATATTGTGAAAAAGATTTCAAAATTCAATCCATCGATACTTCTCAAAAATGAAAAAAAATTCAGAATCCAATTCAGAATATATTAGATTTGCCAGATTTTGATAGAGACTTGATCTGGAAAATCAGGACCTAAAAATAGGACTGACGAAGGTTCACTAGGCGAAGATTGGCTCGGCAAAGGTTCAACAATGTTATTTCTAAAAAAAAAAAAAACTCTCTAGTCAATTTTTCTAACAATTTCTTGGAAAATAACCTTCGCTGACCTCTCAGATGAAAGATCTGACACAGATAAAACTATGGAAAACCGGACGAAGGTTTTTGATACAAGAAAATATAGTTTCTATAGTTTGGCGAGGGTAAAAATCAAGATTATCTATGATCTAAACAAGAAGAATCTTCCTCGAACTCAAAAAATAGTATTTTACTATAAATAGAATGTTCTGGAAACTCGGCGAAGGTTCTGGCGAAGGATCAAGAGTAATACTGATATTTTTGCAAAAAAACGGCTTTTTTGGCAAAAATATGGCAATATGACAACTGATTTTCTAAAAACCCTTCTGTTTTTGGTATTATTCTTTGCCAACCTGACAGTTAATAGATCTAAATCACACCTATCACAGTGAATCAGGCAAAGGTTCTTTTTTTTGTATTTTTAGAGTTTTCGTGATTTTTTGGTGTTTTTTTGCGATTTTTCTAATGTTTTTGAAAATCTGCTAGGAATTAATCTTCGCCCTTCAAACTGAAGGCTTTGTGAACAAAACAAAAGGTATCTGCAACTCGGCGAAGGTTTCCTAAAAGAGGGCAAAAAGTTATAAGCTCTGATGACACTTTTTGACTCCTTTTGACCAAAATCTGGCAGATTTGACCGAGTTGTTTTTTCTGATATCTCAGATCCAAATGGATCTTAAGATTCGTGATCTGAATAGCTTTTCTTGTTTAATAATCAAATTAGATTTCAAACAAGAAAATCCACTCAGCAAAATCAATCCCAAACTAACTCTAATGCAGAACTAACACTATTCATGCCACGACAAGATGCCTAATGCAAGCTAACCATCCAACAAACATGCTGCAAACTGGAAAATTGGCGTAGCTCCCTAGCAATAGCGCCAAAATTGTAGTGGGTTTCTTTCCTGGCCTAGCCTCAAACCATGATCTAGTCAATCTAGCATCAAAGAGATGAAGCTAGTTGTGACGCGTAGGTTCATTCCCATGAGAGCGATAGTATAGTTCAGATTTCAACATGACTGGAGGATTCACATCTAACTCTAACACCCATTATCCCTACGATCCATTAACACTACATCCATTAACACTACGCATCCACAACAAAGATAGCTTACTCTTTCTCTCTCTCTCTCCCTTTCTCTGTCATAAAAAGTATAATAACATGCAATCCCAATAACAATCAGATCCAACAATTAGCAAATCCAAAGAAAGCATGAGAGATGGAGAAAAAGTGATAGAGAGCAAGGACATTCATCAATCATTTCTGAAGAAAACCAATCTGCTTTATTGAAATGAGGAAATGAACATGAGGAGCAACTCAAGTTGGTCCCTTTTTATAGTAGAGAGGAGGACCCTGGCCTCTGAATCTTATTGGTCCATTTTGTTAAAATCATATTAGGATCTAGTGCTATATGCAAATCACATGAGTCAATCACCATAGACACTTCTCACAAGCTCTCAAAGATGGTACAACAAAAGCTAAGTCTATTATAAAGAAACACTGTACATATAACAAAGCCCCAAACTACATGGGCTCAACAGGTGTCACTAAACTGGCCTACCACCTGCCAAACTAGAGTCAGGCCCAATATGGCCACATATACTGACAAACCCAGGACATGCCCCTGAGTATAGCATAATGAACTCAAAATCACTATACAGGCTAATTTCTTCCTACGTGTGGCTACTCAACTAACCCAAGTAGCCATCTACGGGATCAGTGCCCGATCAATATATCCTAACGGGTCACGTCCCGAACACAACTAAATACATCAAATCTAATCAACTTTACAATATCACATTTAGAGCTTACATAAAATGTATATCAGATTAACTCTGATTTCTAACTCTCCCTTAAGCTCAAATGTGATAAGAGTGAAAAACAATAATTTGTAGCAATGTCTGGAGTGTCCAAAAGATGTTATGCATGTCCATGCTACCATGTACTTGACTCACACTCAAGCACACCAACAAACTACCAGGTTTGACTCACAAAGTATCATGCAAACACAATGCTCATACAGGACTCTCGACTAGCTGACTCGTCCCCAATCCGACTTGAACACAAGCGGACCACATGAGCGACATGGCTCAAACTGAGGAAATCCCACTGCCACCATGAGACTGACATCCCCCATCTAGCTAGGTTGACATCCTATCAGACACTTACAAGCACAGATCTGTAAAGCTGACATAAATGAGCAACTGAGGCTCAAGCTGAGGAAATCTTACTGCCACCATAAGATTGCACCCTCACTAGATAGACAGCTAGTAGACAATGACAAGTCAATGAGCATAAATGACTACTTTGTTTCATTGTAGCAAATGCACAACCACATACAACTCCGACTCAGATCTAGACTCCCGTGTCAAGTCAAGATGCAAGTGCACACACACTCATGCAAACCAACACGAATGATAAAGCGTCAAATACATGACCAAGAACTGCCCATAAGTGGTATCATGTCATACCAACACCTGTGCCACCTGTAGATCCGCTGACACCACTGGTCATCAAATCAGGTCTCCAACCATGGCCCGCACCTGTAACCAGGATGCCCTCACGTCCAAGCATATCCAACTGTCCAACAAGTCCTGAAAGCTGGTCCCCATCCATTCCCCATGCTCTAAGCACAAGAGTCTACCAAGGACTCAATGAATGAATGTACACAAACCTCACCATAGGCTATACTTGAGTAGCTTGCCCATCTCCCAGAGATACTGATGATGATTTGCCTCTCCTACATCTCATGTAGGCTCAACTTCCCATGCTTGATGCTGCCAATTCTATTTGACTAGTCTATAGGCCCAAGCCAAAGCAAATGTAAACTAGATCCACTATCGTGATGAACAGCTCACCCACGATCCATAACATATCAGGTAAGATAGCTCCAGAACCCTGTACTCTGTACCATTTGATCACTAAGTATCCATTACCCACTGATAGCTCCCCAAGAATCTGTCCACCTGTAGTGCAACTAGACTCCAACTGGATCTAACCAAAACTGCATCCTGCTTACCAAATGATGATGGATAGAAACAACATGTGATGGCAACCTGGAGATAACTGTGTGTGAAGGATTTCAGATCATTCAAGATCCAATCCATGTCCCTGATCTTCGGTTACAATAAGGAGCAAACCAACAATCCTGTCAATGTAGAAAAATCAGCATCTACATACAAAATGAGATGTAAATTCTAAGAGATACTGATCAAACATGAACCAAAATATAAAATATGTTTTCTGTCCATACAATTACAGTACCCTACTGTATTTCACATGTGTGGAACCGAAAATAGCAAAATATGAGCATTCTACACACAAGATTGCAAGATATCGCCAAGATAGTGCACCAATGAGTAGTAGAACCCAAAGAGAACCATGTATAATGATGAAATGAGAGAGAGAAGAGAGAAGATGTGTCTCTCCATGAGTCACATCCTTTTATAGAGTTTCCAAACCCTATTTGGCCACTTGGCTTTCCCTCCAAAATGTAAACCCTACTATTTTTGTGTCTAGATTCAATGTACCCAAAGTTCAAATTTGAATCTCTCTCAAACTCGACTACCAACTTTCCCACACTTTCAAAAAGTGTTTATTGAATGTATTTTAAACTAATATAACTTCAAAAAGTTTATCTCTAAGTCTAAAATGAGTTTGGCCTCTTATTGACAATTTACCAAAATATGACTAAACTAGTCTAAACTAGTTGAAATCTCTCACACTCCCTCTTCAACTAGTTTTGGCATAGTTTTGACAATAGAACTTTGATCCAACTTTAGAATGATCTCCATCCTAATTATAGATCTCCTTTCTAAGGTTCTAAAGTATCTTTCATAATTGATATAGACAATAGTATCCAAATTGGATGCTTCACTATTTCTTACATCAATTTTACACATCAAGATATAACTAGAACATGAAGAACCAAATAGAATGTCAATGAAATGATTCCTCCATGCTTCAAACTTTTAACTCTTTGGAAAATTATAACAACCAAACAATAAATGTGAGTGATGACCATTTTCTTGTTTGTCTCCTCCAACTTTGTCCTTTCTTGATATGTCTCCACCATAAAACTCCATGAATGAGCCTCCATCTCCATCTTGCCACAAGAAACCATCAAACCTTGGAAATCCATGAGTAGGTGAGTACATCAATGATGCAAATAACCACATGACTCCATAAACCAAGTAGGTTGCACTAGTCCATCTTCAAGATCTACTTGACATAAGAAAATGACCATGAATTCACCAAAAAATGACAATCTCCAAACATTGGCATCAAGTAACTCAAACTTGAGAACTTGATCATGGATGAGTGATATAATGAGCCTCGAATAGCTTCATTTCCATCAGCAAAACCAGCCAAGAATGCTAGTACAACTCCAACAATAAGATATTGCAAGACAATGTAGCTAGTTTGTCTATATTTTGACAATTTGCACACATCCACATGAAATAGCTCAAACATGAGATAAAAAAAATAAAGTAAACTTGAACAACACATCCTTGCTGCTCCTTTGACCTTACTTGAGTCTTCACTAAGCTGCAAAAATAGATCCATAACATCTTTGCCAATTACCTCTCCTTTGAGCTCTTGACTAGCTCCAAATTGCCAACTTCCTTTTTGCGTTGTTGAAGTCCTTTGAGACCAACCTCTTGATCTTCCTCTTGACCATCAAAATCATTTAACAAACTTGTTTTCCAGATCCATTACTTGCTTTTCTAGTATGAAAACCATGAGAACCAATATCCACTTTCATAGCATCATCTACACAAGAAAATTCTCCAAAACATGTGAGTAAAGCAAAGTGCGTCACTTCCACTTGCTTACCTTTCTCTTGAACATCAAATATATCAAAGATATGAATTTCTTCAGACCTGAACCTCTGGAAATACTCCCTCTCAAACATATAATCTAGATCCAACAAGATCTCATCAATGCTTGATCTCGATCTTCGATAAAGGTTAGTGGAAACAATGTCACCATCATAAATCAAAAGATAGATTCCAAACTTTCCATCCAACATGAAGTAGAGTGGGTGAAGATGAGTATCAAACCTAATAAATCCAGCCTTTTTGAGTCCATAACAAACCTCAATAAGCTCACCAATGAGATCTTCCTTGCCTTGAAGAAATTGCGTCTCGATTTGCTCCATGTAGTCTTCTCCAGCCAACCTTTTGCCATCTTGATCATGAGTGATCAATTCACAATCATAGAATCCTTTGAGTTGATGAAGAGATGTGAGATCCATGCCTTGGATCTTCCCAAGAACCAATCTTCCATTGCTCTTTCCTTCATAAGACTCCCTCTTAATGATTGCATCATAAGAAGTAGAAACCTCAAAAACATTAGAAGCCATGATTAGTATCTTCAACATAAGGATGATTGAAGTACTCTCTTTTTTCAAATAGGAACTTCTACTCAATGTTTTAGGTAATGAATCATATGATAATGATTCTTCCTCACTATCATTCACAATGACATCATTCAAAGTACATCCTACTTTGAACTCTTCACATACTTCTCTTCTTCTTGACTTGTGACTATCTCCCTCACCAAGTCTCTTGATAGAACCATTTGATCTACTCTCTTTATGAAGACATGTGACTCCACTTGCTGCAAAAATGACTTTCTTGGACTCATCACAAAAGAATGTATAAGAACCATCTCCTTCATGAATTCACCTAGCAGCATCTTTTTCCATATGATCAAAGAAATCATTAACAATATTTTCCAAGGAAGAACCTTCACCTCCATTGATGAAGTTGTGAAAAACTCAGATCCAAAAGATGCTAAAGTTTCATAAAGATCTTGGCCATGGAAGTTATGCACATCTAGATTGAAAAAATGATAGAAATTGTGATGTTAAGCATACTAAACATCAACTAAACATCAAAATCTGATCATAAGCTTCCACAAACAGAAACTTGCTGTCCCTGTCCGTACTTCAGAGCCTACAACCTGCATTTCACACGTGTGAAGCCATAGCAACAAAGAAATCACAATTCTAGTGGCTAGAATGCAAGATATGAACAAAAAAGTGAGAGAGAAGAAGATGGATCTTCAAAGAGCATAACATTCATTCAATAGAATGAAAATGAGATGTGTACATACTCGTGGAGATGGCTATTTATAGCAGCCATAGTGCCTCTTGGCCACTTGTCTTATGATAGGCTAAAATTGGGGTCCAATAGGATTCACCCATATACCTAGAAATTTGGTCAAATAGGAATGCACCAAATTATGAGCCAATAGAAGAGCTCCACACTCGACCTCCTCTAATTAATGTGACCTCAAAAGTAGTGTACACATACTTTGGGCCTCTACATACATGTATGAACCTATCTCTAACTTTTATTTGGCCATAGGCCTACAAAATCTCAAGTTAGGAAAATACTACTAGTTGACAATTTTTCACACTCCCTCTTCAACTAGTTTTAGCATAGATTTAGAAAGTACACCAAGACTTGTTCTATGCTTGAAAAATAAGTCCTTTCCCAATGCTTTGGTAAAGATATCAGCCACACATTCCTTTGATGGGACATGTTCAAGCTTGATCTCTTTTGCCAACACTTGTTCTCTCACAAAATGGTAAGCCACCTCGATATGTTTGCTCCTTGCATGGAAAACCGGATTGCTTGCTAGACTTTGGGCTGAAAGGTTGTCACAAAAGATGATTGGACTCTCTGAAAAATCCAGCAAATGAAGCTCCATAATCATCCTCTTGATCCACACCATCTCCTTTGTGCATGATGTCAAAGCTTTGTACTCGGCCTCACTAGAAGAAAGTGATATAGTTGCTTGTTTCTTCGACATCCATGAGATAGCTCCATCACCTATGAAAATAGCATGTGCATTTATGGATTTTCTATCCATAAGGTCTCCTGCAAAATCTGAATCTGAAAAACCAAATAAGTTAGGTGATGAGCCTCTATAAACAATGCCAAAATCTTTTGTTCCCGAGATGTATCTCAAGATCCTCTTTCCTAGTTTCCAATGTTCTATGCTAGGATCTTGCATGAATTGGCTTAATCTACCAACACAATAAGATAAATCAGGTCTTGTGATGGTTAGATATATAAGAGAACCTATTAGCTTCCTATAGAGAGTAATGTCCTCGAAGGATCTTTCATTACCTCTTATAGTTAGCTTTACATGTGATTCCATAGGTGTATCAATAGGATTTGCATCTACCATATGAAATCTATTGAGAATAGAAATAGCATACTTCTCTTGTGAAATAAAAGTGATTTGAGAAGTTCTAATTACTTCTATTCCTAAGATATAGCTCAAAAGACCAAGATCATGCACTTCAAATTCCTTTTTTAGTGCTTTCTTGATATCTTCTATATCTTCCTTGTTCCCTCCACTTAAAATAATGTCATCCACATAAATTAGAAGGATTGTAACATCATTAGCACTAATTCTAAAGTAAAGTGAATGATCATACTCACTCATAGTGAAGTTTTGAGAAAGTAGAAAAGAGTTAAGCCTAGCATACCAACTCCTTGGTGCTTGCTTAAGACCATACAAACTTTTTTGTAGAAAACACACATGATTAGGCTTGCTATGAGAAACATAGCTCTCGGGTTGCTCCATGTAGACTTCCTCTTCAAGATCACCATTCAAGAAAGCATTAGAAATGTCTAATTGCCAAAGATCCCATCCATAAAGAGTTGCAAGGGAAATGATTACTCTTATGCTCACCATCTTTGCCACGGGTGCAAAGGTTTCCTCATAGTCAATGCCATGCTCTTGAGCATAACCTTTAGCCACCAACCTTGCCTTCAACTTGTTGATAGATCCATCTTGATTTGTCTTTACCTTGAAGATCCATTTGCATCCAATTGCACTTTTGCCCTTTGGAAGCTCCACCAATCTCCATGTGTTGTTCTTCATAAGTGCTTCAAACTCAAGATCCATTGCTTGGATCCATTCCTCTTTTTGCCTTGCTTCATCTACACATGAAGGTACATCAAAAGAAGTTAGGAAAGCATAGTTGGATCCATCCACCACTTGCTTACCTTTGCCATCATAAGTGAGCCTTGAGGGTTTCACTTTATGCCTTGGAGTTCTCCTTGGAATTTGACTTGAAGAGGCTTCTTCATCATCCACATCCAATGTGTCATCAACTCCATTGTCATCAAGCACATTAGTTGCAACAACACCATCATCACTTGAAACAACTTTTGGAATGTTACTTTCATCAAAAATGACATCCCTACTTGTGAACACTTTCTTGATTGAAGGAACATAAATCCTATATGCTTTGCTTACTTCACTATAACCAACAAAAATGCCCTTTCTTGAAGATGGATCCTCCTTAGTTCTATCATCAAGAGTAATGTTGAAGTAGCAAATGCATCCAAAAGTTCTTAGAAACTTGACATTAGGCTTCATACCAAACAAAGCTTCAAAAGGGGTTTTTCCTTCCAATACAACACTTGGCCATCTATTGCATAGGAAATTTGCACACAACAAAGCATCACTCCAAAAAGGTTTAGGAAGATTAGCATTCAATCTCATTGCCTTTGCACTCTCACACAAGGTTCTATTCTTCCTCTCGGCCACTCCATTTTGTTGTGGTGTTCTTGGACATGTGTACTCCCTCTTGATCCCATGCTCATCGCAAAAGGCTTTGAATTTGTTAGAAATGTATTCACCACCATTGTCGCTCCTCAAGCATTTGATTTTGGTTGTAAATTGAGTCTCAATAGCAACTTTGAACTTGACAAACACATCAAACACCTCATCCTTGCTCTTTAGTAGATAAACCCAACAAAATCTACTAAAATCATCAATGAAAGTTACATACATCTTAGCACCTCCATTGCTAATTGTAGTAACACCATGAATATCCGAATGCAAGAGAGAAAAAGGCATCTTAGATCTAGATATAGATCTAGTATATGGCAATCTATGTGATTTAGACAAAGCACATTCTTCACAAACATGATTCAAGCAAGTAAGAGACTTGGGAAGTCCCCTTACTACCTCCTTTTTGGCTATTACCTCCAAGGCCTTGTAGTTGAGATGTCCCATCCTTTTATGCCATACCTCTTGAATTGACATTTGTTCATTTGCCATGCATCCAACTTGGTTAGCAACAACACATGCATCAAGCTTGAACAATTTCCCTTGCCTTTTCCCTTTTGCAATGATACTACACCCCTTTTTGATCAAGCAAGCATCACCATCAAACTCAACTTTGAATCCTTTGTCAAGCATTTGGCTTACACTAAGTAAGTTCTTGGTAATGGATGGAATGAGCAAAACATCTTTCAATTCTATATTCCTATTTGTAGAAAGTGAAATAGGAATTGTGCCAATCCCCTTGATTGCACACTCACCATCATTTGCGGTATAGATTACCTTCCTATCACCATCAAATGCCATTAAAGATGAAAAATACTCTTTATGATATGTCATATGAGAAGTGGCTCCACTATCAATCCACCAAGGATCAATGTCTCCATGATTAGCCAACAAGCAAGATGACATAACAAAAGCATCATTTGAAAGAAGCTCATCCCCACCCTCATCAATAGTTAGATTGGTTTGCTTTTCCCCTTGATCCCTCTTTTTCTTAAAACAATCACTAGCAAAATGCCCTTTGACTCCACAATAGAAACATTTTAGCTTAGATCTATCCTTCTTTTTGCCAAAAGTAGAGTGCTCACCTTGGTCTTGCCCTTTAGACCAATTGCTTTTACCTTTGCCCTTGAACTTGCCTTTAGAGAACATTGCCTCCTCTTCTCCTCCTTGAGATGTAGAAGATGCTCCCACTCTTGCTTGCAACCTGAATTCTTCAGCCAACAAGACCTCTTGCAAGTCTCCAACACTTGGTAAACATTTTTGGATAGCATAACTTTGAACAAGATTAGCATGATCATCCAACAAGCCATTGAGAATCACTTGAACAAGCTCCTCATTATTTATGCCATCATTAATGCATGCTAACTCATCATTCAATGCTTTAACTCTCAAAACAAAAGCATGTCCATTCTCACTCTTCTTTTGCATACAAGAAAAGATTTGCCTTCTTAAAGTCAACACTCTAGAAGTAGACTTGGATTCATAAACCTTCTTCAAGGCTTCCCAAGCTTCACTAGATGATGTGCACTTACCAACCTCTTTGATAAGCTCATTTGTCACATTCATCTTGATCATGTGAAGGGCTTTCTTTGCCCTCTTGTCATACCTCAATTGTTCTTGAGGTGCCAAAGGTCTCTCCTCCACACCTACAACAATATCCATCAACTCATTCATCTCAAGCAAAGACTCCATCCTTACTTTCCAAGTAGAATAGTTGAGGGAGGTAAGCCTATCATTGCTTTCCAACATGTAGCCTCCATTTGTAGCCATGTTGCAATGATTGATCTCTGATCTTTGACCTGTTCCAATGCACTAAGCACTCTCTTGAATCAACAAATGAAACACAAGAAGAAATCACAAAGATTTGGAACCTAAAACCTTACTTTTTCTCTCTTTTCCTCACTTTTTCCTTAATTTTAGCCACTAGTTTTATGATTTCTTGATCAAACCAAGACCAAACCTCAATATACTTGCTTTTCCCTCACTCCTAAGATTGAAATACACTCTTGAATCATTCAGCAAACTGAAAATCAGAGGGTTACATCAATTTTGAAGTTTTTGACATGAAGAAGCAAGAAATTGAATCAAAAAACTATATGCTAGAATGGAAAACTAATAGGATCTTGTTGGATCTTGCATCTCCCTCTTTCCAAAACAATTTTTGTCTCCTTATTCTGATAAGTACAGAGGGAATTCGCCCTACTTCAATTGAAATGCATACAAATGATGTTTTGATCACAAAGATCCAATTTCTACACATAAATCAACAAGATTTTTAGCTAGAAACTTGATTGGAATGCTACAAAAGCAAACTCGCCCACAAATCTCTTCTAAATCTGGCAAAACCTGCACATTTGGCCGCCTAATGCTCTGATACCATGTGAAAAACTCAGATCCAAAAGATGCTAAAGTTTCATAAAGATCTTGGCCATGGAAGTTATGCACATCTAGATTGAAAAAATGATAGAAATTGTGATGTTAAGCATACTAAACATCAACTAAACATCAAAATCTGATCATAAGCTTCCACAAACAGAAACTTGCTGTCCCTGTCCGTACTTCAGAGCCTACAACCTGCATTTCACACGTGTGAAGCCATAGCAACAAAGAAATCACAATTCTAGTGGCTAGAATGCAAGATATGAACAAAAAAGTGAGAGAGAAGAAGATGGATCTTCAAAGAGCATAACATTCATTCAATAGAATGAAAATGAGATGTGTACATACTCGTGGAGATGGCTATTTATAGCAGCCATAGTGCCTCTTGGCCACTTGTCTTATGATAGGCTAAAATTGGGGTCCAATAGGATTCACCCATATACCTAGAAATTTGGTCAAATAGGAATGCACCAAATTATGAGCCAATAGAAGAGCTCCACACTCGACCTCCTCTAATTAATGTGACCTCAAAAGTAGTGTACACATACTTTGGGCCTCTACATACATGTATGAACCTATCTCTAACTTTTATTTGGCCATAGGCCTACAAAATCTCAAGTTAGGAAAATACTACTAGTTGACAATTTTTCACAGAAGTTAGCTCTTTCCTTACCTTTTTCATGCTTTCACTTGCCATGAAGAACCATTGAAACACCATCATTATCCTCAAGACTAGCCAAGTTAGCACAAAGATGAACATCTCCAAGAAGCATATTAGATCTTGACCTAGATCTAGCATAAGGAAGTTTTTAGACTTTGCATAAGATCCACCAATCTTATTGATGCTAAAAGGCAACTTTGGAAAGTTGATACCAATCTCCTTTTCCATTCCATCCTTTTTGTTAGCCATAATAAAAGCATCAAGCTTGAAAAGTCTACCTTGTCTATTGCCCCTAGCAACCAAGATTTCTTCCTTTGTAATAAAACAAGCATCACCACCAAACTTTACCATGTATCCTTTCTCTATCATTTGACCAACACTTAGCAAATTCTTTGAAAGTGAAGGAATGTAAAGAACACCATCAAGTCTTGCTTTCCTATTAGTAGAGAGACAAATAGGAATTGAACCAATACCTTCAATCACACACTCACCACCATTGTCCATGTGAATTGCTTTCTTGGCTCCATCATAAGTGACCAAAGAAGTAAAGAACTCCTTGTGACTAGTCATGTGTGAACTAGTTCCACTATCAATCCACCATGAATCTTTGTCATCTTCACTTGATATTAGACTTGAAAAACACATCAAAAGAGAATCACCACCACCTAGATCCTCATCATTAGTAGTAAAGTTGATTTGCTTGCTACCTTCATCTCTTTGCTTCTTCAAACATTCATTTGAAAAATGCCCTTTGATTCCACAATAAAAGCATTTTAACTTAGCCTTATCTTTCTTTTTGCCAAAAGAAGAAGTCTCACCTTGATCTTGCCCTTTAGACCACTTGCCTTTGTCTTTGCCCTTGATCTTGCCTTTAATGAACATAGCCTCCTCTTCATAATGAGATGTCAATGTAGATCCACCTCCTCTTGATTGAAGCCTATACTCCTCATTCACCAAGATCTCTTGCAAGTCCACAATACTTGGCAAAGTCTTTTGAATAGCAAAACTTTGAACAAGATTAGCATGATCATCCAACAAGCCATTGAGTATAACTTGAACAAGTTCTACCTCCTTAATGCTTTCATCAATACATGTTAACTCATCATTGAATGCTTTAACCCTCAAAACAAAAGCACGAGTACTCTCTTCCTTATTTTGTAAACTTTGAAAGATTTGCCTCCTAAGAGTAAGAACTCTGGATGCAGACTTGGATTCATAAAGCTTCTTCAAAGCTTCCCAAGCCTCCAAAGATGATGTGCACTTACCAACTTCTTTGAGAAGTTCAGTGGTAACATTCATCTTAATCATGTGTAGAGCCTTATTTGCTCTCTTGTCATACCTCACTTGATCTTGTTGAGTTTTTGATCTCTTCTCCAACCCTACAACAATATCCAAAACATCATTCATCTCAAGAAATGACTCCATCCTCACTTTCCACATTGAGGTAAGCCTATCATTGCCTTCCTACATGAATCCACCACTTGTAGCCATGTTGCAATGGCCTGATCTTCTTCTTTCAACATGTTCCAATGCACGAAGCACTCTCTTGAATGTCAACAAATGAACTCAAGAAGAAATCACAAAGATATGGAACCTCTCAAATCTCTTCTAGCACTTCTAACTAGAAAATCAACACATAGAATAGTGAAATCTTGATCACCTATGATATATCCTCAATCTAATGATTCTTTCCACTTACTAGGATTGAAACAAACTCAAATAAAGCTTAGTAACCTCACAAACTAGAGATCCAATCAACATTAGGGTTTGACAAAATCACAAAAATTGAATATCTTGAATTCTACATGCAATTTCTAGAAACTTGATATATCTTCTTGTAGACTCCAATGAAGACCTTCCTAATGTACAAAAAATCATCTAAATCTAGTAAGCCAAGTGTGAAATCGTAATTGATCAAGTATATAACCCTATATTGAGTTTTGACCTACAAAAGATCAATTCTACACATGCAAAAATGCTGATTTTTGAGTAGAAATCAATCTAGCATGCTCTAGCATTGGTAACTCCTCCAAATCCTTGCTAAAGATGGCTGATCCTTTCATAACCTGAAACACAATAGCTCTGATACCATGTGAAGGATTTCAAATCATTCAAGATCCAATCCATGTCCTTGATCTTTGGTTATTATAAAGAGCAAACCAACAATGTTGCCAATGTAGAAAAATCAGCATCTACATACAAAATGAGATGTAAAATCTAAGAGATACTGATCAAACATGAACCAAAACATAAAATATGTTTTCTTTCCGTACAATTACAGTACCCTGCTGTATTTCACACGTGTGGAACCGAAAATAGCAAAATATGAGCATTCTACACACAAGATTGCAAGATATCACCAAGATAGTGCACCAATGAGTAGTAGAACCCAAAGAGAACCACGTATAATGATGAAATGAGAGAGAGAAGAGAGAAGATGTGTCTCTCCATGAGTTACATCCTTTTATAGAGTTTCCAAACCCTATTTGGCCACTTGGCTTTCTCTCCAAAATGTAAACCCTACTATTTTTGGGCCTAGATTCAATGTACCCAAAGTTCAAATTTGAATCTCTAAACTCGACTACCAACTTTCCCACACTTTCAAAAAGTGTTTATTGAATTTATTTTAAACTAATATAACTTCAAAAAGTTTATCTCTAAGTCTAAAATGAGTTTTGGCCTCTTATTGACAATTTACCAAAATATGACTCAACTAGTTGAAATCTCTCACACTGTGCATATAACCATGCAGCTCACGTGATCACTCACCAAAGTATCAGTTATCACTCCCTGAACAACCATCTCCATCCATGTCGGCTCACAACCATGGGCATGCTGGATCCACATCACCCCGTAATGCACTCCATGCCCTCAGGATATGTACCACATCGGGTACACTCCATGCCACCTACCTCCAAGTAGGCTTGACCCATCCCTAGGTCACCACATGATGCACCAGCTGAAGAACATCGTCCATACATCAAATGACATATCATACTTGAGCAACTGTAGCATCTCCTTGAGTGCCACCCCAATGGACTCGTCATCCACATACTATGCTCACCTGATGTCTCCGATCCTGGTCACCATCCTGCTAGACAAGCCGAACTCCAAAGCATCACTTGCTCCACCTGGCTCCTAGCATCTGCTCGCTCTCCTTGGCTATGTGCCACCCGACACCATGCCAATGCAAGCACGTCCCTGAGTCGCCGCTCATGGGATCCCGAGACCACTGTCTCCTTGATTGTACTGAGGTATATGGCTCTGAGTGACTTCCTCTAGGCTTATCCCTGATCTCACCACCAGAGAATCTGCACCATGGAAATTACAACACCTGTGCCAAGCCTAGACTCCTACACATACAGCCAAATGCATGAAAGCTATATATAGCTTATCCACACCCGTGATGGTAGATGCCTCCCCGTCGATGCCAATGTCCAAAACTGACCCCATGTTGTAATGCCAATCTGTACTCCCAAATGAGCACACCATGAAGTCCTCACCATCAGTGCCCCCTCCAGTAGATCGCTAGCAAAACACTCACCACAGTGTTTACCCTCCAATCACACCTCATGCGATCTCCATTAGCTCTCCAACCTAGAGCTGGCTCTCAAAGTTTCACGCTTTGCCCATTTGCGTTTGTAGCATCCTGATTTCATCATGAATCACCTCTGTAAGTCCTGTCCATGCCAATGACTCAAAGTCCAATATGAAATAGCTACCCCCCGATGATCATCCCATGTCATTCTATAGTGCTATTACTACTAGGTATCCCAATGTCATCCCTGATCACAAAGATCTGAACATCTACCCTGTAGTGCCCACTTGTATTCTCCCAAGCCAGCTCTAAGCTGCTCCTATGAATGGTTCCAAATCACTCCCTGAGAATACATTGAGATGTGAACTCCAAAGCCACCATCAAGTCCCTCACATGACTGTGCATGCCAATATCCCTCCAAGTGACCCTATGAGATCTTCCATGGCCCAAACCAAACGATCCGCACCCTATCATCACTAGAATCTGCATCCCTGATGCAATATTGATATGGCAAATTGACTTGACTTATCCAAACTGGCAGTTGAAGTGTATCTCTCAGACAAACCTGATACACTGCTCCACAGCTACAAGGGCTTGATCAAAATTGACTTAATGACTACAAAACCGCAAAATCATCACACTCACCACTCACCAAGAGTCTCCAAAGTGTGATTATTGATCCATTCTTCATCCTCTACATGTCCCACACACAGCTCGTCCAATGCAAGCTTGCTATCTTGCCCAATGGCTTCCAATTGGCACCACATTGCACTTCCATCACCCATGACTGCCAGAACGTGTTTCTCTCCAAACGAGAAATTTCCAGGCTACATATGCGTGTGTCAATGCAGCTATCACATAACTCGACAATGCCACTACCGATCATACCTGTGAGAGCCTTCCTCCAAAATGCCACTTGACGTTGGTTGGTTCGAACTCCAAGAGTTGAACCTGATCACAAGAATTTTTCACCTATAACCGGCATACCATGCCTACCTCTCACCTGCGATTGCTTGCCCTCTCAAAATTGTCGCCAATGATGAGTAGTCACGTCGCCAAACTACACTTCCGTCGCCGCGAAAAATATGACACTCTAACAAATGCCTTAAGATTTGATTTATAGGGTGCCTTCGCTTTTCTATAAGGGCACCTATTGCATTTGAAGGGCAGTGTCGTCTTTTTTTGCCTGTCACGAATCATGTGTAAAAACATAGTGTTGCATTTTTTGTCTAAGGACAAGACAATTGCGCTCTTGATGTTCAATTGATCTGCTACAATGTCCAACGAAACAACCGATAAGTTGCTGAATATATACACATGGCTAACTAGTTAAAAGAATGCTTAATCTGTACTTTACAATTAGGATTGAGGCACTACGTGCTGTTGGCAGTCGACTTCGGATGATATTTGATTATGTCCAGTCGTCATGAAGGTATTGTTGAGTCAACAAATATTTGAGACGACTATTGGAGTTGATAGTGACATACAACTAATTGTAAGCTTGATGGTGCATCCTTCTCGTTGGCCTCCTTTTGATAATTCTTCTTTGCTCCATTGGTCTTCTTCTTGCCTTTGAATGAGAAATTTGTCTTCTCATCTCCATCATGCAATGACAAGGAGTTCATCCTAGCCTTTGTATGGAGCATCCTACACTCTTCAGCTACAAGTACGCTATGAAGTATATCGATTGTAGGAAAAGTGTCTTGGATGGCCATTTAAGATCACCTCTTTGACTGCTATTGGATTCATAAGTTGTTTTTAATGAATCTCATGCCTCTTTGGCTGATGTGCAAGAGATACTTCCTTCAAAAGGTCATTGCTAACTTTCAGTTTAATGCAATCAAGTGCTAGCCTAGCTTTCTTCTTGCGTCTAATCAATTCTTGAGCACCAAGAGGTTCATCCTCTTCTTCAAGAACAAATTCATAGAGATCTTGGAGTACCAATAGTGACTCCATTCTCACCTTCCATATGGAATAGATTGTAGAGTTTAATCTTTCACTAGGCTTTAGAAGGAAAGCTCCAATTGTTCCCATCTTCCTAATGAATTCTACAAACAAATGCTCTAAAAATTAGATTAGATTTGAACCTAGAAACTCAGAAAGGTCTCTCTTGTCTTGATTATCTCAAATGTGGCTTCTAGCCCACTTAATGGACTTCTAGCTATGGTTCTAATACTCCTCACAAATATGAAATGAAGATAAGATGAGATTTTATCCAAGATCATTTTTGGTAAAAAAAATGGCTAAAAACTTGCTCCTTCCTCTTGATGGTCTTTCAAGACCCATAAATCACTTTTAGAGGGCTTGATTGTCATGCTATTGCTAGAAAATTTTCTATTATATTGCAAAGGACAAGTCAAATTTCACAATTATCAATACACTACGACCTAATCGTATTGCACTTTTCTATTTCAAATATATATATATAGATAGATAGATAGAGAGAGAGAGAGGGAGAACACAATATGGATGTTGGTTGGACTATGTTGTTGTTGAGGGTTTCAAAACGAGGTGTGACTTGAACATGTTGGTTGCTACCAATTACCAATTGACAAGTGGGCTTGGCATTTATTCGAATACAAACTCAATGTCTTTATAAAGATAGCTCATTAATGTGTGGAGATAGTGAAGATAATACAAATACAAAAGAACCCTAAAGCACAATTAGGTCTTGGAGCCCCAAAATACATCATGGACATGGGAAACCTTGGAATGGGACAAGTAGCCATAAAATTTGGAGTGTAGGACAGAGTGTGAGATGTATATATTGATCAGCCTTGTGTGTATAGTTTTGCTTATTTACACTTGCATGTACTCCATATAATTGATCTCTTTAGTGTGATGGATCGTTATGTTTTAATGTGCTTATAAAAGTGCTATGTCTTCTAGCGAATACAAAAGGATAGGATTTCCTTCGGCTCCTTGATGCTGGGATAGATTTATAGACCTTGCGGATTATGTTGATCATAGGCAAGATGGGGACTGGGGCCACATACTTCTTTGAATCTGTAGACATGGAGGATTGTGAGCTTCATTTCTGGAGCAGAAGAAGGATCAGATAACAGGGTGCCGTGTTTTCTTTTCGTGTTGTATTTCCTTTCCATGTGCAAAAGTGGAATAGGTTTCAGACATCTAGATGGACAAAGGACTTGTTCTGTAGGCCAGATTTCGGGATCTTAATGGTGCGATTTTTGCATGTTAATAAGCCTTGCATAAGCGCCATCGATTTTGGAGCTGAGTTCCCGATGACTTCCCTGCTCGATTATTGTTCCCTCATGTACGACCGCAATGACATTGGCATTGCGGATGGTAGAAAGACGATGAGCAATCATTACTGTGGTTCGTCCTTGCATCAGGTGATCCAAAGCGACTTGAACTAGTTTTTCGGATTCTGCATCTAAAGCACTGGTGGCTTCATCCAACAAAAGAATGCGGGGATTTTTCAAAACGGCTCGAGCTATGGCAAGACGTTGCTTCTGACCCCCAGAAAGCTGAACTCCCGTGTCTCCGACAGAGGTTTCATAGCCTTGAGGGAGAGAGCTGATGAACCCGTGGGCGTTAGATATCTTCGCTGCTTCTACGATTTCAGTATCTGTTGCATTTCTGCTGCCATATAGTATGTTGGCACGTATGGTTGTGGAGAATAGAGCAGGCTCCTGCTGAACAAGGCCAATGTGTTCTCTTAGAGATCTTAGATGCAACTTTTTTACATTTTTCCCATCGATTAGCACTGTACCTGCAACTGGATCGTAGAACCTCTCAATTAACGAGATGATGGAGCTTTTTCCTGAGCCGCTGGCCCCGACTAATGCGAGGCTATGTCCTGGATTTATTTTTAGATTCAGATCCTCAAATACTTTCACGTGTGGTCGTGAAGGATAACAGAATTCTACATGCTTGAATTCGATGTGTCCCTTAAGGCGATGAACTCTTTCGGACTGAGAATCGTCAGGTTCGATTTTTGTTTTGCGATCAATTATCTGGAATACAGATTGCAGAGCTTGACCAGCCTTCGCTAGATCCGGCGTTAATGAAATAGTTTGAGCAACGCCATAAGCTGAAAGCATAACCACCATGAATGCCAGAATCACACGATCAAATTCGGCATGACCTCTTCTTACCAACAGCGAGCCAAACCAAAGGCACAGAGCGTGCGTTGCGTACATTGCGAACTGCGATGTTCCAAAGCCAGAGCCCGCCACTTGGCCGCGTAAGAGACTTCTTCTCTGAACAATCTCTAGCTGCTTATTAAAAAGAAAAAGAATCTTTTCCTGGGCATTGAAGGCTAGAACTGTCCTGATATTACTCATTGCCTCTCCAGCCACCACAGTCGCTTTCGCATGAGCTTTTGCTACATCTCCCGCAAATCCATTCAGAAAGAGCATCTGCAATCAAAGAGTCATTGCACATGGGAAGAGCCTGAAACATGGGTCTTTCTATAGCTTCAATGACGTCAGAAAGTTGTTCCATACAGTATAATAGCTCACAGTCTCATTATTTGCCTTCATGTTGCTTAACGGGGGAAATTTTGTACCTGCGCTAGAGCTCCGATCACTAGGAAGGGGAATGTGGCGAGCACCAGAAGTGCAATTTGCCATTGCACAATAAATGATATGATACACGCTGTCATCAGCATCGAGAAGTTTTGAATGATGATGGAGATACGGTCAACAATAGCAGCCTTCACGTTTGTAGCATCAGAGGATAAACGAGATGCTAGGTGACTGCTATGGTTTTCATCCAAATCAAACCAGCTTACTTCATTCCGCAGTATTGCTGAAAAGAAAAGGTACAAGTTAGTGGGATATTGCTCTGATAGGCCAGTCAAGGCGTGCATATTTTGTAGGGCAACGGTGTCAAACAGGAATTCGTTACACGCACCTGAAAGCATCATCTCGCGGACTCGTTGGGTCAAGTTTTCCCCCATTACACCAAAGTAGTAGTGCTGAAGAGCGTGGAAAACAATTGAGCATACACCTATTGCAGCAAAAATGACGGAGAAAAATGTCATCTGTCTCTGGAGATGAGCACCACTGCTGGAATAAAAGACTTTGAGTAAGCGGCTAAACAATATAGCGTACACGGGATCTTGAAATCCACACAGCATTGATCCTAGAGCGCCTAGCAAAGCATATGGCCAGTCTGGTTTAGTCAATTTCATTATTCTCCAGACAGAGACTTCTGGAGCTTTCTCGTTTTCATCTTCAATCGAGAGCCTCCCTGATAATTGCGCAACCTTCCCTTCTTTCCTTGGACTTCGATAAGGACTCATCCTCCCTAAAGAACCAGAATATTCAGGGCTCGACATCCTGTCGCGGCAAGAAAACGAATTGAGGTTTATATCTGGCAACTTTAGCTCACAAAGATCTCCACAGTATGTATACGACTCTTATTAACTAATCCACGACAACTGTCAGACATCATGCAAGAAGCAAAAAAAACTGTGAGATACTTCCAGCCTATTTTATGCGGCAAAATTATTTTATCTACCTGGAGTCTCGGTTAGCAATTGTGCTCTCATTATTGGCCGTTTCCTGTAGCCGAACCAGAGTAGAATAGGCTCCAGTTTCCCGTTTGGATATCAATGTTTCATGATCTCCTACTTCAATAATCTTTCCCTGCTGCAAAACTGCTATGGTGTCAACATTTCGAACGGTGGAAAGGCGATGCGCAACCACAACAGTCGTCCGTCCTACCATGACACGGTTGAGTGCTTGTTGCACCACGTACTCTGAATTCGCGTCCAATGCACTTGTCGCTTCGTCAAGTAGCAAAACTTTTGGGCTTTTGAGCATAGCTCTTGCAATTGCGATCCTCTGTTTCTGACCTCCTGAAAGCTGTATTCCTCTCTGACCTACCTGCCCTTCAAACGAACAGCCTGTAAGAAACTATAGTCTATTCTCGCTCGGTGTAAACATGATGTTTCTGTTTTGCAGCAGTAGTGCTTGAAATATTCCAAACTTCGCCATAGCCTACCTCAAAAGTTATGCAAAAGATTAAGGATTGCGGAAAATTGCATAAGGTATGTGCAATCTTAAGAATTCATACACGAGATACTTCTCCTTGTATGAAGTCTAAAGTCTAAACTGGGTGGTCAGAATAACCTGCCATAGGGAATGTCACACATCTGTTGTATGAAAAACCATAGCATTTTAATTTGAAATCAGGTAGCATCTGTTGTGAAAGAGTTGTAAAAGAGGGCGATTTCACGGTTGTAATTTCACATTGATTCATTCTTGATACTGTTGGATTTTGATGATGAGAATTTTAGTATATCAATTGGTAGTGATTTAAAAGTAACATGCTTTTTCAGATCATTATTTTAAGGATCCAATGCATGGATTTTTTTAGTTTTATTTATCAGTTGTTGAACATGTTTCCATTTTAGAAAATAGTTCAATTGTATGAGATACTCTTTACAGGTGTAGTGAAATTTTATCATTCTAGAAATACCTTATTCTCTCCAACTTCAATGGAAGTAATTATAGATATCTCAGCTATCATCACTAGTATCAACAATGAATAGTCAACTATGCAGAAAAGTTTATTGTGCCAAATTCATGATTTAATGTATTCCATAAGGCAAATTTCTGGGATGTTGTTTCAAATCTTTTTGCCAAATAAAAAGGATCATAAGGTAAGGCTATTTTTTATACGGTGGAAGATAGACAATTTTTCTCCCTACATATGAAATATGTGGCCTATATTGTGAATGGAATCAATTTGGGAGCGTGGATTAGATGGATACTCTAATAATTCTAAAGATGTGCAATTCAATGCTTAATTTTGTAAATTATACATGGCTAATGAATATGCTAGAACTCCATTATCCACTCCACCTTCCTTTCTAAATGGATATTGTGGTTGCTAGGCTTCATGTGGCCTATCCACATCATGAGCCATGATGGTTTTACTCTTATTCCTTGAATTGAATACAATGTGCTCTCTTTTACTTTTGTTGTGCCATCAATATGAATGTTCTTGTACTCTTACATACCTTAGCAGTATTGTTTGATTTCGCTAAGATTTTGGGATATGAAAATGACAAGAACTGGAATCAATATACAAAATTTCTCTTTGTAGTAGACATATGTAGAGTGTGGGAATGAGTTCTCCAAATCCCTACAATCCACCAAATATCATTTAACTAGTAAGAACCAATCAAAATGATCAAAATGAGATCCTTGCTTTGTAAGAAAGACATGTTTGAGTCAGTGAACTTGTAGATAGGAGAATACAATCTATTAGGACCTCAACAATGAGTGTTTCACCATCTCATTTCGTTATCCTTCCCCTCATTGCTCAACTTAATTTCCAGAAACCTTTGGTCTACTTCGGCCATTTTTGCATCTTGTATAGTGTTGTACTCTTTGCCAAAAAGAAATATTCTTCTCTTCCTAGTTGGAAAAAAATAAAGAGATTTCCTAGTTTTACTTTTAAGTATTTGGGCCTTTTACAGACTATCCAATGGAATATATCCATCCCTTTTTTTATCGTCTATCAATAGTGCATCCAAAGGGCTAACATTGACATTTTTTTCTCTTTGATGATTGCATCATTCACAGTGTTCAAAATATGGCTTAGAACTCTTTCAGAAGTGTCCCTCCTATCATCATGAGTAGGAAAACAAAAATTCCCCCGTGGTTAATTTTCACATGCAGACTTCTATGAATCGTATTCAGCACTTGGGTCGTGTTCTTTTTTATTCACATGACAATTACAAAACATAATAGGCATTATGAAATAGAATAAGATTATCTTTAAGTGGCACCCTCTGCCAGGCACTTTTCTCGAGAGCTTAAATTCACTTGATGTGACGTGTGGACTAACCTGAGTATCATATCCATTAGGAAGCTGAGTGATGAAGCCATGGCAATTTGCAGCTATACATGCTTCTTCCACTTCCTGCATGCGTGCATCTTGCTTCCCATACAGCAGATTATCTACTATGCTAGTAGCAAATAATGCTGGTTCTTGACTGACTAAGCCGAGCTGATCCCTCAGCCACTTCACCTGCAAGAGGTTGAGGTTGTTTCCGTCCAGTTTCACTTCACCTGCATTGAAAATTAACATCCGACGATCTTGTCAGAATTTGAATGCTTCAAGTAACAAAGTGAAGATCTTGTAACTGAAAAACAACTAAAGACTGAAGCTTTTTGACATGTAGATCGAGGTTGCAGAAAACCTTTGATAGGATCATAAAAGCGCATTATAAGAGAAATCACAGTGCTTTTTCCTGAGCCACTGCTTCCCACAATGGCAACTGTTTTTGCTGCTGGAATCCTCAAAGAAAAGTCTGTGAAAATTGGCACATTTGGTCGCGATGGGTAGCTGAAACTGACACTGCAAAACTCAACTTCTCCTTGAACATTATCGATCTGCAAGCCATTCGATTCCCTCTTGTTTGTAGGCAGCTGCTTATGTATCATTTCTATGATTTTGTATCCGGCAGCCCTTGCTTTTGCAAATGTTGAAAGAGTTGGAAATGCGTGTCCAACAGCCCTGATCAACAGGACGATCTGGCATTAGACAAGCTATCAATTAATTTAGCTTTTCTTGTCGTGCTTAAGATCAGCAGAAGCACAAAGTGAAGAGCAAATCCCCATTCACCTAGTCCCCACTACTAGGTTAAGTATAGTGGTTAAAGCTTTTCCACCATCTGTATGGCCATGCCTGACAAGATATCCCGCTGTGAGAAGTAACACGGCCCACGCAAAGAACATAAGCCCATATGTTGCGCCCATGGTCAATCCTTTACTGAAACCAGCTTTGTAGAGCACTTTCAGAGCTGCTTGTAAAGCTGAAGAGTAGGAACGAAGCACTTCTGTCTCACCCACAAAGGAGTAAACAGTCCGGATATGAGAAAACGCCTGTTTAGATCACACAATCGATAAATTGAGTCACAACAATTTTGTCATTAATGTGCAGCTAGTAGTACCTCTCTTCTGTTTATGTTGATATTTAGTACGAAACTTCTGGTATATGTTTAATTTAGAAGGCGTATAAAGAGAATACTTGTTCTGCAATTGTTCCAGCCTTAGAATATGCTTCTCGGCTCTTTGAAGTTGATCGGGACATGCCATGAACAAAAAGCACTCCTCCGAGAGCTATGATGGGAGCGATGGGTATCATTACGGCCGCCAATTGCCAAACGGTGGTGAAACTGAGGATAAAACCCACTGAGAACATACTCATGTAGTGTATAAAGTTTCCCATCTGCAACATCACGTCATCATCGGCAGCAGATTGCAATTTTAGTTACGTTGCTTCCAGCATCACCACATCAGCTTTCAGCCGTTGAGGATTTACATATGGAAAATCAGTCAACTCAAGCGTTCAAAGGCTAGATCACATGAATTGTTCTCTTCACGATCACTGTATTTCACACTTAATTTGTGTCTATTATAATTATACCAGGCACTCAGTATAAGACGTAGGCCAACCTTTTCTCCTATGGCATCTTGGAATAAGAGAGTGTCACTAGAAAGTTTTTGGATTATATCTCCAGTTTGTGCGTCTGTGTCATAGAATCCAACATCTTGCCGAAGCATTGCCTCAAGATATCTAATTCTTAGCTTCTCAGACTGCCGTTCGCTTGTGTACATCCAGCATGCTATTTCTGCAACAGCCAGATCCACATCCTAATGCTACTATTATCGTGATTGAACCGTAAAGTGTTGCGTTTTGAACTGAAAACTTAATGGGTCTCTTACCTGTCCATGAAGCAACGAAACTGACAACTCCCAAGAACACAAAATACAAAGCATACTGCAAAAGAGCAATGAATTTCTGTGATCATCATAAGCTTTGTGATTGTGGTAAAGAATATTCAATTGCAGATTGCGCAGCATTCATCTCCTCATCAGAAAAGTTCACGAAATGGTAGATCACATCAGCTTCGCTATGATTCAGCACGGAGAAAGAAATGTATACCTTTGAGACTATATGATACATTTGATCACGGTTCTGCTGATGACCGCCAAAACCATTTAAAAGTTTTCCAAAGAAAAAGAAATATACAGGAAGTTCAGCTCCATGCACGATCGCGCCAATTGACCCAAAAAACATCAGCAGATAGTCTTTTCCATCAGCAAAATAGAAGAGCTTATGAAAAGGTAAAGACGCAAATACTTGGTTTCGGGGATATTTTTTTATATCTTCCTCTAGACTTTCCTTTTCTAACTCATCTTCCTCGAATTGCATTAATCCTGTCATCTCTAAGGTATGAGAAAGCTCAGATTTCTTCTTGGATTCCCGTGCCCACAGAGCAGCTAAGCTGTTCTCTTTCAATGTCTTCATTTCTGCACCGTTTTGAAGATCAATATTTTCCATATATCTCTTTTCGATGCAGCTATTCAGGTGATCAACTTCTGCTTAAATTCAACTCATAATTACCAGCCGTATATACTGATCTTCATTCCTATATCACAAAAGTAATCAACCTCTCTAAGCCTTAACTTCACCCAACAATTCTGCACTTAGCTCAAATGATCAGGAAAATGCTTTTAGATCTTCTAATATTCAAAAATATCATATGAATTGACGGAGGACTATGCAAAGGAAGCTGGAAAATTGACAGAGAAACAGATTATGTAGGTTGTTGAGCTGCCCAGTGCCCACCTTTGAAGATCCAACTAGCTTTGAGTAGTTGAAACTTGATGCAGTCAGAGAACAGAAATGCAGGTGAGCTGAGGTGGTGGACCACCCTGGTACACATTGGCGAAATAATCATACCTCAAACATGCGCATCAATTAGGTGGATTGTATGTGTCAGGCACGCCCTCTAAAAAGTTCCCAAAAGGAAAAGACTAGTACTACGTGAGGTGATGGGGTGTGGTCTACATAAGGAACGACTTCAAACTTTTGGAGGATGAACAAGTATCTTTTACCTTCAATTACATGTGAGTTGTTGTCTCCAAGGTGAACAAATCTTTTGGTCATGCAGGACCCTCCTCTTCTAAGGCTCAATTTCCATGTTAGCACACTTTGGGCACACTCCTTGCTTGTAAGTTTAACTAGCATACTCTTAACACACTCAATGTTCACACTTTAGACCTATCTTCTTGTGGTGCACAATTTTGGGTGTCTAGCTTGACCTCTGATCATGTGGAACTTGAAATTTGTCTCGAGAACATGAAGTAGTGGCCAAGAGTTGTATAAATCATGTCTCCCACTAACCTAGACTTGCAATGCTCACAAAGGAATGATAAAGTCCACTAAATCAAGCCGTTTAATTGGAATTTGACCTACTAATTTTGCAAGTAGCATGAAAGTAGCTCAAAGGAGATAGTTCATGGCAACCCCACAATTCTAGTTATTTTTTTTATTTCCCACTATCCTCCATAAATATAGGTTTCTTCTTTTTCTCTTTTGTGAAGGATGATGACGTTGAAGGTCAATAGCTTATTTCATAATTTTTAACCATGATATGACATGTTATTTGCCAAACCTTTCTATTGTTGCAATGTGTGTGTGTGTGTGTGTGTGTGTGTGTGTGTGTGTGTGTGAGAGAGAGAGAGAGAGAGAGAGAGAGAGAGAGAGAGAGAGAGAGAGAGAGAGAGAGGCCCGTTATTTCGAAACGCGCGCGCTCCCTCCTTGTCCTGGGCCATCCTACATGCAAATGATAGGAGAGATATACCCCCCCCCCCCCCCCCCCCCCGGCTCCCCTTATTCTCTATCTAGGCACGCTACTTGATATGTCATTACTTTTTGTGAAAATAATTAATTATAAAGATTTTAGTCGGGGTAGTTGGGAAATTGACATCTATGGGAAATATTCGACCAAATGCATCATTGCTTTCATGACTTCGAATGGTTTTGTTGTTTGCCATAACCATTGACCTCTCGATGAACACCACATTATTAATCATTCGTAATGCTAGTGCGTATAAGCTTGAATTTTGGAGCAACTTCAAACACAAAATTTTCATGTGCTTCCCAACAATTTACACATTCCACCAAAACTCTTATGTGGATATCCAATGAAAGATTGACACCTAAGCAGTTAGCATTATGGCAAAATTTTCATGTGGATGGACAATGACTGGCTGCCACATTCACACATGCATAGGTGGAGTATGCATGTGCTATGTGACAACCACTTACTGGCTATCCATATGCAAACTTTGCTGGCATAGAAAAATTAGTTATCATTGAAAGAAAAAACTTGCACATAGGCATAGGCTTATTCCCCTTGGACGTTCCACCTTGCTTAGGATGACACCCTCTAGGCATGCCTCTCCCCTTCCAAAAATGAAAAGAATTTAGCTTTTTACATCAGATTAAATAAGATATTGATATGTCAAGTTGAAGGTTGAAAAGGAAATTTAATATTAGACATGTCAAAAAATGGGAGGAAAATATCCTTTTGTTTGGAAAAAGAGTTTGAAAATCAACCTACTTTTATTTTTGTGAAGAGTGGTTGATTTCTTTTCAGCTTGGTTGGATATTTCCTTTTTCAACCTCAAGTAAGATCCAGACACTTTGAAAGTAGCCGTTGGTTTAATTTTCAATCAAGTTTGAAAGCGGATTTGCAATTTGTGGAATGGAATCTAACTGATATAATTTTAACCCTTTACAATTTGAACCTATAAACATAAGCAAAATATAGTAGAAATATACCAATGCAAATAAAGCCTCTTTTTAAAAAAAAACATAAAATATTTGAAGTATCGTACGTGAGATATCTAAACTATCATAGCGAGTTTTGTCCTTGTTGAAATTGGTATATAGAACAAATTTGGCAAATTTATTTGTATGTTGTAATTTTCCTATATCAAAAGTCAAACATCAAAATGAAGGTGAATAATTCTACAAAAATATTATCTATATCAGATTTCAACAATATTGGTATTGACATTTTAGGTACCAATTGACGATTCTGAGCATAAAAAGTGAAAAATATAGCTAAAAAATGAAATTTAGCCCAAATAAAAAATCCAAAATTTTGAAAAACTACATAAAGCATTAGGAAATGGAAATTTTAGTGAAATGTTAGCCTATTAAAATGATCTTAATATTGTGGCATGGTCTTTAGATCTATCATAAATAAGCAATCATTAAACTCAGCGGAAAGGTCTTAAAAAGGCCATTTTCAAGAGCATAAAAAATTGGCAAAGCATTTTGCTTTGTGGCTGAAATTTCTTTTATGGCCCACACTCTTTGGGTTTTTAAACTCATCCAACTTCTTTACATACTTTCTACTAGAATGTGCTTTCATTTTTTTATGGACTTAAATATTAATCTGCTAAATTCAATGGTATATATTTGTTTTGTAGTCTCATGAATCTAGAAAACAACAAATGCTCATTGTAATGGTAATTTCCTAAGGAATGCTAATCTTTGCATAATTTGATGCATTTTAGACATGAATAATAAAATGTTGGAGCAATACTTTAGATTTGCCATAACCATCTTTCTTTTTACATCATAAAATATCACTCAATTACAAAGAAAACATACATCATCTCAAGGCCAAAAAAAACTTCTAGAAAAGTTTGTTTCAAGCTAAAATAGTTATTGGGGACATACCCAATAACTATCTTGTAAATATAACCTAAAACATTTAAGGGGCATCCAAGCACTTGCATGACATAAGATAATATTAAGTTGTGCAATCTTGTAATTTAAGCCTCATTTAAGAGGTAGAATAAAACTAGCCGTAACTTACAGCATATCTTCATAGTGTCATGGGTAATTGAGACAACTTTGATTTTCTATATAACACATGCCATCACCAAAAACTAGCCATATTTGCGATAGTGTTGCAAGCCTATAGATAGGCCACAAGCTATCCAAATTAGAAAATACATCACTCAAAAGAATTGCATTCGTCTAGATGATAGGAAACTTAACTAAAGAGCATGCCATATTTGAAGCGATATAGCATGATTGTACCTGAACAAAAGGTGTGAGGTGCTTTATTCTTCCAAATTGCATAGAGGACAAAGGATATCTTATGGATAAGGCCATTTAGACTTCATATCCAGTGAGGTTATGACAATCCTATAGGTATTTTTTTGAGTTTTTAAATAGGGGTGGATTTGATAAGCTCAAATATTTGATTAAGGGAGAAGGTTTACTAAGCCATGGTCCGATGTTGTTAAACATTTGGGGCAAGTTGACAAGAGGATGTAGAAAAAACATAGAGTAAAAAATAGTAGATCAGAGTTGTGCATTTCCTTCATGTATTATGCTCTCTCTTTAGATCAATATTTAAATATACTTAATACATCAAGTTACATTTATCCTTGGACAATTATGTTGCTTGCATCATTCATTTCTATGAATCTTAGTGACATTTCTATTGTCGATTATATGCATGCACTCTATTGTAATCTGATTTACATTTTCATAATGTTCTCTATCATCTTTATTAAGCTAATTTCCTATCAGTAAATCTTGGATTGATAATCTTCTACACATTATTGATGAGCAAGTCATTTAATCCTTTCATTCTCAGTTTGTTGATTCATTCCCACATATTTCCAACAAAAAATACATTAGAACACATGTCGTATCAACAATAGAAAATTATGAAACATCTCGAATTTTGAGAAGCAAAGTTCGATGGAGTCAATTTTTCACTAGCCTCCAATAGGTATGCTCCTATTGATGCCATGATGTGGAAGTGGTGAACACAAAGTTAACATGTGTAAAATGACTCTAAGAATGACTTTGTGACCTCCAAACAACTAGATTTGAACAAGATTCAAAATAGTAGCAAGATCTACCAAGGTCTACATCACAAACACATGAAACTAGACCCAATCACCCCTATTGGACTCACTCTTGATCCAAGGACTCTAATCTTTAAATTTGGATTGAATGTGAATTGGTTTGACATCAAACTATTTCCTAGATTTTTACCAAACTTGACTAGCTTGAGAGAAACACACAATTTTGATCAAAACTCTTAAGATCCAAATGAATGGATGGTACTAATCTAAAATCCACCAGGTAGGCACCTCTACCTAATCTCAAAGATAAGATAAAAACTCCAAAAATGTGAATAATTTCAAATCATTAAGATCCAAAATGTGTCCCTTAATCTTTGGTTAGAAAGTCAACACAAGATACAACTTTGCCAATGTAGAATAATCAGCATCTACTCAATGAAAGAGATGCAAACTCAATAAGAACTTGATCAAACATCAAATATATGATAAAATGAAGTTTCTATCTGTACAATAGCAGTACCCTACTATACTTCCCACGTGTGGATCCAAATTTAGCAAAATATGAGCATTCTACACACAAGATTGCAAGATATCAATGTAGCTAGTTTTACCATATCTTGACAATTTGCACACATCCACATGAAATAGCTCAAACATGAGATAGAAGAAGTAAAGTAAAGTTGAACAACACTTGCTTGCTGCTCCTTTAAACTTACTTGAGTATGAAGACTCCTGCAAAAACAGATCCAAAACATATTTGCCAAATGACCCTCCTTTGATGCTCTTGACTAGCTTCAAATTACCACATTTCCTTTTGTGTTGTTGAAGCCCTTTAAGATCAACCTCTTGATCTTCCACTTGGCCATCAAAGACATTGACTAAGACCTATTTTTCAGATCCATTTCTTGCATCCATTTCATGAAAACCATGAGAACCACTATCCACTTACATAGCATCATCTATTTTCTAGATCCATTTCTTGCATCCATTTCATGAAAACCATGAGAACCACTATCCACAAGAAGATTCTCCAAAACGTGTGAGTAAAGCAAAGTGTGTCACTTCCACTTGCTTACCTTTCTCTTGAGCATCAAAGATATGAATATCTTCAAACTTGAACCTCTAGAAATACTTCCTCTCAAACATATGATCTAGATCCAACAAGATCTCATCAATGCTTGATCTCAAACTTCCAAAAAGGTTACTAAAAACAATGCCACCATCATAAATCAAAAGATAGATTCCAAACTTTCCATCCAACATGAAGTAGAGTAGGTGAAGATGAGTATCAAACCTAATAAATCCAGTCTGAGTCCATAACAAACCTCAATAAGCTCACCAATGAGATCTCCCTTGCCTTGAAGAAATTGCCTTTTGATTTGCTCCATGTACTCTTCTCCAACCAACCTTTTTCCATCTTGATCATGAGTGATCAATTCATAATCATAGAATCCTTTGAGTTATCCTCACTATCATTCACAATGACATCATTCAAACTACATCCTACTTTGTACTCTTCACATACTTCTCTTCTTCTTGACTTGTGATTATCTCCCTCACCAAGTCTCATGATAGAACCATTTGATCTACTCTCTTTATGAAGACATGTGACTTCACTTGCTGCAAAAATGACTTTCTTAGACTCATCACAAAAAAGATGTAGAAGAAATGGAACAAGCATCACCACCAAACTTTACCATGTATCATTTCTCTATCATTTGACCAACACTTAACGAATTCTTTGAAAGTGATTGAATGTAAAGAATACCATCAAGTCTTGCTTTCCTATTAGTAGAAAGACAAATAGGAATCGAACCAATACCTTCAATCACACACTTACCACCATTGGCCATGTGTATCACTTTCGTGGCTCCATCATAAGTGACCAAAGAAATAAAGAACTCCTTGTGACTAGTCATGTGTGAACTAGCTCCATTATCAATCCACCATGAATCTTTGTCACCTTCACTTGATATTGGACTTGAAGAACACATTAAAAGAGAATCACAACCACCTAGATCCTCATCATTAGTAGTAAAGTTGCTTTGCTTGCTACCTTCATCTCTTTGCTTTTTCAAACATTCATTAGCAAAATGCCTTTTGATTCCACAATAGAAGCATTTTAACTTTGACCTATCATTCTTATTACTAACAAAAGAGGAAGGCTCACCTTGATCTTGACCCTTTGACCACTTGCCTTTGTCTTTGCCCTTAAACTTGCCTTTGATGAACATAGCCTCCTCTTCATATTGAGATGTTGATGCAGATCCATAGAGCCTAAACTCCTCATTCACCAAAATCTCTTGCAAATCCACAATGCTTGGCAAAGTCTTTTGAATAGAAAAGCTTTGAACAAGATTAGCATGATCATCCAACAAGCCATTAAGTATAACTTGAACAAGTTCTACCTCCTTAATGCTCTCATCTATACATGCTAACTCATCATTGAATGCTTTAACTCTCAATACAAATGCATGAGTACTCTCTTCTTTCTTTTGCAAACTTTGAAAGATTTGTCATATTAGAGTCAACACTCTAGATGTAGACTTGGATTCATAAAGCTTCTTCAAAGGTTCCCAAGCCTCTCGAGATGAATTGCTCTTACCAACTTCCTTGTAAAATTCATTGGTAATATTCATCTTAATCATGTGTAGAGCTCTTTTAGCTCTCTTGTCATAGCTCACTTGATATTGAGGTGCTTGAGGCCTCTCCTCCACACTTGCAACAATCTCCATCAACTCATTCATCTCCAATCAAGACTCCATCCTCACCTTCCAAGTAGATTAGTTGATTGAGGGAAGCCTATCGTTGCTCTCCAACATAAGCCTCCACTTGTAGCCATGTTGAAGTGACCTGATCTTCTCCTTTCAACCTGTTCCAATGCTCAAAGCACTCTTTTGAATGACAACAAATGTATTCAAAAAGAAATCACAAATGTATGGAGACTCTCAATTCTTTTCTAGCACTATTACTAGCAAATCAATACACAGAATGAAGAATTCTTGATCAACCTATGATCTACCAACAATCTAATGAATATTTCCACTTTCTAAGATTGAAACACACTCTCTTTAAGTCAAACAATTTCAAAAAATAGAGATCCAATCAAAATTAGGGTTTTGACAAACTCACAAAAAATTGAATCTTCCAAATTCTACATGCAATTGCAAAAATCTTGATATAGAATCTTGTAGCCTCTAATGAGACCTTCCTAATGCATAAAAAATAAATCAGATCCAATAAGCCACGTGTGAAACTAAAATTCCTCAAGTTCAAAAACCTAAATTGACTTTTTACCTACAAAAGATCCAATCTACATATGCAAAGAACTCAATTTTTGAGTAGAAATCAATCTGGCATGCTCTAGCATTGGTATCTCCTCCAAATCTTTGATAACTGTGGTTGATCCTTTCATAACCTAAAACACAAGATCTCCGATACCATGTGAATAATTTCAGAACATTAAGGTCCAAAATGTGTCCCTTAATCTTTGGTTAGAAAGACAACACAACATACAACTTTGCCAATGTAGGAAAATCAACATCTACTCAATGAAAGAGATGAAAACTTAATAAGAACTTGATCAAACATCAAACATATGATAAAGTACTCTACTATAATTCCCACGTGTGGATCCAAAAATAGCAAAATATGAGCATTCTACACACAAGATTGCAAGATATCATCAAGATAGTGCACTAATGGATGATGTACCTAAGAGAAATCATGTATAAGCATGAAGAGAGAGAGAGAGAGAGAGAGAGAGAGAGAGAGAGAGAGAGAGAGAGAGAGAGAGAGAGAGAGAGAGGGAGAGAGAGAGAGGAGAGAGAGAGAGAGAGAGAGAGAGAGAGAGAGAGAGAGAGAGAGAGAGAGAGAGAGAGAGAGAGAGAGAGAGAGAGAGAGAGAGAGAGAGAGAGAAGATATCTTTCTCCATGACTTTACATCCTTTTATAGCAGGCCCATGCCTCATTAATGAATCTTTGGTTTCCCTCCATAACAAAACCCTATCTGTTAGAAATGGTGAACTCCTGCAACTTTGTCGCAGCACGAACAACACATGAAGGTCGAACGAGAACGGTTCGTGACAGTCAAACGAGAACGATTTGCGACAGTCAACATGTCTTTGACTCAAAGCATGAATGATTCGCGAATCAATCGCGAATTGCAAACACACCTCCAGGACCGCAAACCACAAAAGGGACGCAAAACGAAACTATGAAAAGAAATGAAAAGAACAAAAGCAAACGAGAGATTACGAATCAGATGAAAAAAAATCTTTCGCGCTGCCAACTGGCAACTCAACGGGCTTCACGCCCAGCTGAAACGAGTAGCAACGACAGAGACTAACTAGATAGCTTATTAGCGTTAACTAGTCATGTGATTCGACGCTTTGTAAGCTCCACATAGTAGAGGTATAAACGATCCTCTTTGGATCATAAGAAGAGATGTGAATACAGATATCTGTAAGAGACAGAGAGAGACATAGAGAATAGAGTAAGAAAGTAAAGACACCATAGTTGTGCATGAAAGTCTGCCAACGAGCAGAAGACAGCGAAAGAGTAGAATGTCATTCCGCCAACAAGCGAGACACTGACGAATTCACTCTAAATTAAAATAGATAAAATAGTCACTCTATTTTCGTACATCTCGTCTTGTGCTGTGTATCATGATTGCTAGAATAAAATATGTTCTGTGATGCGTGGTCGAGTGTCTGGGATCCTGTAAGGGCTTCCACACGAAAAAAAAAATTGAAGACAGAAAATTGTTCACGATGAAGAAGACAAAGAGGACGAATACAAATCAGTCCCACACACGCATTCCCGCAACATGGTATTAGAGCCAACAGGTTGTCACTACTGATATCCTAGCAGTGATTCTTCCAGACAACATAATATGGCTACAACAATCCAGACCGAGTAGCAATCAGTCTCGATGGCGCAAATTATAGAATCTGAAAATTCAAAATCAAAACACTCCTGAAGGATGAAGGCATCTGGTCGGTGACCGAGCTCTCAGAGGTGCAGCCTCCAGAGGGAGACCCGAGGAGAGCTGAATGGATCAGAAAGGATGAGCGCGCAATGGCAATCATCATTTCGTCCATAAATGAAGATCTACTCATGCAGATTGAAGATTGCGAAAGCAGCCATGCAGCATGGGAAAGATTATAGCAGAAGTATGAAGTGAGGACTGCAGCTTCAGTCATGCACCTTCACAATCAACTGCAATCAATACGGTGGGATGGCAACCAATTGGATCAGCACATTAAGTAGATCAGAACGATCTTTGCTCAACTCGCTGCATCAAGATAGGAGCACCAGGTCCCAGCACCACAACAGCTGATGTACTTCATGAAATCTCTACCAACGTCCTATCAGCCATTCAGAATGCTCATACTGAGTCTACCAGATATGACATTCGACAAAGCAGTCAGTCTTATTGCTGATGAGAGACGAAGGAGAGGGAAGCAGTGATCAAGAGAAGGCTCTCTTCACAAAAGGAAAGAAGAAGAACAAAAACAAGCCAAGACTTCTTCCTGCGATCACTGTCACAAACCAGGCTATACAGCCAACAAATGCTGGTTCAATCCAGCAATACCTTGCATGCACTGCAAGAAGAAAGGGCATTCTACATACAACTACAGATTCAACCCAAAAGAAAAAACAAAGCTGAAAAGACAAATGTTGCAGAATCATCTAAAGATGCAGAAAGCATTAGGGGAGTTTTGAGCTCCAAAAAGACCCTCTAAGAATTCATGCAAGATGTCTTTTATATTATTAAAATATTATAGCACTAATACTTTTGACTTGCCATAACTTTTTAATCATATCTTAGAAGTATGTCATGTAATATATCATTGGAAAGTCCTTGTTGAGCGCTTTCCAATGCACCAAACTTTGCTAAATTTGGACTTACCACTAAAAAGTTATGCCATTTTTAGTGTGGAATCAAAATGTGGACTTAAATAGTTACGTTACGTAGATTTCAAATTTGAGTGTTTTGATTGGTCCAAGAATCTTTACAAAGGGTCTCTTTTGGCTTTAGAGCTCCTCTAATGAGGTGACGAAGCTTTCACGATACTCGACGAAGCCTCGACAAGCTACTCCGAACATGACTACAATGTGGTCATCGATTCAGGAGCAACATCTCACATAACCTGCAACAAGAAGATCTTAATCAACTTTTGTGAACTCGAAAATGACAAAGCGATGAATCTAGGCGATGGAAGCAGACACAATGTCAAGGGCATTGGCTCTCTACAGCTATGAATACTGTCAGGCCAAGCAGAGCTGCCAGGAGCACTCTATGTGCCCTTACTCAGAAAAGATTTGATCTAGGCATTCGAGTTTTGTTTGACAGCAACACTTGCCGTATAATCGAGAAGACGACAAACAAGTTGCTGACGGTCGGATGCAGAGAAGGAAACCTCTACAAGGCCAAAATAATTAGCAACTCTGATAGCATATTAAATGTTTCATAAAATGAAGATCAACTCTGGCATAGGAGAATGTATCATCTGAACATGCGGAGCCTATATGACATGAGCACAAAGGACATTGTCACAGGTCTCAAAATATCAAGGCTCGAGGCTGAGTTCTGCGAAGCTTGTCAGAAAGGCAAGCAACATCGGAATCCATTCACACACGAAGGAAGAAGAGCCAAGGAAGTTCTTGAGCTTGTCCACTCTGATGTGTGTGGACCGATGAAATCAGATTCGCTCTCAAGTTCGAGATATTTTCTAACATTCATAAATGATTACAGCCGAATGATTACGATCTACTACTTGAAGAAGAAATCCGAAGTATTTGACTCTTTCAAGAAGTTCGTGGCATCGTAGAGCGACACACCTCAAAAAGGATACAGATCCTTAGATCTGACAATGGAGGTGAATAAAAAAAGCAAAGGATTCTCAAGATTCTGTGAAGAACATGGGAATGAACACCAGTTCACTCCTGCATACACACCAAAATACAACGGTGTGGCAGAAAGAAAAAATAGAATGCTACTCGAAGGAGCCAGATGCATGATAGCACATGCTCAATTGCCAGGCCAATTCTGGACCAAAGCAATAGCTTCAGCTGTACACCTACAGAACAGATCTACAACTACAGCATTGGAGAATAAAACACCATACGAGATGTGGACGTGCAGAAAGCCTGATCTGTCATACGCACGAGTGTTTGGATGTGCAACATACAAGCACATTCCAAAGGAAAAAAGAAACAAGCTCGACGACAAATCTGAACAAACAATCATGGTCGCCTACTCGAATGGAACACATGTGTACAGACTCTACGATCCAACCACGAAAAAGGTTGTTTCGAGCAGAGATGTGAAGTTCGACAAGTCCACATTCCCTGGACTGAAAGACAAAAGAGGCCATGAGATCATTACACTGCTGTCTATTCAAGAGAGAGATCGAGAACAATCATCAAATCAAAATGCAGGACCCCAGACTCTAGAGCAGTGACCCCACGAACAAGAAATGTTTGAGCAGTGACGAAACAAACCTCGAAGGTCAACAAGACAAAGAAGACCTCCAGACCGCTATTTTGACAATCTTCAATGGAGCGAAGACACGCAGTTCAAGTAATGTAGCTTCACAGAAGAGCCAGCAACATACCAAGAAATTATCCATAGTCCAAAGGGAGAAATCTGGAAACAGGCAATGTCAGAAGAGATCGAGTTGATGAGGTGAAACGAGGCATGGACATTAGAGCCACTGCCAAAAAATAGAAACGTAGTCGGCTGCAAATGGGTGTACAAGAAGAAGCTGAAATCATATGGCACCATTGGCTGCTACAAAGCAAGGCTTGTCGCGAAGGGCTACACGCAGAGATATGGTGTCGACTATTTTGACACATATTCGCCCATGGTCAAGATGACAAGCATAAGGCTGCTCCTTGCATATGTCACACAGTACAATCTAGAAATTCACCAGATTGACGTAAAACAACCTTTCTCTACGAAGATCTAGTGGAAGAATTTTTCATGAAGCAACCTGAAGGCTATGAAGACCTCGACAATAGACAATATGTCTGTCGATTGTAGAGATGCATCTACGGTCTAAAACAGTCCGGTACAAAAAGCTTGATGGTCTTCTGAAGTCTCTAGACTTTAATCCTACTCAACCAGACTATAATGTCTACATCAAAGGAGTAGGAAAGGATTTTGTGATACTGACCATTTTCGTGGATGATTCGCTGATAATAGAAAATTCCTTGATGTTGATCAAAGACACGAAGAATCAGATTTCTGAAAACTACGAAATCAAAGATGTTGGAGAAGCAACAAAATGCCTAGGGCTGGAGATCAGAAGAGATCGAACAAATGGCGAAATACACTTGAGTCAGTCAGAATACGCCAGAAAAGTGATGAAGCAGTACCACATGATGGACTGTGAAGAGACAGCCACACCAATGATAGCTAGGTGCCAAGCTCACGAAACATGATTGCCCAAAAACAAAAGAGGAAGAACAGAAGATGGCAGGTATACCTTACCAGAACTTAATCGGTAGTCTGATTTACTTAACAGTTTGTACCAGTCCCTATCTGGCCTTCTCTGTCTACACATTGAGCCAATTTTGTTCCAATCCTGGTCTAGCACATTGAAAAAAGGCCAAACGAATCCTATAGTATCTGAAGGGTACCCAGAATGTTGGATTAATTTACAGAGCTAGGATTCGATCTACATGACTACAATGATGCAAGCTGGGCGAGCTGCAAAGATGACAGCAAGTCCATTACTGAAGGATGTACGATAGCATGCAGAGCTGCAATCAGCTGGATATGCAAAAAGCAAACCTTGGTAGCCCAATCCTCTTGCAAAGCTGAGTATGTCGCTAGCCTCAAAAGTGCTGAATGAGGTAGTGTGGCTGCAAATGATGTTGGAGGCAATCGGTTTACCACAAGAGGGACCAAGCACGATGATGATGGACTCTCAGAGTGCCATCTATCTGTCCCAGGATCTTGTCTTCCATTCAAAGACAAAGCACATTCCTCTGAAGTACCATCATATTCAAGATTTGATCTCGAAAGGAGAGCTCCAGGTCCAGTTTATAAAATCAGAAAGTATGATTGCAAAACTCCTCACGAAACCGCTCGACAAGTCACTCTTTACCAAGCAAAGAGAGGCAATTGGATTGAATGAACAAAGTTGCAAGGTTCAAGAGGGATTGTCAGAAATGGTGAACTCCTGCAACTTTGTCGCATCACGAACAAGACATTAAGGTCGAACGAGAACGATTCGCGACAGTCAATTTGTCTTTGACTCAAAGCACGAACGATTCGCGAATCAATCGCGAATCGCAAACACACCTCCAGGACCACAAACCGCAAAAGGGACGCGAAACGAAAACTATGAAAAGAAACAAAAAGAATGAAAGAAAATGGGAGATTACGAATCAGATGAAGAAAAATCTTTCGCGTTGTCAGTTGGCAGCTCAACGGGCTTCATGCCCAGCTGAAACGAGTAGCAACGACAAAGACTAACTAACTAGTTGATTAGCGTTAACGAGTCATGTGATTTGACGTTTAGCTATCTTGTAAACTCCACATAGTGGAGGTATAAACGATCCTCTCTAGATCATAAGAAGAGATGTGAATACAGATATCTGTAAGAGACAGAGAGAGACGTAGCGAATAGAGCAAGAAAGTAAAGACACCATAGCTATGCATGAAGTCTGCCAATGAGCAGAACACAGTGAAAGAGTAGAATGTCATTCCGCCAATGAACGAGACACTGATGAATTCACTCTAAATTAAAACTGATAAAACAGTCACTCTATTTTCGTACATCTCATCTTGTGTTGTGTATCATGATTGCTAGAATAAAATATGTTTTGTGATGCGTGGTCGAATGTCTGGGATCCTGTAAGGGCTTTCGAAGGAAAAGAAAATTTGAAGACAGAAAAATTGTTTGCGATAAAGAAGACGAAGAGGACAAAAATAAATCAGTCCCACACACGCGCTCCCACGACACTATCAACAATGTGACTAGATTCAATGCATCTAATTTTTAAATTTGAATTTGTTCAAAATCAACCTCCTAACTTTCCCACACTTTCCAAAAGTGGTAATTCAAATGAACTTTGACTAAAATAGCTTTCATAAAGTTTATCTCTAAGTCTAAAATGCATATTTTAAAGCTTTTATTTAAAAGGGGAAAAGGAAACTAATATTGACAATTAACCAAAATATGACGAAACTTGACTAAACTAGTTGATGTTTCTCATACAAAAGGTGCATCAACAACCTTTGGAGCCTTACCCATCTGAATCTACACTCCTAGCTCTTTCCAACAAGTGATCACTTGGACTCAATGGATCAAAAACAAAATTGGTACATTTATTGTAGTGCACACGTGGCCTGAGCACTCCACACAAAAAAAAAGTACCTATTGATCCAAAAAATCATCCAAAGATAGCTTTGATTGAGGAATTAGAAGCTATGAACCGATCGAGCTCCAAGTACACTCTCTAATCTTGATTTTTTAAATCAAAACTTTAATTGGAATGATCTACCTTCAAGCCTGCATTGATCTAGCTCGGCATTTAAGGATCTTGAATAGATCTACCATGACCTACATGCATGAGAGTTTGCACACTACAAAATCAATCTTGATCAACTCGGATTTTAGTGAGCTTTCAAACACGATTTGGATCTAGGCAAGAGCTCTTGAACACAAGAAGTATTTGTGTCCCTACATTTTAGGACATATGTCATCACCTCATAGGACTCTATGTGAAAGTCATCTAGCCTATTTCAAATCAAAATAATGATATAATAAGGTGGTGGATGAAAAAACCAAATCTATTGGCTTGCCAAAGACTCTTTCCAAGGAGATCAAGCCATGTGAAGCTTTTGCTATTGCCAAGTCACATAAGAAGCCATATCCAACATCTTTTATCAACAATTCACATCCTTTGGAGTTGTTGCACTCAGATGTGCATTTCTCAGCAAGCAAAAGCAAGGGAGGAGCCACTTGTTTTGTCACCTTTATTGATGACTACACAAGATTTACATGGTTGTATATCCTATCTTCAAAACCTATGGTGTTTGATTATTTCCTCAAGCTCAAAGCTTATGTTGAGAAGCAATTCTATTTCAAGATCAAACCCTTGAGATGTGATGGTGGTGGAGAGTACATCTCCAAGACGTTTCATGATTTTTGTGAGCAAGTAGGAATAAAAAAAAAAACTCTCTTGTGCCTATTCCCCTTCTAAAAATGGAGTGGCCGAGAGGAGAATTAGATCCTTATGTGAGTGTGCCAAAGCTTTGAGAATTGAAGCATCCTTGCCATAGGATTTATGAGGAGAGGCCAGTTTATGCATGCTAAAACTTAGAAATTCACAAAGATATGATCATAAACACTTATATATGACTTAGTACAGTACTTCTCATCTATGAAAACTATATCAACCATAAAATCAACATTCTACACAGAAACTCAAGATTCTACATATAGAAACACAAGAGATGAATTTTCCACAAAGAAAAAAACTATGCTGATTATTTCTCCATGCAAGTACAACTACTTATAGCTTTCAAAATGTCATTTGGCCACTTGTCCCAAACTTGATCTAATTTGAAAACTTCTAGATACTTCATCAAAAACCTATAAAATCTAGTCTAGATGTAATGTACCAAAATTAGCCAATTAAAATGGGTCCAAATCTGACCTCATCCACTTATCTACTTGCCAAAAATAGTAAATCCAGTATTTAGGCCCTTATTGACAAATATTAGACATTCTCCTCTTCAAAGACAACATCCTTAGAAATGTGAACTTTCTTTGACTTAGGAACATAAACTGTTACGACCATATTTAGCAAAGGACATGGAATATTCCTAATATGGTAGACCGGCCCTCCAGTGTTCAAGATTATTAGTCACGCCTAGATTTTATTCCACTTCTAGGCCTGTTGGTGACTAATGACCTTGAGAGGACCTAGACACTCTAATTGAGACATATGGAGTAGTGCATGTACGTGTGACTGATATAGACTAGAGGAATGCATGAAGAGCTGTGATCTATTTATAGTTGACATGCATGGGAATTGCATGGGTTCATGCACAAGATCCTACTCTCGATACATTGAGGTAGTGATTATTCCATCAATGACTTTGGTCTAGGTCAGTTAAGCTCTTCTCCTCTTGCTATCACATGGCATGGCTTGGGGGTTAGATCCAGGAGGACACTCTAGGAGGGATCTAGGTTTGTTTGGGTGGTTTTGTTCCATAGTCTATTTTGTGTTTTCCTATCCTCATCTTAGGGGTTCTCTCTAGTGGTCTTTACATTGGTATTGGAGCTCGACTAAGATGCGGTTTTGGATGGGATGGAGATAGGTTCTACATCAAATCAGAATTGGAATGCACTTGGATTCACATCCCGAATGGAGTGCTATTTTTTCAAAGGAATTTTGATTTGGATTTACTAATTCATGTGTGGAGTATGCTTTTCAAACTTGGTGGTAGAGTGTACTTCTCCTTGTTTGATTTTATTAAAGATGCTACGAATTAGTGTGGAATTTATTCTTATTTTTCTGAAGCCTTGAAAAACTTTCCATTTGAAGTAGAATGATATTCATGATTAGATCCACTTTCTTGTTTAAATTTGTTTTTTTTTTATTAATAATTTGCATGAATCCATAATGTTTTGGACAGTTTTGAGTCAAATTTAGTAGCAGAATGTTTGTTGATAGATTGACGAGAAATCGATTTATCCAGAATGAATAACTGACTGTTGCTGGAAATCTTGAATTTATGGTTTGCATGTGAGGATTTAAGGTTTATTTAGACTAATCCTCTTGTGAAACAAGCAAACTGAAAACTGAAAACATTGATTGAATATTGTAAATTGCTGATTCTCTAACTATGGCAGATTAAGACTTTGGATTGTGGATGCATGCAAGATTAGTTTTGAACTCCTGTGAAATTAGTAGCTTATAGACTCTAGGAGTTTAAGAGTTGTAAAACTACAATAACTCCTTCCCTTGTCTTTAGAAAATTGATGCATGTTTCTGAGCCTCTGGAAAAATCTGGTTCATAGAGGTTGGAACCTCTATTTAGTGTAAAGGGAGGTTAGAGGGTCACAATAATGCAAGTAAGCCTGTCGAAAAAGAGTGTGTAACCATGGAGAAGAGGTACACAAGTTTTGAACTCATTGTTGGATTATTCTCCTACTAATTGACTAATCGACATTTTAATCTTCGTCCAACTTTTATCTAGACTTGCAGATTTTTTTCGTGTTTTTAGACAATCTGTATAACTACTCGGAAATGGCTCATAGTGTCGACATTTTCAGGATTTTTGCCTTTCAGGATTTTCCCTCACTTCGGTTTTTTTGCAAAATGTCAGAAGCCCTAAAAGTTAAGAAAATGAATTTAGCAAAGTCTGTCGCATTTTTCGCTTGTGGTAGTTTACGTTCATTTATGCAGAGTGTCATATTTTCATTGTAACAGTTTACGCTCATTTTTGCAGACAAACTATTTACGACCAAAAGACACCGACTTGCATTAATCCATCAGCAAGTAATTTTTGAGAAGTCCTAACTGGATTGATGCCAGCACATCATAGCCAGCTAGATGACGCTTTTGACGACCTAATTACTTACTATAAATAGTTGCTCATAGTCCTACATTATAAATCATCAATGATCTTAGATCAAGCCTTGTTGCGATCAATAGATCAACAAGTATTGAATAGTTAGAGGGCCTGCGAGCTTGGACACCCTTGAGCATTCTAGCTCAGTTCTTTAGAGTTAATTAGAGATTGCTATTGCGCTTATTGCTTATCAGGAGTTGTGCCTAATTCAAAATTTTATTTAGTCACTCAGAAATAGCTTAGAGTATGTGACTTCGATCCGCAGACCCTTTTGCACTCATTTACATCTATTTTGTTTGATATTGAATCAATACTAGTCTTAGAATGTATGTGTTTTTGTAATTTTTTGTGACATATTATTTGTCTGATAATTCAATGCTTAAATGTTTGGCTATGTAATCATTGTAGTACTAATGATTTCAAAACTAGTTACTATAAGATTGAACGTGATTTCTATTACTATTGTTTTTGTTCGAAATTGATAGACGTAGTTATGCATAGAGAAGGAGGGAGATAGTTTATTCTGCTACGCACGATAAGTTTTCTTTCTTGTGGTTCGAATTCTTTTTATTCAATTCTTTTTTACCTATGTTTTACACACCTCTTTCCATGGTATTAGACCATTGATTATTCTTCAAGGCCTAATACCATATCAGAGCGCAAGCTCTTATACTTGATATCTTTCCCGATATCAAATTATTCTTCAGTTCGAATCAATTTTTTTCGATATCAGAGAATTGATTTCCACAGCACGGTATCTCTCTTAACGTCAATAGACTAAAGTTCCAGATGGATTCTCAAAGTAAAGCTGGTCTTATCGTTGACAAGTTGAATGGATCCAATTATCATTTATAAAAATTTAACATGAAGACCTTGCTAATTGCCAACGAGTTGTGGGATGTCGTTACAAGTACAGAAGTAAAGTCTGAAGATACACATAATACTCAAAGTGAAAATAGAAGGATGGTAAAGCTTTCACACTTATTATCCTCAATATATCAAATACTCAAATTGGCCACATAGCTGTTGAAGCTAAAACTTCAACAGAAGTTTGGGACATCCTGAGCTCACTATATGATGTGAGAGACATAACTACTAAGTTACATCTTCGAAGGAAATTCTTCACACTCAAGATGTCGAATAATGATTCTCTTCGGCATCATATTAACCAGTCTAAGAATCTCTTGCAACAGGTGGCCGATGTCGGATCACCATGGTGAGCATTCGAAGCTTCAGCACAAGTCAAGATTATATGAAACTGTGAGTGCTTTCAAAATCTAATCATATGTTAATGTGTTTTTTTTAAATTTTGCCTCTAACATGATTTTGTATTGTAGGCCTTTGGCATACAACTTGCCATTTTATAAAGTATTCTATTCGGATTTTTTCTATCTATAGAAGCTGATGAATGAAATAACACAAGGACAAGAAATACAATAGGTTGAGGGGTGTCATGGCTCATTGAATTAAAACTATAGAAGTTTAACTATAATACAAGAGATATCATTCCCCAAAGAGATGGTTGAATAAAAATAATGTAATGTATTTCTCTATAGCAAAACAAATAGTAATTTGGTCACAGTTGTTTTAGATAGCACAACCAAGACCACCATTGAAATAAGTAATGAATTAGACTTAAGATAAGGCAAATAACAATTCTAGTTGATTGACTACTCGCTATTTGTCTACAGATTTTCATGTTAGATATCATTGTTCCTTTCATGGATAAAATAGATTACAAACCTTAACATCTATATTTTATCTCATGATTATATTTGATATCATGGAATTGTACTAATGAAACAATGATTGTCATTGCTCAACATGACTTTATTAAGAAAAACTATGTACTGAGAATATGTGTGGACACCTTATTTCATCATGGTTTAATGTTATCAAGCCCAATAAGAAAAATATGCTAGTGTTATTATAAGCTTCTAGATCATTTTTTATAATTATGTTACCGATAATAATTCGATTTTCATAGTTTAGGTATCAGATACAACCTTCTTTAAACTGGCAACAAAAAAATTTAACTAATCATAAATTGTGTAAAAGCACCTTTATATTATCTATTATTTTTAAAAATGAAAAAAAGATTTGTTCTACATGTCACTTGAATTTAGAACTAATAAAAATATCCAAAAAAAACAAAGCAAATTTAGCTAAATAAAATAAAAAATTGCATAAAAGCACCTCTCGATTATCTATTATTTTTAAATAGAAAAAGATACTATAGTCTACATGTCACTCAAATTTAGAGCTAATTAAAAATGTCCAAAAATCTTATAGAGTGAAGTAGTTCAATATGGTCTTCAGAAATAATGGAAAAGTTCAATGAGGATGTTTAAGATTGTAAAACACAATGAAATAGAATATTTGATCATCTTTGATGCCATTGTCTTATCTTTTTAGTTCTCAATATATGGTCAAAACACAAACTAACAAAAAGAGCTATCTACCTAAAACTTTATGATGTTAAACACATATACTATATCATACTTTTGAGCCTCTTAATACATCCGCATATGATATTATATTTTGTAACCTTCATTCATGAAATGGGTCATACGATGTAGTATTTATTCATTGTTAGATAGAAGTAGGTGATGTTCCATTTCCATCAACAAAAGAAAAGTTGTTGAAAACATTTTAGTTGGTAGAAGACAATATAAAATATTAAAGTACATGATTTTTACTTTAATAATTGGCTTTCAATTTGCTATAGTCACATATTTTCTATGGTTGGATGATCTTTAAATGTCAACTTGTCAAATCTAGATCTAAGTACTAGCTAGGATTTTATTTTTCAAAAAGTTATTACAATACTTTTAAAATCTAGTCTAAAGATCTTATTTAGAACACACAAACAATATGATTGCTATATATAATCTACATTAAATTGCAATTGTGAAAATCAGACAAGAAATTAATTATTTTGTGGTCTTGGTGATAATGAAATCAATTAGTATGAAGTGTATGCCGAAGATCGATTTGTAATTCTAAAAATAGAGTAAAATGCCTGAATATATTAGACTACGAATATATAAAATTATTGGTTAAAATTTATTGAAGCTGCAATCATACCGAGTTTTGAAACTATGCCTGCAAGATTTCTAAAATTATCCTAGTTCATCGAAATGGACACATATTTTCATTTTCATTGAAAAGAGTTTTTTTAATTAATTATAACATCTACATACTAGTAATAATTTGTCGCTTTCAATGAGCATCATATTATACAAAAAAGTGAGCTAGACATTTGTCACAATGTCCTACTTTTCCAAATAATTTTCACATGTATATAATGAATATACATGTGTGCATAGCAATTGCAATATAGATGTCTGCATTCACAACTATAATATGGTTTTATATATTTTGTGTTCAAAAATCATAAACTTAGAACTTTAATTCAATATATAGTTGTGAAAAATATTTGGACAAGGTAGAGAATATTGACATAATGAATGCTCAATGTTCATATGGTTTTTTATTGGATGTGATAATGTTATCGTTGTTGAAAATGATTTTTGAGTAATAATGTCAAAATTATTGTTTTAGTGATTCAAATATCAGTCTTTTTTTGAAGACTTTTGAACTGTTTGTCAATTTGAATTAATGATATATGTGAAGACAATTGTCTACCAAATACAGAGAATCAATGGTACTTAAGAGTCATTGTTTTTTAGTCTCTTATTTTTTTGTAAGAGAATGGTGAGTCTACACAACCAATGTCCTTGGCATGATATATTGGTAGATATTTAGTAGACCGACAAAATCCACCCATGTATGGCCAAAATGACACGTGTGAACCCACTCCTAATGTAGGTTAGGTCTATTCAAGAGAGTTGGTCATATCTATTTGGTGGTCATCGTTACTTTATAGGACCTACACCTAAGTTTAAGGTGAAAATTTGACCAACTAGCTACCTATCAAGCATAACTCAAGGATCTAGCTAGGGTTTCATTTTAGGGCAATAAGGGTGAGTTAACTTCCTTATTACATGCTGGAAATCCACATAACTTCAAGAAGGAAGTCGAATTTGCTATGTATTCGAAGCTCCTATAGTGAGAAGATAATATATTTTTGGAGCTCATTGGCAATCTCAAGCTAGTTCACTATGTACATTGAGTTTTTGTGATCCAAATGAAACCAAATCAATTTCTACTTGTTTCTCAGCTTAAAGGTCGTACAACCTATAGTACACATGTGTGGGCTTTGATTTCAATGTTGATCAATGCTTTTAATTGTTAATGCTTGTTGTTTGTCAAATTGCCAATCTAGATCAACTTTTTAATGACTAGTTTTTTGATAGATTGTTAAGCAAGCATCCAATCACTCTTGTGGATCTTTTGTAGATCCATTTATGGTCCTAAAGTACAGTAATTTCATAGATTGGTCATGTATTCACTCAAGGAACTGATGGAGTACGCAAGATCTGGCCTGGTCGAGATCATTGCATACATCAAGGACCCGATAATAGATTGGTATGGATACCGCCTCATTTCTGCCTTCTCCTCATTGGTCTGAGGGTACTATACCTTGGATAATTTGAGACCTGGATCCATGGGATTATGTACAGGCTTGCAATTCATGCATTAGCAAATTATGAAAGTACCTCAGTTGGGTGATATAGAAAAGTCTTTGACTTTTGTCTCTATAGATTTGAATCATGAGACAATAGGCGCTTCTCCAAGATCTGTCATCTCAAATTATTGGGATATCATCCTCTTCATATCCTGTTTTAGAGAAATATTTTTGCCGAACAACAACATTCACATAAAGTGTGATGATGACAAAGAATTGATGAACAACTATGAAATATACATTATAGCCTACAGAGCTAGGTTAGAATCCATGATCAATCAAGAACGTGTTGATTCTAGATGATTGCTTCAGACTGTACAAAGCTTTATGGAGTTTGCATACCTGGACTTCTCGACCATTGAGGATGTAGCCTTCTAGTTGGATCATGTAGATATCCTCCTCAATAACTCCATTGAGGAATGATGTTTGTACATCCATCTGGGTACCTCAAGATCTATTACATTAGCATATGAAAGTAACAGTTGAATAGAGGTGTGCTTGACGACTGGGCTAAAAGTTTTGAAGTAGTTGATATTGGAAATCTGTTAGAATTCCCTTGCCAAGAATCTTTCCTTCTATCGATAATGCCTTCTACTTTGTATTTGATCTTAAAGATCCATGTGCAGTTGATTATCTTTATGTTTGCTGGCAGTCCATGTATTGTTCCTCAACAATGACTTGTACTCCTTATTCATTGCTTCTTTCCAGAGATCTGTAGCAGATATTTCCACTATATCAGAACAATCGTTCTGATAATGCTATGGCTCTGATGTAGAACAACTGATCAGTCAGATCTTGATTTTACCAACAAAGCTCGCAGTCTACTTGACAAAGGATGAGAAAGAAACGAAGGTGAACTCAAAACGTTTCTATTTGTGACCAACTCGAAAAGATTCATGAAGGATTTGCGAAATTTTTCTTGCAAACAACTCGAAAAGATTCACGAAATAGTGTCTTGTGGAAGCTCGTGGCTTTCTAATTGAAGCTCGAAAGATTCGCGAATAGAACCTTGTCTTTCCGCATGCATAATTTAATCATAATAGAACTGCTCTATCAGTGTCAGTAACCTTCACAAAAAAACTCTTGTAGATTGTTCAATGAAGATTCTGATAACCTGGTTGCCGAAGGCAGTAGAAATGGTAATTTGTATTACTTGAGCATTCGAACTGGAGTTCAACAAGCTAATCAAACTCAAGAATCAACAGATATTTTGTGGCACAAGAGGCTATGTCACATGAACATGGAAGCCCTGTATCAAGCCAACAAAAGTCAAAGAATTGAAGGAGTCAAAATCAAAAGTTGAGATATTTGAACTACCTGCGAATCTTGTCTTAAAGGCAAAATGTCTCGAACACCATATATTTCATATTTCTGCATGCATAATTTAATCATAATAGAACTTTTCTACTAGTACATAGATCGTATTCAGACATGACTAAAAACGCTGATATTGGTGTGATTTATTCACTCTCTAATCGCGTTCTCTAAGGAAGAATTCACAAAACCTTTCTAGCAGTTTCGCAGAACCTTTCCTACATCTGATACCATGTTGGTATCAAATAAATATGGAGCAGTAATCAATCGCTCTAATACCATGTTGGGATTCGATAGATGGATCAACCGACAATGCCTGTTGTAGCATAAGGGCAGCAACATGGAATTCTCGATGCATGAAACTAAGTCTATCGATTCAGACTGACTTCAACGTCTCAAAGTCTGTCCTAATCACAACTTCAAAGTTGCTAGATCGACTAAGTCGATTCCCTAGCCATGCAGGTATACCTTGATTACAGATTTAGCCATGCACATATACCTTGATTATAGATATAGCTTTGCGGAAGCATCTTAGGTGAGGTACTTTAGAGCGATAAATTGACAAGAGCTATTAGTCATACAAGTAGTTTAATCTATTAACAACGAATAACCAAAACATGAATAAAAAGAACATTCAAGATGACATGCACGACCTAGATGAAGAAACAAAACGTTTCTAATTATAAAGCCTTGCTAGCTTTCAGCCCTCAGCCTGACGATATCAAAGATCTGGAGACATGAAGCATGAAAAATTTCACGAACATGAAAGTCAAAGGAAATGAAGACATTCGCGAACATGAAAGTCAAAGCAGACGAAGACGAATGGTTCGCGAACACGAAAGATTTACGAACGAGAATCTTCTGCGGTCTAGTATGAGAGAAGGCAAATGACCAAAATGAAACCAACAACGAAACGAAACCTTCTCCTTCCTGCACGCTCCAAAGAGTACCAGCAAGATCATGCAAGTACCTAGAAGTACAGATATTTGATCTGATGATATGAAACTAGCAGATACCTTTTAGGTCATGGCTAATCTGCCACTCTTGTGATTCCCTGATTAGTTGTAGATGTTTAATTACTCTAATCTTAGACTCACATAGAGCGACCACACTTACTGGATGATACTTGACATATAGATCAACAGAATACACATAAAGTGTAATGAAGTAGTCTGATGCTAGTAAGCAATCAAGACAAAATACAGACAACAAGTCCTCCTGCGTGCGAGACGAGCTCTGTGATCAGGATCCACAGAGATCCAACTATCCGCTAGTAAAGCGAGATGATTACTCGTGAGAGAACCGTGTTTCTCCCATGCCAACGCACTACGTGGATTTTCATGCAGTGCTTGAAGAAAACAGAGGAAGTTCAATATAGATAATTTTTCTTGTTGTGTCTAATCTCGAATGCAAATGCTTCTGCTGTTAATCATGTGTCTGAGTTTTCTTGTTCATTTTAATTTTGCACCTTGGTTGAAACTATGTTGAATGCTATATTAATGTTATAAACGTAGATCAGCAGAGCCTGACTACATTCTAGAGGATTGTAGGAGTGATTCAGCTGGCGATGTCCAGCGATCGCATCTGAACTCCATCTGAATCGGAACAAAGGATCATGGTTCCTTCATGAAAGCTTTGCGACTGCAAAATCCAAATCGTGATATACGAATCTGATTCTCATCAGTGGTATCAGAGCAAGTCATCCTGTCATATTCTGACATAGCCAAGAAGCTAGGAGGCCAAACATTCAAACAAACAACCATCAACAAGAAAATAGACTCCAAGAAGCAATGGCTTCAATCAGTAGCATGTAGAGCAAGATCTGCACAATACTTGATTCTTCAGAATCTAACTTTCTAGCCTAGAAAGTTAAGACATCTTTAATACTCAAGGGCGAAAGACTATTCCCCTGGGTGGATGGCACAAAAGAAATGCCTACGACAATAGGCAAAGAGCTACGTGAATGGAGGGAGAAAAACGACAAGGCAGTAGCCTTGCTATCATATTCCATCGAAGATAGTCTCACACTTGACCTAGCTACACTCTCCAAAGCTAAGGAGATGTGGGATGCATTACTCACCAGATTTTAGATGAAATCAAGAAGTCAAATCCTGATGCTGGAAGATTACAAGCTACTATCAATCCATGTATCTGCTATGGTGATGTTAATTTATCCAATATTCATACGCTTCATGGATATGCAGATGCAAATTGGGTAGGTGATGTTGACACCAAAAAATCTACTTTTGGATCCGTCTTCCTACTCAATAATGGTCCGATATCTTGAAACAATCGGAAATAGACCTCCATTGCAATGTTATCCACAAAATCTGAATACATTCAGCCTCTCAAGCTACCAAAGAGGCAATTTGGTTGAAAAATTTACTATCTGATATTGGTCTCAGACAGTCTGCTCCAACAAAGATACAATCTGATAATCAGAGTGCTATTGCATTATCTTTCAATCCTAGATCTCATTCTAGGGATAAGCACATCAATATCAGATATCACTACATCAGAAGCATGATACTCAACAAGGAGGTAAGCCTAAAAGTTTGCAGAACCCTGTACATGGCAGTGGACATATTCACAAAAGAATTGAATCAGGAAGCACACAAGAATTTTCGTGTTATCTTGAGTTTGCAAATCAAGGAATTCAAAGATCGGGGGGTCTTGGATTTCTATCCTCTCCATCCCTATCTCTTTACTAATTAGTATTCATTCATTATGTTGTTGTAGTTATTGATACAATCGCATACCTTGCAAAAATACAAAAAAAGTCGATGACAGTCTACAGAAAATACAAGGAAAGTCTGACAGTGTTCCATCAACTTGCCCGACATCGACTTAGCCGAAGTCGACTTTTGAAGACATGAGAGTAGCACTCGACTTGTCCAAAGTCTCTGATCTGTCCGATGTCTCCGACTTCTTAGCCTTGACCAGCTTTTGAGTCTGACATCGAAGTTTGTCAAATCTCCGACATCGACTATACGACTTCTACAAAATTTGATGTGATGTGCCAACTCCCAAAAGTCGATATCATCAAATTGGTGGCTCAACAGTACATTTGTCACAACTATTGATCTCTTTCTCTATCCTAAATCCCATGTTAATCTATTTCCATTCATGTTGCTGGATTTCTACTCGCATTGTCGCATAGTCTGCAGAAATACACAAAAAGTCGAGACAACCTTCCTTCAACTTTTCTGCCTTTAACTTGCCCCCGATGTTTCCTTCTTCGAAGTCTTCGACGATCATCGAAGGTTCAAAATGGATCTCTTGTAAATCATTGACATCAAAGTCCTCGACTTCCATGCCAGCGACTTCCTCGACATCAAAGTCTTCTAAAGGCAAACAATTGGAATTTTGTGACATCTTCAGTTTTTTCGGCCTTCGACATTTTGCGACACCTTTTCATTTTTGGCAAAATGACTGAAGCCATTTCTATGAAAGATTCAACTAGTTTCATCACATTTTGCAATATTTCCATATTTGGCATATTGAGGCCAAAATTTGTTTTAGACTTAGAGGTTGACTTTTCAAAGTTCATTAGTCTAAATTTCATTTGAATAAACACTTTCTGAAAGTGTGGGAAAGATAGAATGTGAGTTTGAGTAGATTCAATTTGAATAAGTTGGGTACATTGAATCCAGACCCAAAATTGGTAGGGATAGCATTTTGGTGGGAAAGCCAAGTGGCCAAATAGGGTTTGGACCTGCTATAAAAGGATGTAACTCGTGGAGAGAGTCATCTTCTCTCTTCTCTATCTCATTTCATGCTTATACATGGTTCTCTTGGGTTCTACTATCCATTGGTGCACTATCTTGGTGATTGCTTGCAATTCTATGTGTAGAATGATCTATATTTGTTATTTTTGGATCCACACGTGTGAAATATAGTATCTTGCTGGTTTTGTATGGACAGCAATAGTACATAATCATTTCATTCAAGTTTGATCAAGTTCTATTAGTATTTGCATCTCAAATTGTGTGTAGATGCTGATTTTTCTACATTGGTGAAGTTGGTAGTGTATTTCTCTTTCTAACAAAAGATCATTCAAGTAGATTGGACCTTAAGGATCTGAAATCTTTCACATGGTATCAGAGCTTGTGTTTCAGTTTATGAAGAAGGAAATCAGATCTATCAATGATTTGGTGAAGATATCAAGTCTAGAGCATGCTAGAGAGGATTCTACACCAAAATCGGATTTTTTTGCTTTTGTAGATTGGATCTTTTGTAGATCAAAACACTAAATAGGTCAATATACTTGTTTAATACGATTTTTGAATTCACATACTGGATTTGACCGATTTTTGGATCATTGGTTCAGCCTAAGTGGTGGCTTATAGATTGCACATCAAATTTTCAGCATTTGCATGTAGATTTGGAATAGTCAATTTTTTGTGATTTTGTCAAAACCCTAATTTTGATTGGATCTCTAGATAGTGAGGTTACTGGACTTCATTTGAGTGTGTTTCAATCTTAGGAAGTGACAAAAGTCATTAGATTGAGGATAGATCATAGGTTGATCAAGATTCCATGACTCTATGTGTTGATTTGCTTGGATAAGTGCTAGAAGATAATTTGTGAGATAGTTTCAAATCTTGGTGATTTCTTTTGAAAGCATTTGTTTTTGTTCAAAGGAGTGCTTTGTGCATTGAAGCAGGTTGAAAGAGAAGATCAGGTCATTGCTACATGGCAATCTCAATTGGAGTCATGTTGGAAGCCAATGATAGGCTTACCTCAAGTAGCTATTCATTATGGAAAGTGAGGATGGATTCACTTGTTGAGATGAATGATGTTTTGGATATTGTTGTAGGTTTGGAGGAGAGACCAGCAACACAACAAGATCAATTGAGGTATGACAAGAGGGACAAGAAGGCACTACACATGATAAAGATGAATGTTACCAATGAACTTCTCAAGGAAGTTGGTAAGTGCACATCATCGTTGGAAGCTTGGAATTCATTGAAGAAGCTTTATGAATCCAAGTCTACTTCTAGAGTGTTAACTCTAAGAAGGCAAATCTTTTCTTGTTTGCAAAAGAATGAAGAAAGTCCAAGTACTTTTGTTTTGAGAATGAAAGCATTGAATGATGAGTTAGCTTGCATAGATGAAAGCATTAAGGAAGGAGAGCTTATTCAAGTGATTCTTAATGGCTTGTTGGATGCTCATGCTAACATTGTTCAAAGTATTGCTATTCAAAAGACTTTGCCAAGTTTGATAGATCTTCAAGAAATCTTGATCAATGAGGAATATAGGCTTCAAGCAAGAGGGGAATCTACATCACCACTTCAAGAAGATGCTATGTTTACAAAGGGCAAATTCAAGGGCAAAACCAAAAGCAAGTGGTCTAAAGTGCAAGATCAAGTGGATGCTTCTTCAAGTGGCAAAAAGAAGGACAGATCAAAGCTCAAGTGCTTCTATTGTGGCATCAAAGGACACTTTGCAAGTGAGTGCTACAAGAAGAAGAGAGATCAAGGAGACAAGCAAGGTAATCTTACTCTTGATGAGGATGGTTTGGATGTGCAAGATGCAAATGATGATGCTTTTGTGATGTCTTCATGTATGCTTGCTAATGATGGAGATCTAGATCCTTGGTGGATTGATAGTGGAGCAAGTTCACACATGACCCTTCACAAAGAGTACTTCACTTCTTTGTTGGCATATGGAGATGACAAGAGGGTGATCTACATGGCCAATGATGGTGAGTGTGCAATCAAAGGGATTGGCACTATTCTTATTTCTCTCTCTACAAATAGGAATGTTCATTTGGAGGATGTCTTGTTTATTCCATTTATTACCAAGAATTTGCTTAGTGTGAGTCAAATGCTAAGTAAGGGCCTCAAGGTGGAGTTTGATGGAGATGCTTGTTTGCTTAAAATGAAGGATGTCTTGATTGGAAAAGGTAAAAGGAAAGGGGAGTTGTTTAAAGTTGATGCTTGTGTTATCGCTAACCAAGTTGGATGTGTTGCAAGGGAGCAAAGTTCTATTCAAGAGGTTTGGCACAAAAGGATGGGACACCTCAACTTCAAGTCATTGGAGGTAATGGCAAGGAAGAAGGTTGTGATTGGTCTTCCAAGTTCCTTAAGTAATGACAAGCATGTTTGTGAGTCTTGTGCTTTGTCTAAGTCACATAGACTACCTTATACTAGATCTATTTCTAGATCTACAAAGTCTTTTCAGCTTGTACATTTGGATATTCATGGATTTACTACAATTAGCAATAGTGGAGCTAAGATGTATGTAACGTTCATTGATGATTTTAGTAGATTTTGTTGGATCTATCTACTAAAGAGCAAGGATGAAGTGTATGATGTCTTTGTCAAGTTCAAGAATGCAAGGGAGAACCAATTTTCCACAAAGATCAAGTGCTTGAGAGGTGACAATGGTGGTGAGTACATATCTAACAAGTTCAAGGCCTTTTGTGATGAGCATGGGATCAAGAGGGAGTATACAACATCAAGGACCCCACAACAAAATGGAGTGAAAGTGCTAAAGCTATGAGGTTAAGTGCTAATCTTGACAAACCATTTTGGGATCAAGCTTTGTTGTGTGCCAATTTCTTGTGCAATAGGTGGCCGAGTGCTATTTTGGATGGAAGGACACCTTTTGAGATGCTATTCAAGAGGAGGCCGAGTGTCAACTTTCTAAGAACCTTTGGATGCACATGCTATGTCAACATTACTCTTCATGATAGGACCAAGGAAGATCCATCTTCAAGAAGAGGTATTTTTGTTGGATATAGTGAGGTGAGTAAAGCCTACAAGGTTTACATTCCTTCTACTAACAAAGTGATTGTTGGTAGAGATGTCATTTTTTATGAGGGGAACATTTGAAAGGCGTCTTCAAGCATGATTGATGGTAAAGTAGATGGATATAACATTCTTGATGTTGATGAGAAGGATCCTACTTTGGATGGTGGTGATGATGGACCTTCATCAAGCCAAAAGCCAAGGAGAACATCAAGAGAAAGACAAGTACCTTCAAGGCTCACATATGATCACAAGGGTAAGCAAGTAGTTTCTGGAAATTATGTTGCTTTCCTAACCTCTTTGGATGAGCCTACAAATGTAGATCAAGCAAGGAAAGAAGAGGAGTGGATCCAAGCAATGGACCTTGAGTATCAATCTCTTATGAAGAGTGGAACATCTTTTGGAGGATCTTCTTGTGTACATGGAGCTATGCAAGGGATGGATGTTATCTTGCTGTAAAGTCAAGTAATGGATCTGGAAAACAAATTTTGTTCAATGACTTTGATGGTCAAGTTGAAGATCAAGAGATTAATCTCAAAGCGCTTCAACTAGTCAAAAGGGAAGGTGGCAATTTGGAGCTAGTCAAGAACATCAAAGGAGAGGTAATTGGCAAAGCTGTTATGGATATATTTTTGCAGCATATTGAAGACCCAAGTAAGGTCAAAGGAACAGCAAGGAAGTGTTGTTCAAGTTTACTTTACTTGTTCTATCTCATGTTTGAGCAATTTCATGTGGATGTGTGCAAATTGTCAAGATATGGTAAAACTAGCTACATTGGTTAGCATTGTTTTGATGTTGGATTTGTACTAGCACTTGGAGATTGTCAATTTTTGGTGAATTCATGGTCATTTTTTTGTGTCAAGTAGATCTTGAAGATGGACTAGTGCAACCTACTTGGTTTATGGAGTCATGTGGTGCTGGATTTGCATCATTAATGTACTCACCTACTCATGGATTTCCAAAGTTTGATGGTTTCTTGTGGCAAGATGAAGATGGAGGCTCATTCATGGAGTATCAGGGTGGATACATGGCAACAAAGGACAAAGAAGGAGGAGACATGCAAGCAAAAGTTGATCACTCACATTTATTGTTTGTTTGCTGTATTTTTCCAGAGAGTTCAGAGTTGGAAGCATGGTGGAATCATTTCATTTACATTCTATTTGATTCTTCATGTTCTAGTCACATTTTTACATGTAAAATTGATGTAAGAAATAGTGAAGCATCCCAAGTGGACACTATTCTCTATATCAATTATGGTTGTTTCTATTTTGAGCATTACATGATCATTAAAAGGAGATCTATTCTTAGGAAGAAGATAATTCTTATGATGGATCAAAGTTCTATTGGCAAAAACTATGCTAGGAGCATTGGAAGCTAGGAAAGCGAGTTTTGAGGTACATCATTGGAACTCGAGATTTTGGCATATTGTATGAGGGATCATCACCTAATCTTTTTGGATTTTCAGATTCGGACTATGCTGGAGATGTAATGGATAGGAAATCCATTAGTGCTTATTGTATTTTCATAGGTGATGGAGCTATATCATGGATGTCAAAGAAACAGACCACTATCTCATTGTCATCTAGTGAGGCCGAGTATAAAGCTTTTACACATTGCACAAAGGAGATGGTATGGATCAAGAGGATGATCAAGGATCTTCACTTGCTGGATTTTTTAGAGAGCCCAATCATCTTTTGTGACAATCAATCAGCCCAAAGAATGGCATCCAATCCTATCTTTCATGCTAGGAGCAAGCATATTGAGATACAATATCATTTTGTGAGGGAGCGAGTCATTGCAAAGGAGGTGGAGCTTCAACATGTGTCTTCAAGGGAATGTGTAGCTGATATCTTCACCAAAGCATTGGGAAAAGACTTGTTCATGAAGCATAGGACTTCACTTGGAGTATTATCAAAGTCTATGCTAAAACTAGTTGAAGAGGGAGTGTGAAAGATTCAACTAGTTTCATCACATTTTGCAATATTTTCATATTTGGTATATTGAGGCCAAAACTTGTTTTAGACTTAGAGGTTGACTTTTCAAAGTTCATTAGTCTAAATTTCATTTGAATAGACACTTTTTGAAAGTGTGGGAAAGATAGAATGCGAGTTTGAGTAGATTCAATTTGAATAAGTTGGGTACATTGAATCTAGACCCAAAATTGGTAGGGATAGCATTTTGGTGAGAAAGCCAAGTGGCCAAATAGGGTTTGGACCTGCTATAAAAGGATGTAACTCGTGGAGAGAGTCATCTTCTCTCTTCTCTATCTCCTTTCATGCTTATACATGGTTCTCTTGGGTTCTACTATCCATTGGTGCACTATCTTGGTAATGGCTTGCAATTCTATGTGTAGAATGATCTATATTTGTTATTTTTGGATCCACACGTGTGAAATATAGTAGCTTGCTAGTTTTGTATGGACAGCAACAGTACATAATCATTTCATTCAAGTTTGATCAAGTTCTATTAGTGTTTGCATCTCAAATTGTGTGTAGATGCTGATTTTTCTACATTGGTGAAATTGGTAATGTATTTCTCTTTCTAACCAAAGATCATTCAAGTAGATTGGATCTTAAGGATCTGAAATCTTTGACAATTTTTTCATAGCCAAATGTTGTATTTCATGTTCAATCCTGTACTGTGCAAACAAAACTAACAATGATAGCAGCCACCCACGATCTCTAACAGACAACATAATGACTCCACGTTTTTCATCTACACAAATGTAAAACTGTATATAAATCATTATAAACAACAATAGCAGATATAGAGAGACAGACATTGTAGATGCTTTCATGCATCAATTCTTTCTTCAGATGGATTGCCAGTAATAAGATGATCAACCTTTGGCTGCAAACCATATCCTAATGCCAAGAAAGACGGACGACAATATCAACAAACATGCCTTTGGGATACATGAAGCCTAAACAAAAGAAGCTACAAGACTAGTCGAATGAACTTATCCCTCGGAGAGTTCCTGCGAATACTTTGACTCAACTTGCTTACACAAAAACTTAAGTCAGGTCTAGTGATGGTTAAATAGATTAGGGAGCCTATAAAGCTTTCTAAAGAGGGTGATATGTGAAAGATTTCAGATCCTTAAGATCCAATCTACTTGAATGATCTTTGGTAGAAAGAGAAATACACTACCAATTTCACCATTCTAGAAAAATTAGCATCTACACACAATTTGAGGTGCAAACACTAATAGAACTTGATCAAACTTGAATGAAATGATTATGTACTGTTGCTGTCCGTACAAAACCAGCAAGCTACTGTATTTCACACGTGTGGATCCAAAAATAGCAAATATAGATCAACACATAGAATTGCAAGCAATCACCAAGATAGTGCACCAATGGATAGTAGAACCCAGGAGAACCATGTATAAGCATGAAATGAGATAGAGAAGAGAGAAGATGACTCTCTCCATGAGTTAAATCCTTTTATAGCAGGTTCAAACCCTATTTGGCCACTTGGCTTTCCCACCAAAATGCTAACCCTACCAATTTTGGGTCTAGATTCAATGTACCCAACTTATTCAAATTGAATCTACTCAAACTCGCATTCTATCTTTCCCACACTTTCAAAAAGTGTTTATTCAAATGAAATTTAGACTAATGAACTTTGAAAAGTCAACCTCTAAGTCTAAAACAAGTTTTGGCCTCAATATGCCAAATATGAAAATATTGCAAAATGTGATGAAACTAGTTGAATCTTTCACACTCCCTCTTCAACTAGATTTAGCATAGACTTTGATAATACTCCAAGTGAAGTCCTATGCTTCATGAACAAGTCTTTTCCCAATGCTTTGGTGAAGATATCAGCTACACATTCCCTTGAAGACACATGTTGAAGCTCCACCTCCTTTGCAATGACTCGCTCCCTCACAAAATGATATTGTATCTCAATATGCTTGCTCCTAGCATGAAAGATAGGATTGGATGTCCATTCTTTGGGCTGATTGATTGTCACAAAAGATGATTGGGCTCTCTGAAAAATCCAGCAAGTGAAGATCCTTGATCATCTTCTTGATCCATACCATCTCCTTTGTGCAATGTATAAGAGCTTTGTACTCGGCCTCACTAGATGACAATGAGATAGTGGCTTGTTTCTTTGACATCCATGATATAGCTCCATCACCTATGAAAATACAATAAGAAATAATGGATTTCCTATCCATTACATCTCTAGCATAGTCCGAATCAGAAAAATTCAAAAATATTAGGTGATGATTCCTCATACAATATGCCAAAATCTCGAGATCCAATGGTGTACCTCAAAACTCACTTTCCTAGCTTCCAATGCTCCTAGCATAGTTTTTGCCAATAGAACTTTGATCCATCATAAGAATGATCTTTTTCCTAAGAATAGATCTCCTTTCAATGATCATGTAATGCTCAAAATAGAAACAACCATAATTGATATAAAGAATAGTGTCCACTTGGGATGCTTCACTATTTCTTACATCAATTTTACATGTAAATGTGACTAGAACATGAAGAATCAAATAGAATGTAAGTGAAATGATTCCACCGTGCTTCCAACTCTGAACTCTCTAGAAAAATACAGCAAACAAACAATAAATGTGAGTGATCAACTTTTGCTTGCATGTCTTCTCCTCCTTTGTCCTTTGTTGCCTTGTATCCACCATGATACTCCATGAATGAGCCTCCATCTTCATCTTGCCATAAGATGCCATCATCGCTTGATGACTTGGACATGAATGAGTGACATAATGAGCCTCCAATAGCTTCATTTACATCAGCAAAATCAGCCAAGAATGCTAGTACAAATCCAACATCAAAACAATGCTCACCAATGTAGCTAGTTTACCATATCTTGACAATTGCACACATCCACATGAAATTGCTCAAACATGAGATAGAACAAGTAAAGTAAACTTGAACAACACTTCCTTGCTTCTCCTTTGACCTTAATTGAGTCTTCAATATGCTGTAAAAATAGATCCATAACACCTTTGCCAACTACCTCTCCTTTGATGCTCTTGACTAGCTCCAAATTGCCAACTTCCCTTTTGACTAGTTGAAGCCCTTTGAGATCAACCTCTTGATCTTCAACTTGACCATCAAAGTCATTGAACAAAATTTGTTTTCCAGATCCATTACTTGATTTTATAGCAAGATAACATCCATCCACTTGCATAGCTCCATGTACACAAGAAGATCCTCCAAAAGATGTTCCACTCTTCATAAGAGATCGATACTCAAGATCCATTGGTTGGATCCGCTCCTCTTCTTTCCTTGCCTGATCTACACTTGTAGGCTCATCCAAAGAGGTTAAGAAAGCAGCATAATTTCCAAAAACTACTTGCTTACCCTTTTGATCATATGTGAGCCTTGAAGGTACTTGTCTTTCTCTTGATGTTCTCCTTGGCTTTTGACTTGATGAAGGTCCATCATCACCACCATCCAAAGTAGGATCCTTCTCATCAACATCAAGAATGTTAGATCCATCTACTTTACCATCCATCATGCTTGAAGACACCTTTGGAATGTTTCCCTCATAAAAAATGACATCTCTACCAACGACCACTTTGTTAGTAGAAGGAATGTAAACCTTGTAGGCTTTACTCACCTCACTATATCCAACAAAAATACCTCTTTTTGAAGATGGATCCTCCTTGGTCCTATCATCAAGAGTAATGTTGACATAGCATGTGCATCCAAAGGTTCTTAGAAAGTTGACACTCGGCCTCCTCTTGAATAGCATCTCAAAAGGTGTCCTTCCATCCAAAATAGCACTCGGCCACCTATTGCACAAGAAATTGGCACACAACAAAGCTTGATCCCAAAATGGTTTGTCAAGATTAGCACTTAACCTCATAGCTTTAGCACTTTCACATAAAGTTCTATTCTTCCTTTCAGCCACTCCATTTTGTTGTGGGGTCCTTGATGTTGTATACTCCCTCTTGATCCCATGCTCATCACAAAAGGCCTTGAACTTGTTAGATATGTACTCACCACCATTGTCACCTCTCAAGCACTTGATCTTTGTGGAAAAATTGGTTCTCCCTTCCTAAGATTGAAACACACTCAAATGAAGTCCAGAAACCTCACTATCTAGAGATCCAATCAAAATTAGGGTTTTGACAAAATCACAAAAACTTGACTATTCCAAATCTACATGCAAATGCTGAAAATTTGATATGCAATCTATAAGCCACCACTTAGGCTGAACCAATGATCCAAAAATCGGCCAAATCAAGCATGTGAATTCAAAAAATGGAATTTAACATTATATTGACCTATTTAGTGTTTTGATCTACAAAAGATCCAATCTACAAAAGCAAAAAATCCGATTTTGGTGTAGAATCCTCTCTAGCATGCTCTAGACTTGATATCTTTGCCAAATTATTGATAGATCTTATTTCCTCCTTCATAACTTGAAACACAAGCTCTGATACCATGTTAAAGATTTTAGATCCTTGAGATCCAATCTACTTGAATGATCTTTGGTTAGAAAGAGAAATACACTACGAATTTCACCAATGTAGAAAAATCAGCATCTACACACAATTTGAGATGCAAACACTAATAGAACTTGATCAAACTTGAATGAAATGATTATGTACTATTGCTGTCCGTAAAAAACCAGCAAGCTACTGTATTTCACATGTGTGGATCCAAAAATAACAAATATAGATCATTCTACACATAGAATTGCAAGCAAACACCAAGATAGTGCACCAATGGATAGTAGATCCCAAGAGAACCATGTATAAGCATGAAATGAGATAGAGAAGAGAGAAGATGACTCTCTCCATGAGTTACATTCTTTTATAACAGGTTCAAACCCTATTTGGCCACTTGGCTTTCCCACCAAAATACTAACCCTACCAATTTTGGATTATGAAAGTACAATTGCTACTTCTAGACGATTCTATCCCAAGTATAAACTTTAGGAAGCCTAGATCTACTATCTTGAACTCACTACTTTGCTTATGCCTTCATCATCATTTCTTGCCATAATGATGTCATCAACATAAAGCACCAAAATGATGATCTTTCCTTCATTACATTTGAGATATAAAGAAGGTTCATAAGCACTTAGTACAAAGCCAAGGGAATAGAGAAAATCATGCAACCTAGAGTACCAAGCTCTAGGTGCTTGCTTCAAGCCATATAGGCTCTTCCTTAAGTAGCACACTTTTTGCTCCTCACCAAGCCCTTGGGTTGCATCATGTAGATTTCCTCTTCTAAGAAGCCATTCAAGAAAGCATTTGTCACATCCATTTGGTAGAGATCCCACTTGAACAAAGTAGCAATGCAAATGATTAGTCTAATAGTTACAAGCTTAGCTATAGGTGCAAATGTTTCTTCATAATCCAATACTTTTACTTGAAGAAATCCTTTAGCAACAAGCCTAGCCTTGTACTTACTAATAGATCCATCTTGATTATACTTTATTCTGTAAATCCACTTACATGAAATTGGTTTCTTCCCTCTTGGAAGATTTACAAGATTCCAAGTATGATTTTCTTCTAATGCATCATACTCTACTTGCATTGCATCTCTCCAAACTTTAGATCTATATGCTTCTTCAAAAGATGATGGTTCTTCAAGCAATGTAACTAAGAAGGAGTAAGAGGTAGAAGATGTAGAGTCTTCCTTTTGCTTTGCCTTATCCACATAGGTGAGCCTTGAGGGCTCGGCCTTGCTTCTTGATGATCTTCTTGGCCCCCTTTGACTAGGATCCTTGTCTCCATCCTCGGGTTTGTCAAGATCATCCTCGAGTTTGTCAAGATCCTCCTCGGGTTTGTCAAGATCTTCAATGCACAAGGGGTTAGATCCATTAGACAAGCTTTTAGCAAATTGTGACTCATCAGAAAGTACATCATTGCTTACCTTTACTTTCATATATCCTATATCCCTTGCTATTTTCTCCATAGCCAACAAAAATCCCTTTGAAGGAGGTAGCATCTTCCTTCCTTCTTGTCTCCAAAGGGATGTGGACATAACAAATACATCCAAGGATTTTAAAAGCATTTATATTGGGTTTCTTACCAAACAAAGCTTGATAAGGTGAGATCCCATCAATAGCACTACTAGGAAGTCTATTACACAAGTAATTAGCACAAGTTATAGCTTCTCTCCAAAATGAGATGGGAAGTGATGCATCAAGTCTTAAAGACTTTGCACATTCACATAGACTCCTATTTTTTCTCTCGACCACCCCATTTTGTTGAGGGGTGTAGGAAAAAGTGTATTTAAATTTAATGCCATTGATCTCACAAAAGTCTTTCATTTTATTGGAGGTGTACTCTCCTACATTATCACATCTTAGTGCCTTGATGGAAGTACTAAGTTGCTTCTCAACTAGAGACTTGAACTTAATGAAAGCTTCATATACAAGACTTTTCTTTGATAGTAGCTCAATCCATGTGAATCTAGTACAATCATCTATAAAAGTTACATACATCAAGGCATCTCCATTAATTGCATGTGAAAAACTATGTACATCAGAATCTATGAGATCCAAGGGAGAGGGAGATCTTGATGAGGATATCTTGTAAGAAGATTTGTGTGACTTTGCAAGGCCACATGCCTCATACATCTTTCCACACTTTTTGAAAGCTTTTGGTAGTCCAAGAGCTAGTTCCTTGCTTGCCATTGACTCCATGGATTGAAGATTATGATGGCCTAATCTCTTATGCCAAAGCTCCACTTTAGAGAGCTCCTCCCTAGCCAAGTTCACACTTTCATTTGCAACATTAGCATCCAAATTGAAAAGTCTATCTTGCTTAATGCCACTAGCTATGCACTTATCATTTTTCAAGATGGAACAAACTCCATTCTTGAAATGTACATCTAGTCCATTGTCCATTAATTGTCCTACACTAAGCAAGTTTCTTGAAATGGTAGGAACATACAAAACATTATCTAGATCTATCCTTTTAGATGTGCCTAAGCAAAAAGGAATAGATCCTATGCCATCTATCTTGCATTCTTGATCACTAGCAGTGTATATTGACTTCTTAGAGTCATTACAAGAGAGAAGAGTAGAAAAATAATGCTTGTTAAAAGACATGTGGGAACTAGCCCCACTATCTATCCACCATGTGTCTTGACTTGTAGTTGGTGTAGATGCAACCATTTTGATGAGGCACAAGAAAAGACCTCCTTCAAGAGGTCATTGCATACATTCAGCTTTATGCAATGTAGAGCTAATCTTGCTCTCTTCTTGTATTTGGTTTGTTCTTGGGCAGCTTGAGACTCTTCCTCAACTCCTAGAACTATGTCAAAGAGGTCATGGATCACTAGGAGTGATCCTCACTTTCCAAACGGAATAATTTGTGGAAGTGAGTTTCTCACTTGATTCCAACATATAACCACCCATGGATGACATTGTAGAATGAATGCTCTTCTAAAATCACAAAGATTTCTGAATTTTAAATATCTATGAAAGGCCTAAAGCTCACAAGATTGCCTATAGCCTTGTCTCTATCAAACTAGCACACAAGCTTGAATGATACACAATTAGATCTTGAGAAATTTCTAGCTTTCACTCTCACAAAAAATTTTGCTTTACACTTTTCTTAGAGGTTTCACTTCAACTAAGGATCTAGAAATCTCACAAAAGTATAGAATGCAAAAGTCTCATCAGTTTCATTGGCAAAATGATGATCCTTTTATGGATCAAGTACATCCACGAGTCTGGTACAGTCCAGCAGGTCCACGTGTGAAGAGTGTCACATCACTCAGATCTATCCATTTGATCCATTTTTTATCCTTATCCAAAGTTGACCTTCTAGAATATGGCTAAAATCCAAAGAGCTAGTCTCCTAGAATATAGAAATATTCCCTACAAAATAGGATCTAAGGAAAATGGTCAACTCTTATCTTCTAGAACTCTATACACACGTGTGAACATCCACTTGCCATGTGGGAGCATTTTCTCATGCACATGCAAGGATAAGCTGATTTTTAGGTGACTAGTCAACTTGACTAAAAACTAGTCATATCATGTTCAAACTTAATTTGATTGATACAAAATCAAAATAGATATTTACAAGTATGAAAAGTACTTTCTTTCACACGTGGGAACATGCTCCACACGTGTGAAATCAGATCATGAACATTGTTCTCATGATTGATCTTCATTTACAATAAAAAATGACAAGTGAGAAGTGACAATTTTCAACAACAATTTCTTTAGAAGGAGGAGTGAAGTGATGGGATAAAATTCTATTTGGAAATCTGTGGGTTGCATAGTTTTCGAAAGAAATCCAGCTGTGGTATAGAAATGAAGTTTGATCTGAAAGTAATTTCCAATAGATTCTGAGTATGATTACCTAATTGAAACTTTTTGAATAAGAGGAATTCTCTAGGGATTGTATGGACAATCTGGATCTAGATAGGGTTTGAAAGTTGAATCATTATCTATAAGTAGTACAGTGAATGGTCAAAGGTTACTTATTCCATTTTGGTTGGAATAGAAGTAAGTTTGATCAGAAGTTAAGTCTGAGAGTTCTATATGGGATCAACCTAATCTTACTTTAGTACTAGGATCAGAGAGGGGTTGAGTGAGTGGAAGAAAATATGTTATTAGAGGTAAGTTGGATTGGAAAACTGCTGAGAGTGAATGTTATTCGTCTCAAAGATTTTTTGGATATGTTATTTACTCATGAGAAACAGAAAATATTTTGTAGCTGAGTTACAAGATCTCAGTGAGATATGTGAGTAGCATATGTGGGTTCTGGAGGAATCTGCCAGATAACAAATGTGTTTATGTACTGGGCCATAGTGAGATTATTCACAAATGTGCACAATTAATCTTGTATGAATCTACTATGTATTCCTGGTTACTAGGGTTATTTGGTGCACTTAACCTAGTCGGTGAACATAAACATGTGATCAAGTATAGTTTTTACAGATACTTGCAAAGCTAACAAATCTTTGGATTGGAGATTTATGGATTAACTTATACATGGTTTGGATGAGGATCTAATTGTGGGCTAGTATAATTGAGATCTGCACCTAGACATTTGAGATTTCGGAATCATTGGCAATTCACTTGAGTAGTTGATTACTCCAGAATGAAGTTAATTGGTAAAACGATCAGTGTGATGAGGATTCACCGGAAACTGATGGTTTTGAATTATATTGTTTGTAAGACGCATGATTAGTGAATCATTTGGGTTCATTAGTTAAAATTGTGTGCATTGAATATACAGTATTCTTGGGATAGAGTATTCTTAGTTAAGGGACTCAACTCATTAGTGATTGTATCCCAAAGAGCTCAATTGGATAATGAATCATAATGAATCCGATAATAATAACTGAATTGATATTCAATAGGACTTTGGATATCTAGATTTGATTCTAGATTGTAATCTAAAGTTTTTGTGGTTGAAGTTGATCGTCATTTTGGTATGCGTTCAGTCTTTAATTACCATTGATTTATAGAACTTGAATTTTGCACTTCAGTTTAAGAATCCTGGTTTAAGAATATTCCTAGATCCAGTATTTTCTTAGTGGAAAGATTTTGGAATGATTCTTACTTTTCCAGAGTTATGTGGGACATATACTCCAGTACCCTGTAAATGATTATGGTTTTAGATTCCAGAAAATTATGATTGACGAATCATACGAATCTAAATACTTATGGTTGACGGATCATAAATAGATACGTAATTGTTGTTAGAGGATTATAAGGAATTGTAATGATTCTTAAGTGTGACGATTAAGTCTTGGTTTGTTAATTGAGTATGAATTCAGATTAGTGTTTTGAATCTCTTTACTCCAATATTTTATAACCTATGGATCTCACAGACATTATTTATCTAGTGGATGTTGTTCTGCTATAGTTTATAGTCTATAGATGCTTGAGTACAGTTCTTCATTTGATTGGATCTCCAATTATCATAGGAGACAATGTTATTTTCTTGCATTTGGCGTTAGAAATAGGGGCATTTAACTCAAAAGAGTATCTGGGATACTCAGAGTTGAGTTTTATTTATTCAATATCTTAATGATTCTCCTAGAGTTTCTAGTTAAATAAATTATCATATCTTAGAATTGGATTCTAAGGATAGTTGTATTTGGAGGCTTTTTATAAATTGTCTGCCAGAGTTTGTGGATAATTTCAGACCGTAAATATTATTTCTTCTTTAACTTTATTCTCCTAAGTTAGGTACGCTTCATCCAGTGATTCATGTAAGTGTTTTACATGAAGATGATATTACTAACTTGTGTTGAGTGTAACCCAGTTGAGGAAATATATCTCTTAGTCTACTTTTCAAACCAGAGTTGGTACTCCAAAACAGAGATTAACGATTGGAAATAGGTTTATCTCTGAGTACTTGTGTGATATGAAAGTCAAACTAAGGATAATAATTTCCTAGGTTAATATTGAAAGTTAAAGGAACTGTTCTTGTGATTCTTTCCTGTTTGAGGAGCTTCTAAGGATAGAAGCAGTTTAAGGAGAAAAGAATGTTATGTCCATATTTAGTTAAGGACCTAGAGTAGTCCTAATATGGTAGACCGGCCCTTCAGTGTTCGAGATTATTGGTCATGCCATGATTTAATTCCATGTCAAGGTCTGTTTGTGACTAATTTCCTTGAGAGGACCCAGACACTCTAACTGAGACATATGGAGTATTGCATGCCTGTGTGACGGATATAGGCAGGAGGACTGCATGAAGAGATGTGATCTATTTATAGTTGACCTGCATGGGGGTTGCATGGTTTCATGCACAGAACTCTACTCTCTATATAATGAGGTGGAGATTCTCCCGTCGACATATTGGGTTTAAGCTACCAGGTTCTCTCTTCTCCTCTTGCTTCACATGGCATGGCTTGGGGGCTAGATCTAGTTTTGATCTAGGATTGGTTGAGTGGTTTGACTCCATAGTCTCTTCTATTGTGTTCTCCTATCCTCATCTTAGGGGCAATCCTTGAGGGTCTTTATAGAGTAGGAGTAGAACTCGAGCTAAATGGATAGGAGACAAGTGTAATGCTTTGGTTTGATCAAGTTTTCTAGAGGTCCAATTAGATTTAGAGGTAGAACCATCAGTGGTCCAATAGAATTTGAGATATGCTTGGAAATGGTCCAAAAGAAGTTAGAGGTTAATGGATCAATGGTCCAATAGGATTAAGAGGTGTCAAAAGTGTGGTCCAATGATGATTGAGCATTGTGATTGATCTATAGTCTCTCTAAACTACTCACTTTGAGCTAAATGATTTTGAGATTAAGTGGATTTTGAGTGTTATTGGTTTTCTAGCTTTCTCTCACTACCCAAGAGCTACCATTGATTTTCTCTCTATACTTGAAAAAGGCAGCCTGTTTTTACTTAGATTATTTTTGCAACACTTCCCACATGTGTGAGTGAGAGTTGGAAATGATTGAATGCATGTAGTAGAGTAATTTTACCATAGAATCAAAGGTAGATCTTGAATCTCAATCTAGTCTTGATCTTAGTGCATTCACACACCTTAGATCACAAGCACATGTATGGGCACTCCACACGTGTGAAATTCACAAAATTGCCTTGCTGATCTACTCACTAAAGCCTTGCCAAAGGCTTCATTTATCAAGTTAAGATCAGCCTTAGGAGTTGTAGATAGATGTACCATAGATGTATCAATGTAAAAATTGAGGAGTATTAGATTTTAGCAATTTTCACATGGTTTTAGCAATTTCTTTGACATCTATGTGGATCCACACGTGTGAAATAACACTTGTAATATTCAGATCCATTGTACTTAGATTATATTTGAGTCAAATGTCAAATCTCCTAAATTGTATGAGTTATCTCCTAAATTGTAGGAATCTAGAAGGTCAACACAAACCACCAATGGATGATGTGGTAAATTAGATAGATCTTATCCAAAGTGGATATGGATGAGTACAATGAGTTGTCCCACACGTGATGGAAGCAATCTAGAGAGAGATTATGATGATTGTGTACTTGATCCATGATGGATCCATTGTGAGGTAATCATTGACTTGGGAGCTATTATTGTGTTTTCACTCTCTTAAACTAATTCTTTGTGAATGAATGCTTTTTATTTGCTTAGTAAACTTATTTTTTGATAACAAGCCATACACCTGCTATACTTCACACGTGTGAAGCCTTTGGATCATCGTTTTTTATTGTTCTTTCTTGGATTAGTAGAAATTGTCAAGTAGAAGCTAGGATTGGATGCTAGTCTTGATATAGATTCAAGATCCTGAGCTACCAATCACTCTTATTGATCATTTTTGGATCAAAATGAGTCCTTAAACTCTGAAATTCGACACATGGTTCTCTTTTTGGTATGCCGATTGCCTCCAACATCATCTGCAACCATATTACCTCATTTGCTATCTTTGAAGCTGTGACATATTCAACTTTCCTACACAAAGAGGTGCTTAATTTAATATATACATTTGAAACTAAGTCAAATAGAACTTATGCCACATCATCAAATATCCATACATATCATAATCACGGGAGAATAGATAAGTTTTCTTACCAAAAAAAAAGTTGATAGTGATATGTCACCTCATCAATTGTCTGTACATTTTAGTACCAAGAAAAAGTAAAATTTGTGAGCTTGGTCTTTAATAAACTTGTTGTCAACTTTTGGAGACAGTTTAGGAGTATTGCTCAAGAGCAACACTAGATTGTCATAAGAGGGAGAAAGATTGGATAAAAGAGACATATTAGCATATTCATCCAAGAACATACTACAACTAGCTGATTAAACAGCTGCTTGAATTCATTCAAATGATCACCGACTGAAGTTCCTTCACTCATCTTGAATGACATATGTTGTTTTGTACAAACTAGTTAATATGTCCCATGCTTTAGAGAATAGTTAGGAACGTGAGCTATTTGCAAATCTTTTAGATTTAGAGATATGATAACTAAGACTTTGCCATCTTTTGCTTTCCAAGCCGTCAACAATTCAGGTTTTGCCTGTTTGTCTATTGAATCGTTGAATCTGTATCTCCATAATTCTTTTTCTATCAATACCATCTTCATTTTGAACTTCCACATATGGAAGTCATCACCTGTTGAACTTATTGATCAACCATATTTCTGAGGTTGAACCTTCCATGATTAAAAAACAATCTAAGAATGGTAATAATCATCAATTAATCGATAATTTGAATCTGCTTTGATACCACCTTGTTGGTGTTTGCTGGCACAATAGGAAATCTACACAAAACAAGAAAACAATGAGTACTATAAAGGATTGAATTTAGACTATTACTTAGATCATTTATCTGAGAAAAAGTCAAATGTAATCCATCACTTTCATTTTGCTCATAGCAATGTCATATTTTTATAATTCATTTTTTATCACATACACTAGAAATTAGTTAATATGAAAGAGTCAAATGTAGGTAATTAAAATTCTCAAATCCTAGGAAGGTGTGTAGTGTCAGAAATGGTGAACTCTTGCAACTTTGTTGCAGCACGAACAAGACATGCAGGTCAAACAATTCGTGACAGTCAATATGACTTTGACTCGAAGCACGAACGAGAACAATTTGTGACAGTCAACGTGTCTTTGACTCAAAGAACGAACGATTCGCGAATCAATCGCGAATCGCAAACACACCTCCAGGACCGCAAAGCCGAAAACGGGACGCGAAACAAAAAATACAAAAATAACGAAAGCAAATGGGAGATTACAAAATAGATGAAGGAAAATCTATCACGCTGCCAGTTGGCAGCTCAACGGGCTTCACGCCCAGCTGAAACGAGTAGCAACGACACAAACTCTAACTAGTTAATTAGTGTTAACTTGCGATGTGATTCGATGTTTAGCTATCTTGTAAACTCCACATAGTGGAGGTATAAATGATCCTCTCTGGATCATAATTAAGAAGTTAATACAGAGATCTGTAAGAGACAGAGAGAGACATAGTGAATAGAGTAAGAAAGAAAAGATCCCATAGCTATGCATGAAAGTCTGCCAATGAGCAGAACACAGCTCATTACGCCAATGCTGACAAGTTCACTCTAAACTAAAACTGATAATTCAGTCACTCTGTTTTCGTGCATCTTGTCTTGTGCTATATATCATGATTGCTAGAATAGAATATGTTCTATGATGCATAGTCGAGTGTCTGGGATCCTATAAGGGCTTCTGCACAAAAGAAAATTAAAAGACAGAAAATTGTTCGCGATAAAGAAGACGAAGTGAGGACGAACACGAATCAGTCCCACACACATGCTCCCGCGACATGGTATCAGAGCCAACAGGTTGTTACTACTGATATCCCAACAGTGATTCTTTCAGACAACATAATATGGCTACGACAATCCAGACCAGAGTAGCAATCAGTCTCGATGGCACAAATTACAGAATCTGGAAATTCAAAATCAAAACACTCTTGAAGGACAAAGGCATCTAGTCAGTGACCGAGCTCTTAGAGGTGCAGCCTCCAGAATGAGACCTGAGGAGAGTTGAATGGATCAGAAAGGATGAGCGAGCAATGACGATCATCGTTTTGTCCATAAATGAAGATCTACTCATGCATATTGAAGATTGTGAAAGCAGCCATGCAGCATGGGAAAGATTAAAGCAGAAGTATGATGTGAGGACTGCAGCTTCAGTCATGCACCTTCACAATCAGCTGCAATCAATACGGTGGAATGGCAACCAGTTGGATCAGCACGTTGAGAAGATCATAATGATCTTTGCTCAACTTGTTGCATCAGGATAGGAGCACCAGGTCCCAGCACCACAGCAGCTGATGTACTTCATGAAATCTCTACCGATGTCCTATCAGCCGCTGAGAATGCTCATACTGAGTCTACCAGATATGACATTCGACAAAGCAGTCAGTCTTTTTGCTGATGAGAGACTGATGAGAGACGAAGGAGAGGGAAGCAGTGATCAAGAGAAGGCTCTCTTCACGAAAGACAAGAAGAAGAACAAAAACAAGCCAAGATTCGAGAAGGCAAAATTCTCGAATCAACAATCTTCTTCCTACGATCACTGCCACAAACTAGGCCATACAGCCAACAAATGCTGGTTCAATCCAACAATACCTTGCATGCACTGAAAGAAGAAAGGGCATTCTGCACACGACTACAGATTCAACCCAAAAAAAAAAAAACAAAGCTGAAAAAACAAATGTTGTAGAATTTTCCAAAGATGCAGAAAGAGGAGACAAAGCTTTCACAATACTCGCCGAAGATTCGACAAGCTACTCCGAACATGACTATGATGTGGTCATCGATTCAGGAGCAACATCTCACATAACCTGCAACAAAAAGATCTTGTGCAAACTCAAAAATGACAGAGAGGTGATTCTAGGCGATGAAAGTAGACATGATGTCAAGGGCATCGACTCTCTACAGCTACGAACACTATCAGGCCAAGCAGAGCTGCCAGGAGCACTCTATGTGCCCTCACTCAGAAAAAATCTGTTATTTGTCTCCAAGATGGCAGATCTAGGCATTCAAGTTTTGTTCAACCGCAACACTTGCCATATGATCGAGAAGACGACAAACAAGTTGCTGACGGTCAGATGCAGAGAAGGAAACCTCTACCAGGCCAAAATAATCAGCAACTATGATAGCATATTAAATGCTTCAAAATACGAAGATCAGCTCTGGCATAGGAGATTGTATCATCTGAACATGTGGAGCCTGTACGACATGAGCACAAAGGACATTGTCACAGGTCTCAAAATATCAAGTCCCAAGGCTGAGTTCTGCGAAGCTTGTCAGAAAGGCAACCAACATCGGAATCCATTTACACACAAAGGAAGAAGAGCCAAGGAAGTTCTTGAGCATGTCCACTCTGATGTGTGTGGACCGATGAAAACAGATTCGCTCTCAGGTTCAAAATATTTTTTGACGTTCATAGATGATTACAGTCGAATGACCATGATCTACTACTTAAAGAAGAAATCCGAAGTATTTGATTCTTTCAAGAAGTTCGTGGCATTCGCGGAGCGACACACCTCAAAAAGGACACAGATCCTTAGATTTGACAATGGAGGTGAATACCAAAGCACAGAATTCTCAAGATTCTGCGAAGAACAGGGGATTGAACACCAGTTCACTCCTGCATACACACCAGAATACAATGGTGTGACAGAAAGAAAAAACAGAACACTAGTCGAAGGAGCCAGATGCATGAAGGCACAAGCTCAATTGCCAGGCCAATTATGGGCCGAAGCAATAGCTGCAGAACACATCAACAACGACAATGCTGGAGCACAAAACATCGTACGAGATGTGGACAAGTAGAAAGCCTGATTTGTCATACGCACGAGTGTTTGGATGTGCAGCATACAAGCACATTCCAAAGGAAACGAGAAGCAAGCTTGACGACAAATCCGAGCAAAACAATCATGATTGGCTACTCGAATGGAAGACATGTGTACAGACTCTACAATCCAACTAGGAAGAAGGTTGTTTCGAACAGAGATGTGAAGTTCGAGGAGTCCACATTCCCTGGACTGAAAGACGAAAGAGGCCATGAGATCTTCACACTGCTACCTATTCAAGAGGGAGATCGAGGACAGTCATCAAATCAGAATGCAGGATCCCAGACTCCAGAGCAGTAGGAAACAGAGGATCGATTACATGAACAAGAAATGTTTGAGCAGCGATGAAACGAACCTCAAAGGTCAACTAGACAAAGAAGACCTCCAGACCGCTATTTTGACAATCTTCAATGGAGCGAGGACATGCAGTTGAGTATTGCAGCTCTATCCAGAGTCCATAGGAAGAATTCTTGAAACAGGCAATGTCAGAAGAGATTGAGTCGATGAGGCAAAACAAGGCATGGACATTAGAGCCACTGCCAAAAGACAAAAAAGTAGTCGACTGCAAATGGGTGTACAAGAAGAAGCTGAAATCAGATGGCACCATTGGCTGCTACAAAGCAAGGCTTGTCGTGAAGGGCTACACAAAGAGAGATGATGTCGACTATTTTGACACATATTCACCCACGGTCAGGATGACAAGCATAAGCCTGTTCCTTGAATACACCACACAGTACAATCTAGAAATTCACCAGATTGACGTGAAAACAGTCTTTCTCTACGGAGATCTAGAGGAGGAAATTTTCATGAATTGACCTGAAGGCTATGAAGACCTCGACAATAGACAATATGTCTATCGATTGCAAAGATGCATCTACGGTCTAAAACAGACATCACGAGCCTGGTACAAAAAGCTTGATGGTCTTCTGAAGTCTCTAGACTTCAATCCTACTCAACCAGACTATAATGTCTACATCAAAAGAGCAGGAAAGGATTTTGTGATACTGACCATTTTTGCGGATGATTCATTGATGATAAGAAATTCCTTGATGTTGATCAAAGACACGAAGAGTCAAATTTTTGAAAACTACGAAATCATAGATCTTAGAGAAGCAACAAAATGCCAAGGGCTGGAGATCAGAAGAGATCGAACAAATGGCGAAATGCACTTGAGTTAGTCAGAATACGCCAGAAGAATGTTGAAGCAGTACCACATGATGGATTATGAAGAGAAAGCGACACCAATGATAGCTGGAGCCAAGCTCACAAAACAAGATTGCCCAAAAATAAAAGAGGAAGAACAGAAGATGGCAGGTATACCCTACCAAAACTTAATCGGTAGTCTGATGTACTTAACAATTTGTACCAGACCCAATCTGGCCTTCTCTGTTTACGCATTGAGCCAATTTTGTTCCAATCCTGGTCTAGCACATTGAAAAATGGCCAAACAAATCCTACATTATCTGAAGGGTACCTAGAATGTTGGATTAACTTACAAAGCTAGAAACGAAGAGAAAGGATTTGAGCTGCATCACTACAGTGATGCGAGTTGGGCGAGCTGCAAAGATGACAACAAGTCCATTACTGGAGGATGTACGATAGCGTGCGGAGCTGCAATCAGTTGGATATGCAAAAAGCAAACCTTGGTAGCTCAATCCTCTTGCGAAGCTGAGTATGTCACAGCCTCAAAAGTGGCAAATGAGATAGTGTGGCTGCAAATGATGTTGGAGGCAATCGATTTACCACAAGAGGGGCCAAGCACGATGATGATGGACTCTCAGAGTGCCATCTATCTATCCCAGGATCCTGTCTTCCATTCAAAGACGAAACACATTCCTCTGAAGTACCATCATATTCAAGATTTGATCTCGAAAGGAGAGATCCAGGTCCAGTTCATGAAATCAAAAAATATGATTGCAGATCTTCTCACGAAACCGCTCGACAAGCCACTCTTTACCAAGCAAAGAGAGACAATTAGGATTAAATGAACAAAACTGCAAGGTTCAAGAGGGAGTGTCAGAAATGGTGAACTCCTGCAACTTTGTCACAGCACGAACAAGACACGAAGGTCGAACAATTCACGACAGTGAACATGACTTTGACTCGAAGCACAAACGAGAACAATTCACGATAGTCAACATGTCTTTGACTCAAAGAACGAACAATTCGCGAATCAATCGCGAATCGCAAACACACCTCCAGGACCGTAAAGCCGAAAAAGAGACGTGAAACAAAAACTACAAAAAGAACGAAAGCAAACGGGAGATTACGAAAGCAAACGGGAGATTACGAAACAGACGAAGGAAAATCTTTTGCGCTGCCAGCTGGCAGCCCAACGGGCTTCACACCCAGCTAAAACGAGTAGCAACGACACAGACTAACTAACTAGTTGATTAGCATTAACTAGCGATGTGATTCTATGTTTAGCTATCTTGTAAACTCCAAATAGTGGAGGTATAAATGATCCTCTCTGGATCATAATAAAGAAGTTAATACAGAGATCTGTAAGAGACAGAGAGAGACGTAGCGAATAGAGTAAGAAAGAAAAGACACCATAGTTGTGCATGAAAGTCTTCCAACGAGCAGAACACATCGAAAGAGTAGAATGTCATTCTGCCAACGAGCGTGACACTAACAAATTCACTCTAAACTAAAACTGGAAATTCAGTCACTCTATTTTCATGCATCTTGTCTTGTGCTGTATATCATGATTGCTAGAATAGAATATGTTCTGTGATGCGTAGTCGAGTGTTTGGGATCCTGTAAGGGATTCCGCACAAAAGAAAATTAAAAGACAGAAAATTGTTCGCGATAAAGAAGACGAAGTGAGGACGAACACGAATCGGTCCCACGCATGCACTCCCACAAGTAGCCCTTACTTTTCTTCCATTAAAGATGAGGTTCTAATCTTTCCTTGAATAGAAAAATCTACACGTCGCAAGGAGGGAATATGAGGTGACATTCTGAAATAGGACATAACCGCAAGGTTTGAATATTATAATTATCATATTTAACTCTAACTATAAAAGTATATATAAAAGTATTGCAATAAATATAAAAGTAAAAATGAATGCAAGTGAATATAAGTATTAATAATCATAAATTATTCTCATCATCACACAAGTCTTGACACTCCTCTAAATCTAGGTGTAAGAATAATCCTAGATTTTGATTGTGTCTCTTTGAGAATGTGAGCTACCCTCATATTCAATCTCCTATTTTTCTAGTTCTATCTCATCCAAACGTGGAGGTCTCAAACCCTCAATATGGCTTTGTAAGATCGTAGGAATATCATCATTTGCAATTGTATTTTATTTTCCCGTCATTTCCATATAATTTGGAGCTTGAATGAGTGGTTTAGATTCTTCCAAAATCTCAAAATTAGTTCGTCGTGTGTATCCAATGTTACAATATGTTTTCCTTCAAACAGACATCGTTTTCTTGCATTAAGTTGGATCACATACCACCATCTTGGGTCTATTCGATCTGGATGAAATATAAACTGCCAAAATATTAAAAGATTAAGTTAGTCTTATAAGATCGATAATTAAATAAGACACTGAGAATATTAATGACATTGGGATTGTAGAGTCTCACCTTTTTGCAAATTCATGGCAATACTAAAGTGTCATGAGAGTCCATCAATATACATTTTGTTGAGTTGATTTGAAAAAAAATTCAAATCGTGGCGTTGCTTCCACAATAGATGACCTTAAACCATTTTACGTCAAAAATAAAGTATTTGTCGTTAGTCTTGTAATCGACTTCATAAATATGTTGCAATGTGCCGACATATTCTAGGTCGCCTGAAATGACATTCACGTCCCTTGCACTAGAATGAATCTCTTGTTGAAAGTTGGCCATTAAACCACAATTATATGTGCGTCACTTGTTGTCAATACATGGCCCATGGCAGTGTATGATTTATACTTAAACACTCAAAAAAAAAAATTGTATAAATTGAAATACTATTTATAAATTGAGTAGTACAAAAACAAAACTTCACAAAGACAATACTACACTAACCATCCACGCACATCCACGAACAAATTCTCATTCTAATTCGGTCACTTCTTCTCTATTTTCTAATTCTTTTAGCATCCTATCAAGAACCCATTCACGAGTGCATTTTGAAGGTAAAGGCTCCAAAGGTTCGTCGTTCTCCAACACTATCCTTCTTCTTCGATTGATATGTCTTCTTCGTTTCAATGTTATGTTTCTTTCCTTTTTGGCTTCTTTATACCTTGAAGTCCACTTTTCCATATGTCCACAATTATATATTATGAACGTGTCAATTTTTTTCATTAAATTGAGATGAATGTCTCTTTTCCACACTATTTCCTTGTGGTACTTTACCCTTAACACATTCATCTTCTTCTTCACACCACATTTTTGGACTTGCAGGATGCAATTGTGAGATTATTTCGGTGATATAGAACAAAGATTCTTGTACAAGCAAACCTTTTGCAATGCTACCTTCTAGCCTTGCTTTTTGTGTCACAAAGCCCTTCAAAACTTTCATAAAATAATCAATGTAGAACATCCATCTCGTGTGCACAGGTCCTACAATTGATACTTCTTCGACCAAATGCACTAGAAGATGAACTTGTATATCCAAAACGGAAGTTGGAAAATCTCTTTCCACCAAACATACCATTTCGATCATTTGGATTTTCATGGAAAGCAATAGTGATGAAAATCACATTCAATATTTAGCAATTAACTTTGAAATCGCTAGTGATTATGTAGCGAAACATAAAGTATTGAATTCTCATACAGCCTAGAGAGAGATTATGATGATTGTGTGTACTTGATCCATGATGGATCCATTGTGAAATTAATGTTGAGAAACATTCATTTGGGAGCTGTCATTGTGTTTTCACTCTCTTAAGCTAATTCTTTGTGAATGAATGCTTTGTATTTTCTTAGTAAACTTATTTTCTGATAACAAGCCGTACACCTACTATACTTCACACGTGTGAAGCCTTTGGATCATTTTTTTTTATTGTTCTTACTTGGATTAGTAGAAATTGTCAAGTAGAAGCTAGTATTGGATGCTAGTCTTGATATAGATCAAGATTCTGAGCTACCAATCACTCTTATTGATCATTTGTGGATCAAAATGAGTCCTTAAACTCTGAAATTTGACATGGTATCAGAGCCAAGTCTAAGAGCTTTGACGATGATCCAAATCTCTTCATTTTGCTAAAAGCATTGGTGCTAGAATCAACTTGAAGGAGGGTGACCTTAACCAATAGTTTACTTGTGGATTTGAAGTTCAAATTATTGTGTAAAGTTCAAGTGTACTTCTCACAAATGTGAGAGGATTCTAGAAATGTACTCTCACCATATCTTAGTGATTTTTCAATATTTGTGCTTCAAACAATTTGTGAAGAGTGAGACTACTGATTTGCTTTGTGAAAATCCATTTATCTCATTATAGATTTGATGTGGAATGGTGCTAGATGTTTGTTAAACCTCCAAATCATTGAGAGTGAGTTTTGAGGCTTATGTTTTTAGTTCAAGAGTGAGACTAAAATCCATTCTAAACACCATAGGAAGGCATTGGCACTTCCAAGAGTCAAATCCGAGTTTTTCAATTGAATAGTTTGTGTAGAATTTGATTCCATTGTTCCTTTGAGTTTAAGATCATTGTGGATCTTACTTTTTAAGTTAAGAGAGATTCAAGAGAGTAGCCTTGAGGATAAATTCTGAAAAAGTGAATAGGGAAAGTCTTGAATAGTACATTTGTTGTACTTGTTACTAGTTAAAAATGGGTCCAATTGGAGCCTATCTTCTTGAAACTAGTGAGAGGTTAAATTCAAGTAATTATTCAATATGGAAAGTAAGAATGGAGTCACTTCTAGTGCTCCAAGATTTGTATGATCTTGTCCTTGGAGAAGAGGAAGAGCCTCAAGGAGGACAAGATCTAGTGTAGTACAAGAAGAGATCTAGGCTAGCATTACATTGCCTTAAAATGAAAGTTAGTAATGAGCTTCTTAAAGACATTGCATGTTGTACCTCGGCCAAGGAGGCTTGTAACTCCTTAAAGGGGATTTATGAATCCAGGAGTACCTCTAGAGTGCTAAGGAATAGAGTTCTTCAAAGCATTAGAGGTAGTGATGAGAGTGCTCAAGAGTATGTCTTGAGGATAAAATCTGTCAATAAAGAACTTTCCATCATAAGTGAGAGTATCCAAGATGATGAGCTTCTACAAATCATCTTAAATGGTCTTGAAGATGAGTTCTCCAATCTAGTATAATTCCCCAAAATATTCGGTCGCTACTTAGAGAGAGGAGAGAAGAGAGAGAGAGAATTTCTAGGTTGAGAAAGGCTTTAGGGGCTCGAGCACCTACCCAAAGCTATTCTATCCCAATGTAGGAAGAGAGAGGAGAGAGAAGAGAGAGAGAGATTAGAGAGAGAGAGAAGAGAGCTTACCAAGGATGGTTGGGACTATGAGGGCTCGTGCGCCTACCCACAGCTATGCACCAATCACCCTTGGAGAGAGAGAGAGAGAGAGAGAGAGAGAGAGAGAGAGAGAGAGAGAGAGAGAGAGAGAGAGAGAGAGAGAGAGAGAGAGAGAGAGAGAGAGAGAGAGAGAGAGAGAGAGAGAGAGAGAGAGAGAGAGAGCAAATCAAGATTCTCTACCTTCTATTGACAAGCTCCATAGTGTGCTTGTGGCCGAGGAGAGTAGAATCCTTCATGTCAAACAGAGGATTAGTTCCTTGAAGTTACATGATGGAGATGAGAAGGCCAACTTCTCAAGCAAAGGCAATGCAAAGGCAATGCAAAGTCCAAGAAAAAGATCCAACACAAGGAGACCAAGAGTGATGATCAAGCATCATGCTCTAAAGGTGGAAAGAAGAACAAGGCCAAACTAAAGTGCTTCTTTTGTGGAAAGAAGGAGCACTTTGCATCCGAGTGCTACAAAAAAAGGAATGCACAAGGTGAGAGCAAGCAAGGCAACCTTACCCTTGAGGAAGAGGAGGACCCTCAAAGAGGATGAAGTGGATTTATACTTGATGGCATCTACATCAACAATCAAGAGCTACTCCAATGACACATGGTGGATTGATAGTGGGGCTAGCTAGCTCCCACATGACATTCTGAGAGAATTTCTTCTCAACTCTTGTACCTTTTTGTAAGTTGTAAAAAGTCTATTCTAATAACAAGTGATCAAGAATGTAGAATAGATGGAGTGGGAACTATTCCCTTAAGTCTTGGATCCTCTAAAAGAGTAGATCTACGGACTATACTACCAAGATGGTAGAGGCCGAAGCCACAATTAAAAATGATGCTAAGACTGTAGCAAAGATTTCAAAACATTATCACACGATATGGATGTACCTTAGAACTCGTTAGCGATAGGGGAACCCATTTCCTTAATTAGACCATCAAGGCCATATTGTCATACTTTTCTATTACGCATCGCCAAACCACTCCATATAATCCAAAAGTGAATGGGCTTACAGAATGAGCAAACGAAATTTTGTGTACAATTTTGAATAAAGTAACGGAAACACATTCTTCTAATTGGGATCAGAAGTTACCATCTGTCTTATGGGCATACAAAACTATCGAAAAGATCACAACTAGGCAGACTCCATACTATGTGTATGGAATGCATTCCATATTACCAATAGAATTCGAAGTTCCGATGTTTTGCATTAGTAATGAAGAGCGAATGGATGAACACGATAGTCTTCGGGAGCGATGATATCTTTAACGGGACTGGAGGAGGATCGTCGTCTTTCATTAATTGAGACTGAATGAGTTCAGAATAAAAGAAAAGAATTTTTTGACCAATCTATTAAAAAAATAAAAGTCAAACGAGGGGACTACGTGCTTTTGTATGTTAACAGACACATGTTGTTTCTTGAGAAATTACATACCAGATGGATGGGACCTCACAAAGTCATAGAAGTTTTTAACAATGGATCACTTCAGCTAGCTGATCTTAAAAGACATTTTCTTGATACTCGAGTAAATGGCTCAAGGGTGAAGCACTACTATGACTAATTTCTGATACTATTCACATTTTATCCAGTTTTTAGAAAACCCGTCATCTTTGGTCCAATAATTTCCACCGAAGTTTGCAAAATTTGTGACACTTGCATCTTCGCATTCTTCGCCCATATGTGTGGTAACGAAATTTGCAACACCGTTCACATTCCAACCAACACTTTTTTTTTCAATCCGTAACCTTAAGAAAATGTGCAAAAAAGACGACACCTTTGCTATATTTGTATTTTTTCGCTGCATTTTTTGCGAAAAAGTTGACGCCATTTTGAAATATGGTATTTAAGTAGATCTACCATTTTTGGGAAGACGAAAATTACAACACTTCAACCTTTGTATTTTTCGAGATTTACCTTTGTTCCATCTTTGACCTTCGAGAAATTCGCAAAAAAATATAATATCTCGCTAGCATGTTGCATATTATTTTATTATTTACCTTTGTTTTCCATCATGTTTTCATGTCAACAGCACATTGGAAATATGCAAAAAACCCGACACCGCATTTTTTTTTGCCAAATATTTTTGCCCATATATTTTTCACTCATACATTTTAACGAAAAAAATGACAGTCTTCACTTCCAATATCATATACATTGTTTCATAGATTGTGTATATTATTTATTTTCGTAGTTCAATACTCACAAATACCAAACTAAACTTTTGCGAACTGAACGAAGCATTTGTGTATTTTGTTTATTTTTCATTTATTTTTTTATTTCATGTTTGGAACTAGATACTTTATTGTTGAGTCTGTACCTTCAAAAGAAAGGACACGCTTTCATTAAATATTTGTCTAATCCGCCGATATATCATCAATATGCCAAAAACCTCAAACACTTTTTTTTTTTTCCACCTCTTTTCCATCACTCTTGTTCTTTGATTTCGTGAATTTTTATAATCAAGCTCTCTTCCGCCATCGCTAGTTTACCATTATGAGCGTCATGGCAATTGTATTCAAAACGCACCCAAAACCAGTGTTACCGGTTTTACAACCATTACTTATACAAGCATGGATTGAAGGACTTCTTCAATTCGATCCATTAGTAATTCTTACGGTTGTGTGCCATGAGTTGATCCGAAATATGAGCGAGACAGAGGAAGGACATATTTCCACCACTGTCCAGAATCAAGAGATCATTATTATAGAAGGATTTTACTGTCGTGCCTTAGGTTTGCCTATGGACAGCAGTATGCCTGTTACAAAGCCCAACTTCATCACTAAGAGTGGAGTTTTTCAAGAAGAAGCTTATCTCGAGAAAAGAAGATATAAACTCTCTTATAGCAGAGACCCCAATCTCAAAAGCTTTGTGCGATTTGCTCTTGCTTCTATATTCTTACCGAAGCAAGAGTATACCATTTCTAATACGAATATGGGCTACCTGCTGAGAGCCTTGAATGGAGAACCCATTACCTTCGGACAGATTGCTTTTAAGCAATTCTGTAAGTTAGTAAAGATTAGTCAGTTTTTCAGACTTGGTTTGCAGTTTGGTATTCTATGTATGCATGCCGGTGTGTTAACTATGCATAAAGATATCAGAATAGTACCGATGCTGCCAGAGTTAGCCCCTTCAGTTGAGGCTGATTTCCAAATGCAAGCATCAAAGGCAGCCACTACAGAGATGGATAAGGTCCAGGAGGAACTCCTCCAATCAAAAGAACAGTTGGACCTCATTTGAAATATGGCTTGTAGACTTGATGCGAGCATATCGGAATTGAAAAAAGATGATCACAATGATGATGCTGGAGCACCCGCCAAACCGAGCCAGTCCATTAACCAGTAGGGTGTTGGCCTTGGCATGCCAATTCAAGGTTCCACAACTGGCTCCCTCAATAATCCTACCGTGGATTCCTCCACTTACACCCAGTTCTCCTACTCTCCCTCTCTTTTTTTCAAACAATTTTTATCCTACCAACCCTCATTTTTTCCTTCTACATATTCAACAACCTCCACCTCCACCTCTAACACCATAGCTACCACATCTTCTTTAAATATGATGACAATTTTTTGAAGCAATTCATTTTACCCACAGCCGAATACAACCTCATAACTAACCCACCACCCATCACTCGTCAACTAATTTCACTTCCTTCACCACTTGACTTCAATTTTTCAGATCAAGCCCCACCACTTGACGAGAGTGTGCAGCTCTCAAAGGGACTTTCCTCACCACTTCTAAGGAGTAAGAGCGACACCTTCGTCGAGGACCAAGGCCTAAGGGTTGAAATCTAAGAGTGTCTGATACAAAAAGTACCATGACTTTGAATGATTATTTGACAAGGACTTCGAGAAAATTGTCCAAGAAATCCAAAGAGAAGATCCGAAGACAATTTGATGATCTAAAAGAGTCCGAAGATTTTCAAAATACTTATAAGGACATTGTAGTCCCATTGGAGTTGGTTGGTCTCTTCTATGGGTGAGAGAAATATTAGCACTAGAGGTAACATGGTTACTATCCATGTTACCTTCATGATAATAATCATGGCCATTTTTGAATAAATCAGTTGTTGACCCCTGTATTGTCTTCATTAGAAAGGATCTTCCAGTCAATCAAATATTCTTTGGTTATCTTTCCATTTCACAATACCTTGTTCTGGTATCCGACAAGCATGGCTGGTAATGTCATTTGGCCAATTGCCCTAAACTTGCCCTAAATGGTACTTTCTTGGTATCTCACCAAATGACCTAGAAATTCTAACATGCAATGTATGAAAATTAGCCAATTAGAATGGGTCCAAAATTGACTTTATCCATTTATCTAGTTGCCAAAAATAGTACAAACACTATTTAGAACTTTATTGACAAATATGAATCTATCTCTAAGTTGAGACTTTTTTGGCCTCAAATTTGCCAAATAAAAACCAAACTAGTTGACAAATTTTCACACTCTCTCTTCAACTAGTTTTAACATAGATTTAACCACACTACTTTGATCCATCTTAAGAATGATATCCATCCTAAGTATAGACCTCCTTTATATGGTTTTATAATGGCTTCCATAATTGATATAGAGAATAGTGTTCACATTGGATGCTTCACTATTTCTTACATCAATTTTACACATCAAGATGTAACTATACATGAAGAACCAAATAGAATGTAAATGTAATGATTTCTCCATGCTTCCAACTTTGAACTCTTTGGAAAATAATAGCAAAGAAACAATAAATGTGAGTAATCAACCATTTCTTACATGTCTCCTCCATCTTTGTCCTTTCTTGATACATGTCTTCACCATGAAAATGCATGAATGAGACTCCATCTCCATCTTGTCATAAGATGTCATCAACACTTGATGACTTGATCATGAATGAGTGACATAATGATCCTCCATTAGCTTCATTTTTATCAATAAAATCCAGCCAATAATGCCAGTACAACTCCAACATCAAAGTAATGCAAAACAATGTAACTAATTTCACCATATCTTAACAATTTGCGCACATTCACATGAAATTGCTCAAACATGATATAGAACAAGTAAAGTAAACTTGAACAACACTTCATTGTTATTCCCTTGATCTTACTTGACTCTTCAGTAATCTGCAAAAATAGATCCAAAGTATCTTGTCCATTTGACTTCCTTTTGATGCTCTTGACTAGCTCCAAATTGCCACCTTTCCTTTTGTGTTGTTGAAGCCCTTTGAGATCAACCTCTTGATCTTGACCATCAAAGCAATTGAACAAAAATTTTTTTCCAGATCCATTAGTTGCATCCATTCCTGAAAACCACCATTCACTTTCAAAGCATCATCTACACAAGAAGATTGTTGCCTTTGCCTTGATGTCCTCCTTGAATTTTCATTTGAAGTAGGCTCTTCAACATCAACCAAAGCACCATCAACAATGTCATCATCAAGAATGTTAGATCCAACATTCACACCACCACTTGAAGAAGCTTTTGGAAAGTTTCCCTCATAAAAAATGACATTTCTCCCAATGACCACTTTCTTAGTTGAAGGAATAAAAACTTTGTAAGCCTTGCTCACCTCACTATAACCAACAAAAATACCTTTCTTGAAGATGAATCCTCCTTTGTGTTATCCAGAGTGAAAATGCGTCCAAAAGTTTTGAAAAACTTGACACTCGGCCTTCTACCAAACAACAACACACAACAAAGCTTGATCCCAATCTCTTGTAAGGTAACCTATGTGACTTAGATAAAGCACATTGCTCACAAACATGATTCAAGCTTGTTAAAGAATGGTAAGACCAAACACAGTTTGCCTATTTTCCATCACCTACAATGACTTGTAGTTGAGATGCCCCAATCTTTTGTTCCTTACCTCTTGCATTGACAATTGCTCCTTTGTTTGAACAACTTACCTAGCCTCTTCCCTTTTGCAATAAATTCATTCTCCTTGATCAAACAAACATCACAATCAAAGTCCACTTCGAATACCTTGTCAAGCATTTGACTCACACTAAGAAGGTTCTTAATGATAGATGGAATGTGAAAATTGCTGAATTCACATGTGTGGGACGCCCTACACATGTATATTTGATCTCCTAAGCCCAATAATACCATAAAGATCATACTAGCATTGGTTGACAATAGGAAAGTTGATCATACAAGAAATATTATTATGTTACAAGCAAGATCTGTCAACAAAACATAAGACTAAGCAGCATAAACGCCTCAACTCGGCTAGAGAGAGAAAATAGAAAGTACAAAACTCGTGTAGAGAGAGAGGGCACAAAGAGCTTGTCTCCAAATTTCTTCATTTTCTTAATGAGAGTACATCACATATATATAGATCCATGGACTCTCCTCCTACTTTGAGTTGAATTGGATTTGTGAATTCACCTCTCAAGCTATCTAGACTTATTCAAGCCACCTCACTATGTCTAATTGTGCCACCTAGTCTTTTCATGCATTGAATGTGGCATGTAAAGTACAAATGGCAATTCCTATGGTAGCTCGAGTTTCTACTTCTACCTACCTTGAATATTTTATTCTAAGATGGGTCTTTACTAAGCCAAAAGAGCTTAATTCATCTTTGGCATTTTTAGGACCCCTACTCACAACATTAGATAGATTTTTCCAATATTTTGACACTCCTCCTAAAAATGTATCTAATGTGGATCAAGCATCAATCTTGAGATAAGACCAAGATTAGATCTATGCTTTGATAAGGCACTTTTGCAAAGTGGCTTTGTGAGAAGATCAGCAATACATGAAGATGTGTCGACATGTTCCAAGTTGATTTCACCTCCAATGAGCTTTTCCCTTACAAAATGATGTGCCACTTCTATATGCTTGCTTCTTGCATGAAAAATAGGATTGTTTGCAAGAGCTTGTGCCGATATGTTGTCACATTTGATCTAGGGAAGATCATCCTCTTTGATGCACTTTAGCTCCATGATTAACCTCTTGATCCAAAGCACCTCTTTAGTTGTTGTGGTGAGTGCTTTGTACTCGGCCTCACAAGATGATAGGGATATGGTATCTTGCTTCTTTGAAAGCCAAGACACAAGATTGCCTCCAAGAAAGATAGTGTATGCATTAATGGACTTTCAATCCATTTTATCACTTGCAAAATCGGAATCCGAATAGCCAACAATGGTTAGATCTTCATTCTTGTACAATAAACCATAATCTTCAGTAGAAGATACATATCTTAGAACTCTCTTGGCCATCTTCCAATGTTGGATCTTGGGATCTTGCATAAATTGACTCAATTTGTGCACACAATAGCTCAAATCGGGTCTAGTGATAGTATGCCAAATTAAAGAGCCTATAAGACTCCTATAAAGTGTGATGTCCTCGAAGGATCTTTCATCACCTTTAATAGGATCTTTTACATGTTGCTCCATGGGAGTATCTATGCCTTTACAATTTTGCATATTGAATTTTCTCAACATAGAAAAGACATATCTAGATTGACAAATAAAAGCATACTCTTCATGAAAATCAATTTCAAGGCCTAAAATGTAATGGATCTCTCCTAGATCTTGCATTTTAAATTCTTTTCCTAATGCATCTTTAGTTTCTTGAACTAGCATCAAACAACTTCCACTAAGAATAATGTCATCTACATAGATTAGAAGAATGACAATATTACTACCATCAAACTTTAAGTACATAGAAGGATCATAGTCACTAAGCACAAATCCTTATGAAAGTAGAAAGTTGTTGAGTCTTGAATACCATGATCTAGGTGCTTGCTTCAAGCCATAAAGACTTCTAAATAGCAAACACACCTTAGATTTATCCTTGATAAATCCTTGAGGCTGTTCCATGTATATCTCCTCCTCAAGATAGCCATTCAAAAAAGCGTTGGAGACATCAAGTTGAAACAGTTTCCACTTAAAAAATAAGGCAAGAGAGATTATGATTCTTATCATCACCATCTTTGCTACAAGAGCAAAGGTTTCTTCATAGTCAGGCTGTGCAAACTTTTAGCACATAATCTTGCCTTGTACTTGTTGATGGAGCCATCATGATTGTACTTGATCTTGAACACCCACTTGCATCCAATGACATGCATGTTAGGTGGTGGATCCACTAGCTCCCATGCGTGGTTGGTGATCAAGGCATCATATTCAATCTTCATGGCCTCATACCACTCCTTGGTATTGAGGGCTTCTTGGACATCTTTGGGCTCCTCATGAGAAACAAAATAAGCATAAGTAGAATCAAGATCCACTTGTTTTTCTTTGTCATCATAAGTGAGCCTCTTAGGCTCGGATCTCTCCTTCATGGATCTTCTAGGAGTGAAAATCCGAGGACTTTCATCTTCAAATCTCGACTCCTCCATATGTTGATTGTCTTCAATAACAAAAGGTGATAGATTTTGAGGTTGCTTGATCTCAGCCCCGCCAAGATTGGACTTTTCTTCTTCATAAAAAACTACATCTCTACTATCAATTACTTTAGAAGTAGAGAGCATGTAGATTCGATAGGCTTTCTTGTTGGATGAATATCCAATCATTACTCCTTTTCTTGCACAAGGATCATCCTTCTTTCTCGTTTCCAAGGGAATATGGACAAAGCATATGCATCCAAATACTCTAAGGTGATCAACCTTAGGTTTCTTCAAATAAAGTGCTTCATATGGTGACTTTCCTCCAAGTGCTACATGAGGGACTCAATTGCAAAGATAGTTTGAACAACTGATGGCCTCTCCCCAAAAATCTTTTGGCAAGGATGCCTCAATTCTAATGGTTTTGGCACATTCACACAATGTTCTATTCTTTCTTTCAGCCACCCCATTTTGAGATGGTGTATATGCACAAGAAAACTCCCTTTTAATGCCTTCAAGCTCACAATAATCATGAAATTTATTGGAAGTGTACTCACCACCTCCATCACTTCTAAGAATCTTGATTTTGTATGAAAGTTGCTTTTCAACTACAGCTTTGAACTTTAGGAAATAGTCAAACACCATAGACTTTGAAGCTAGAAGATATACCCAAGTAAATCTAGTGAAATCATCAATGAAGGTTACAAAGCAAGTAGCACCACCCTTGCTCTTTGAAGATGAGAAGTGCACATCCGAGTGTATGAGCTCAACAAACAAATTGCTAACGGTTGGATGCAGAGTAGGAAATCTCTACCAAGTCAAGATGATCAGCAATTCTGATAGCATATTAAATGCATTAGAAAATGAAGATCAGCTCTGGCTTAGGAGAATGTATCATCTGAGCATGAGAAACCTGTACGACATGTGCAGGAAAGACATAGTCACAAGTCTAAAGATATCAAGACCCGATACTGAGTTCTACGAAGTCTGTCAGAAAGGCAAACAATATCGAAATCCATTTACACATGAGAGAAGAAGAGCCAAAGAAGTTCTTGAGCTCGTCCACTCAGATGTCTGTGGATCGATGAAAGTGGATTTGCTCTCAGGGTCGAGATATTTTCTGATGTTCATAGATAATTACAATCGGATGACTACAATCTACTACGTCAAGAAGTTCGTGACATTTGCAGAGTGACACACCTCAAAGAAGATTCAAATCATCAGATCTAACAATGGAGGTGAGTACAAGAGCACAGAATTTTCAAAATTCTGTCAAGAACAGGGAATAGAGCATCAGTTCACTCCTGCGTACACATCAGAATATAATGGTGTTACAGAAAGAAGAAACATGATGCTAGTCGAAGGAGCCAGATGCATGATGGCACAGGCTTGTTTGCCAAGTCAATTCTGGACTGAGGCAATAGCTGGAGCAGTGCACCTGCAAAATAGAGCAACAACGACAAAGCTGGAAAATAAGACACCGTACGAGATGTGGACAGGTAGAAAGCCTAATCTATCATACGTACATGTGTTTGGATGTGCAACATACAATCACATCCCAAAAGAAAAAAAAAACAAGCTCAATGATAAATCAGAGCAAATCATCATGGTCAGGTACTCGAATGGATCGCAAGTGTACAGACTCTACAATCCAATCACAAAGAAGGTTGTTGAGTAGAGATGTGAAGTTCGATGAGTCCACATTCCCTGGACTAAAAGATGAAAATGGCCATGAGATCTTCACACTGTTGCCAATTCAAGAGGGAGGTCAAGGATAGGCGTCAAATCAGAATGTTGAGCCATAGACTCCAAAGCAGCAGAAAGCAGAAGATCAACCCCACGAACAAGAAACGTTCAAGCAATGACGAAATGAACCCAGAAGGTCAACAAGACAAAGAAGACCTCCAGATCTATACGTTGACAATCTTCAGTGGAGCGAAGACACGCAATTCAAGTACTACAGCTTCACTGAAGAGCCAACAACATATCAAGAAGCTGTCCAGAGTTCGGAGGGAGAATTCTAAAAGTAGGCAATGTCAGAGGAGATCGAGTCGATGAAGCGAAACGTGGCATGGACACTAGAGCCACCACCAGAAAACAAAAAGATCGTCGATTGCAAGTGGGTATACAAAAAGAAAATGAAATCAAATGGCACTATTGCCCGTTACAAAGCAAGGCTTGTCTCGAAGGGCTATACACAAAGATATGGTGTTGATTATTTTGACACGTATTTGTCGATGGTCAAGATGACAAGCATACGACTGCTCCTTACATACGCTACACAAAACAATTTGAAAATTCACCAAAATGATGTAAAGACAATCTTTCTCCACAGAAATCTAGAGGAAAGTCTTTATGAAGCAGCCTGAAGGATTTGGAAGCCCCGACAATAGACAATATGTTTGTCGGTTGCAAAGATACATTTATGGTCTAAAGCAGGCATCGCGAGCTTGGTACAAGAAGCTCGACAGTCTTCTGAAGTCTCTAGACTTCAATCCTACACAACCAGACTGTAACATCTACATAAAAAGAGCAAGAAAAGATTTTATCATACTAGCTATTTTTGTGGATGATTCTCTTATGATAGGAAACTCCTTGATGCTAATCAAGGACACGAAGAGTCAAATTTCTGAAAATTATGAAATTACAGATCTAAGAGAAACAAAAAAATGCCTTGGGCTGGAGATCAGAAGAGAACGAATAAAAGGCAAAATGCATTTGAGTTAGGCTGAATATGCTAGAAAAGTGCTGAAGCAGTATCACATAATAGACTACAAAGAAAAAGCCACACCAATGATAGTTGGAGCCAAGCTGATGAAGCAGGATTGCCCAAAAACAAAGGAAGAAAAACACAAGATGGAAGATATACCTTACCCAAACCTAATCGGTAGTATGATGTACCTTATAGTTTGTTCCAAACCTGATGTACCTTTTTTTGTTTATGCTTTAAGCCAATTCTCTTCCAATCTTGGCATGACACATTGGCAAGAAAAACAAATCCTACAATATCTGAAGGGTACCCAAAATATGGGATTAACTTACAAAGCTGACAACAAAAGAAAAGGATTTGAGCTGCACCACTACAGTGATGCAAGTTGGGCGAGCTGCAAAGATGACAACAAGTCCATAACTAGAGAATGTTCAATAGCGTGTAGAGCAGCAATCAGCTGGATATGCAAAAAACAAACCTTGATAGCTCAATACTCATGCGAAGCTGAATATGTCGCAGCTTCAAAGGTGACAAACGAGGTAGTTTTGTTGCAGATGATGTTGGAGGCAATTAGCATACCACAAGGAGAGCAATGCACAATGATGATGGATTCTCAGAATTTCATTGCTCCTAAGTTAACAAAAAATCTTATTAGTGTTGGGCAATTGTTTGATAGTGGACTAGATGTGAATTTCAATTTTGATACATGTACAATCAAGAAGCATGATGAGATCCTTGCATTTGGGTCTAGATATGGTGGAATCTACAAGCTTGATCCCAAAGAGTATGCTAACTCTTGTGATAGTGCTTTTGCTTCTCATATGTCTTTGGAGGAACTATGGCATAGAAGGTTGGGGCATCCTAGCTATAATTCTATGGTGTCCATGGTCAAGAAAGCCAAAGCTATTGGCTTGCCTAATCTTATCTCCAAGAATTTCAATCCATGTGAGGCTTGTGCTATATCTAAGTCTCATATACAAGCCTTTTTCAAAGTCATCTATCAAGACTACACATCCGTTGATCATGCGGCATGTATTGTCGTCGAATAAAACTCGTATTCCAAGGTCTGCCATCTTGGAGACTGAAAGCAGATTTTTTTTCAGTGAAGGTACATAGAGTGCTCCTGGCAGCTCTGCTTGACTTGACAGTATTCACAGCTGTAGAGTCTCGATGCCTTTGACATCGTATCTGCTCTCATCACCTAGAATCACTGCTTTGTTGTTTTTGAGTTCTCTGAAATCAATCAAGATTTTCTTCTTTATGAGATGTTGCTCCTAAATCAATGACTACATTGTAGTCTTGTTCAGTGTAGCTCGTTGAAGCTTCATCAAGTATTGTGAAGGCTTCATCACCTCTATCTGTATCTTTTGATGACTTTGCAACATTTGCTTTCTCAGCTTTGTTCTTTCTTTTTGGGTTGAATCTACAATCATATGCAGAATGGCCCTTCTTCTTGCAGTGCATGCAAGGTATTATAGAATTGAACCAACATTTGTTGGCTGTGTGTCCTGGTTTGTGACAGTGATCACAAGAAGAAAATTGTTAACTTGAAGAGTTTGTCTTGTCGAATCTAGCTTTGTTCTTGTTCTTCTTCTTTTCTTTCGTGAAAAGAGCTTTCTCTTGATCATTGTTTCCTTCTCCTTCATCCCTCATCAGTCTCTCATCAGTGACAAGACTGATTACTTTGTCAAATGTCATATCTAGTAGACTCAGTATGAGCATTCTCAACGGCTGATAGGATGTAGGTAGAGACTTCATGAAGAACATCAGTTGTCGTGGTGCTAGGACCTAGTGCTCTTGTCCTGATGCAGCGAGTTGAGCGAAGATCATTCTGATCTTCTCGACGTACTGGTCCAACTGGTTGCCATCCCATCATATGGATTGTAGCCGATTGTGAAGATGCATCACTGAAGCTGCAGTCCTCACTTTTATTTCTATTTTAATCTTTCCCATGTTGCATGGCTGCTTTTGCAGTCTTCAATCTGCATGAGTAAATCTTCATTGATGGATGAAATGATGATCGCCATTGCACGCTCATCCTTTCTAATCCATTCAGCTCTCCTCGGGTCTCCCTCTGGAGGCTGCACCTCTGAGAGTTGGTCAACGACCAGATGCCTTTGTCCTTCAGAAGTGTTTTGATTTTGAATTTCCATATCCTGTAGTTTGTGTCATCAAGATTGATTGCTATTCTTGCTTGGATCGTTGTAGCCATATTGTATTGCCTAGAAAATCACTATTTAGATATCAATAGTGATAATCTCATTGTCATGATATCATATTGTGGTAACCTAAGGGCTCTGATACCATCTTGCGAATGGGTTTTGTTCGAATTTTCTTTATGCGGAAGCTTGCAGGATCCTAGACATGCGATTACAAGTCATAGAACAGAAATCATTCTAGCAATCAAGACATCGAAAAACAAGGAGATGGACAAGAGAGAGCAACTATATTATTAGTTTGAATTTTTTAGAGCAAGATGATCAGTGTCTCACTTGTTGGCAGCCTGACACTCTACTCTTTCACCGTGTTCTACTCGTTGGTAGACTTTCATGCACAGCTATTTCATTTCTCTATGTTTTCATTCTTTTTCTCTTTCTACTCTACTCTCGCACATCTCTCTATCACTTCTGTTGATCCAGAAATTTTGTTAATATCTCCACTATGTGGAGTTTACAAGATAGATAAATAGAGAATTACAAGAGTAGTTAACGCTAATCAAGTAGTTACTTACACTCTATTATCACTAATTGTTTTAGTTGAGTGTGAAGTTCAAGACTCCATGCCCGTTGAGCTAGCAGCTTGCACCGCGAAAGATTTTCTTTCGTTTTTTTTTCGTTTTGTGTCGTGTCATGTCTTTTGATCTTGGAGACATGTTTGACTTTCGCGAATCATTCGACCTTTGAGTTTTGCTTCGCTTTGTGTCTTAGGGTTTTTGAGGTACATTGACTTTCGCAAATTGTTCACCATTCCACCTTTGCTTCGTGTCACTTCACTTCATGTCGCGACAAAGTTGCAGGAGTTCACAATTTCTGACAGCAGGACCAACAACAATGGACCCAATGGATTTCACTCCGACCTACTGTGTCCTTGCAAGAAGTTCAGAGGGCACCTCGTCTCAAAATGTCAAAATACAATGGATCGATAGATCTTATCAAGTTCTTCCAGATCTACGAACAAGCGTGATAACACGTCCCCCAAGACCTCCAATTAGGATTGAGCACCAAGAACACAATAAGGGAGTGCAGTGGATGACACCATCCCAACCAAACTTAGAGCGTCCGATCTAGCCCCCAAGCACTAGGGAGTATGGCAAATTACAATGATAGTAAGCGCTTACCAATCCAACAACATAACGGCCACAGACTCTCAATGATCCCCATGGACATGGGTGAGGGTATATATAGAGAGTAGCACCCACCCCATTTGCCCATGCACCGAATCCACATGTAAGCGTGCTATCAACCCATGCCTAACTCCCGTGCATGTCCACTGCATGTAGGTACCCCTAACCCATAATAGTAAAGACCCATGCATAGGCACAATGCATGTACATCCTATCCCATACTAGGATGCAACATTCTTGGAGGGTTTGCGGATCCCAAAGCAATCCTAACCCTAGTTAATAAGTGAGATGAATTTGGCACCACCCTGTGTGTGTGCATGTGTAAGTCCAACCCAATGATCCCATAGTTGATTAATTTGTTACAAGTTAATAAAAGGACTATAGGCCTTTTTGCGAGACTTTTAATGTCGCAGGGCCTAATTGCCAAGTTAGTGAATAAAATAGGGGTTTGCACCAAAATTCAAATTCAAATTGGGTCCTCTAGTTAGCGCAAGAGTTTTCCACTCTTTTTAGATTTGAATGGCCCAATAGGATTTTGAGGCCAAGGCCCTCCTCTCCATTATAAAGAGGGGCCTACTCGAGTTTGTAAACCATGTTCTCTCTTCATTTCAATACAAGCGGTTGAGCCTCTTATGAAATGTATTATGACTGTCCTTGCTCCCTATCTCTTTTCATCCTTCTCTCATACTTTCATTGTATTTGCGAATTGTTAGATCTGAATGTTATTGGAGTTGTATATTCTTATATTTTGTGTGAGAGAAAAAGGGAGAGAGTGAGAGAAAGCAAGTATCTATCTTATCGTGGGATGTAGTGTTAATTTGTAGTATTAGTGGATCTTAGTGCTAATTGTGGATCATCCATGCATGCTAGATCTTGATTTATGCTATCGCTCTAGTGGGAGTGACGACTAACTTCATCTCCTTGATGCTTATGTGCTTGGATCTTGGGTTGAGAATAGGATAGGAAATAAAGCCACTACAATTTTGGCACCGTTGCCAGGGAGCTACACCAATTTCTTATATTGCAACATGTTTGGATGGATGTTAGCTTGCATTAGGCATCTTGTTTTGGCATGAGTAGGGTTAAAATTGCATTTTAGGATTAGATTGAGAGTGATTTTGCTTGATTTGAGCAAATCTTCTTGTTTGAATTCTAATCTAATTGTTGAACAAGGAAAGCTATTCAAATTACCATTCTTAAGATCCATTTGGATTTGAGAAATTGGGAAAAACAACAAAAATCGATCATTTCTACCAGATTTGAGAAAAAAAGAGACAAAATTGTCATCAGAGCTGATAAATTTTTACCCTCTTATAGAAAACCTTCGCCGAGTTGCAAACTGTCAGAAAGTGTTGTTGTGAAGATAGGTCTAGCTCAAAAAGAAACAAATGTCTAGAAAGAAAACTTTTCATGCATGGCGGAATAAACTATCTTCTCTCTTTTACAATGCATGACTATGCCTATTAATTTCAAACAAAACAATAGTGATAGAAATCACATTTGATCTTATAGTAACTAATTTTGAAATTGTCAGTACTACAGTGATTACGTAGCCAAACAATTAAACATCAAAAATTATCAGACAAATAATTAGTTGTGAAGAACTCTAAAAAATGCATACATTCTGAGACAAAGCTGAGCGCAATAAAAGATAGTATTGATTCAAAATGAAATAGAAGTAAATGAGTACAATAAGTTGCGGATCGAAGCCGCGTACTCTATGTTATCTCTGAGCGACTAAAATGAAAGTCTGAATTAATGTGCAATGCTGATAAGCAATAGCGTAATAGCAATCTCTAAAACAACTCTAAGAAGTGAGCTAGAATGCTCAAGAGTGTTCAAGCTCGCAGGCTTGAGAGAGAGAGCTAACTATTCTAAAACTTCTGATAACCTGATTTTCAGATAATGAAACTGTATGAATATGAATAACTATTTATACTAAGGAATTAGGTCATCAATTGCGATCGCCAGTTGGCTGGTGATCTATTGGCATCCATGCAGTCCTTGTCATTGATTGTTGATAAGCGGTGAAGTTGGCCATAAACGTTCTGTCTGCATAAATGAAGCAAAATTGTAGCTCTGCAGAAATGAACTAAAACAGCCACAGGCGACACTGTCGGGTTTTTTGCGAAAAAGACGAAAAATGAGAAGTTGCCCTTAAATCTCATTTAGGTTTGCCTTACAGTTTGTCAGAGTCATTTTCTTAACATTTGAGACTCTTTGGAAAAGCAAAAAATGTGACACTGTGATTTTACACGAGATTTTTGTCAGGCGAAAAATGCGAAAAATGAGACACTGCATTTTTCAATGGGATTTTTGATAGGCAAAAAAAGAGACACTGTTTAAACTTCGTGTAATTCTGCAAACTGTGTAAAAACACTTGTAATTTTGCAGACTATATAGAAATACAGAATATCCATAGAATTGGATTAACAATGGATGAAGATTAAAATCGATTAGTCAATTGGTAAGAAAGAGAATAATCCAACACTCTCCCTTAATCTGAATCCTTGAATGCCTTGACCTTCAAACTTAGTTCTACACAAAATTTTCTGTGTGACTACAAACTTAATGCTCAAGTAAAAACATCTGTTGTCATATCTTGCGTTCTACAATATTACAATCTGACCTCTTCGTTGAGAACTTTGCTTCTGACGAAATGATATTTCAGTTCAATGTGCTTACTCCTAGAATGAAATCTAGGGTTGGCTGATAAAGCGATGACACTTTGACTATCACAAAATAATGTCGTCGGAGCATATTGATTCAGGCAATCTTTGACCTCATGGTTATTGCGCTTGCATTACCTATAAAACATCTTCTTCTTCGATTGTGGATCTGATGATTGTGCTTGATTTTGAGTCTGTTTCTGATTCGTTGTAGCCTTCTTGGAGCTTTTCTGCTTCTGTTGCTTAGAGCCTTTGTTGACATATAGAGCCTGAGAGGAGGAAGTAGACGGAGTGTCTTGACTTCTTCGATTATCTTCTTGCAGCAACATAGTGATAAGTCTAGTAAGAGTTAAATCTGAGTGTGTCAATATGATCATCACTCAATTCTCATATGTACAGGGCAAGCTTGAAAGCAATGTCATAGTTGTGTCTTGATCATCTATAACTGATCCAACAGTGGCCATCTGTTGCAAGAGATTCTTAAACTGGTTAATGTGACTCTGAAGTGAATCACCCATAGACATTTTGAATGTGAATAATTTTCTTCGTAGATGTAACTTAGTAGTTATGTCCCTCACGTCATATAGTGAGTTCAGAATGTCCCAAACGTCTCTTGACGTATTAGCTTCAACTATGTGTCCAATCTATGTATCTGATATATTGAGAATGATAAGCACAAAAGCTTTACCATCCTTCGATTTTCATTTTGAGTCATCGCCTTCAGGTTTTACTTCTATACTCGTAACAACATCCCATAATTCACTGGCGATTAACAAGGTCTTCATCTTAAATTTTCACAAATGATAATTGGATCCATTCAACTTGTTTGCAATGAGAACGGTTTTACTTTGAGAATCCATCTGGAGCTTAGTCTGTCGATTGTATCGATGACGCTAAGATGTGGTAATGCCAACAATAGGAGATTAATTCTTTGATACTGAAAGGTTGAAAAAAATTGAAAAGTATGATATCAATTTGATATCATGAAAGATATCAAGTATTAGAGCTTTTGCTCTGATATCATGTTAGAATCAGATGAAGAAGTAGTGAAAATGCTCTGATACCATGTCGAAAAGTGGTGTTGTGAAGATAGGTCTAGCTAAAAAAGAAACGAATGTCTAGAAAGAAAACTTTTCGTGCATGGTGGAATAAACTATCTTCTCTCTTTTACAATGCATGACTCATGATCCCACATTATCCAAAATTATTGTTTATATTGTAAAATTTTTAGTTTTTATACATGTGAATGTGCTATAGTTCCTAAATTCATGTAAAGGCCTATTTGCACTTTGTAAATTCACATTTAGGTTAGAACTCGCAATGTTTTGTGTGACATTCTATAGAGACGCATTAGCGGATCTCAACCGACATCTTAATGGTTGGTAAACGACATTGAGGCCGGTGATCATTCCTATAAGGTCGACACTTCGTGCCATTGTACTTACACATTTGCATAGATTTGAGTATCAATAGAGAGAGAAGAGAGCCAGTTTCTATAAGCTTGAGCGTTCTTTCCCTCTATCATCATTTACAGTATTACTTCTTATCAATTGAGCGAATACACTCTGTATCCTGGAGCTTTTTCTTCCTTCAATATAACAGCTTTTGGCGGCATTATTATTGGTTCATCCAGAATATCTCAAACTCCAAATCTTGTAAGATCCATGTAATTGTGGATCTGTTCATCCATAAGTTCTGCATCTCCATCGTAAGTCAAGGCATAACAAACATGTATTAGATCGTCTTCAATCAAATCTGGAATTGGATCAGTTGATATCCAAGCTAAGTTCATCATATTCAATGGAAAAGTGATTAGTGTATCCAAAGTTTGATCGAGTAAGAAAATTTTGCTCAATTCGAATTGATTATCTCGTTGACACATATAGGCTGCAATGCAATCCATTGTTGCAAGAGCTTGATTCCAATTGATAGTGTCAGTTTGAGAGTCATAATGGACTCCCAAAGTCTTCATTTGTCGATCACAGGCATGATCTATTGTTGATGAATCATTATCTCCTCTTTGGACTACTGGCTTGATAGTCCAAGTGATTGGATCTACTTTGACCACACGCTCATGATTCTCAAAAGTAATTTTGCCGGTGCCCCAGTTATGAATTACTTGCGCAACTCAATATATATTTGGCACATCAGGTAAGTCCATTACTACAAAAGTAATGACAAACTGCGCTCTAGTTATTCATCTAGGATTGACTATCATTTGATCAGCTAGCTTGATGGCAAAAGTGGCAGGCTTTAGCTTGGTAAGCCCCCATTTTTCACATAGCTTGGTTGAAATCATGTTAACTCCTGAACCTCCATCAATCATGGTTGCTTTTTTACCAAACTGTCTATGTTGTATCGACAGGGTGATGTTTTTCTGCTCAATTTCCCATGTTGCTCCCACATTGAATACTTCATTCGTTTCTTCAAACCCAGCACAAAAAAGTGGCTTTTGACATACTTGTGGTTCTATTTGAGTCAATCTTTCTGCTAATACTTCTTTTGCTTTAGGCACCAGCTTAAGAAATTATCCCAATGTAATATCCATCTTGCTAGACAGAATATTTATGATTATTTCTGTTTGCGATGCTTCAGGTTCTGTCCTCTTGAAGGGTTTTTCATGATGGTGTAACTGTGTATTAACATATGTTCTTGGATCTGCTTGTGAAAGAGATGAAGAATGGACTTCGGTTGTTGCTTTAGCGGCTTCTTGGGCTTCTTCTTCTTGCAACTATTTAATCCACTACCTCATATCTTGATCTCTTTTCTTTTCTGCTTTGAGATTTGGGGACACCCTTGATGCGGTAGATAGTTGGTGCAGATTCAGCAGATACTAGAACTTCTTTCTGTTTCTGAGCTTTGGTAACAACCATCAAAGGTACAATTGGTTCAGATTGAACTACTGGCCTTTTCTTGATTGTAATCATATTCACTGGAGCAGGTGGTTTGGGTCTTCTAGGACATTCTTTATAACAGTGTCCTTAACCACATTCTATAGAGAATGGTATAAACTTCCTTTTGTTTGGACATTCAGCAACTCTGTGATTCTCTCTGCATGCAAAACATCCAAGTGGTGCTCCGGTCCATTGTCTAGCTGCTTGTTGTTGCGCAACAACATAGATAGCATACTGCTCTGAAGGACCACTTTTGTGATCATTGCTATAGTTCCATTGCTCATTACCATGATAAGGTTCTGGTTCCATTAGATTAGCAAGAGGAGCACTTTGTCCCGTTGGAGCTGGCAGAGCTAGTCGTTCTGGAAATCCAAGGGCAAAATTGAAAGGCTTTCCATCAGGACCCTTTGAATAAGTAGGTTCTTGATACTGAAGCTTAGCATAATTCTACTAGATAATCCGAGGATTAAATGAGCAAAAGGTTGTTTCATGTCCCGTAGAGTTACACAAATGACAAATAGTATTCGTCATTCGTTGTTTCAATGTTGGACATTCATTCATAGTGTGATTGCTCGCACAAATTGAACAGCAGACATTTTTTCAGCTAGGAAAAGTCTTTGCAAACTTTTCGGCTTCTTTGTTTGCTTTACCATGGAAGTCCTCCAAGGCTTTCAAATTTTCGTCGAGTTGAGACTGCATCTTTTCCAGTTGCATCTGCTACTTTTGACCAAGTTTCTCGAACTCGTTGTCGATTATCTTCTCTATAGTAGCATTGATATTTGTTGATGCAATGGTGTGGATGTTGTTGTGGTTTGCCCTGAGATATAAGACAAAATTCCAACATTTGGTTCATCGTCATAATCTTCATCCTCCTCATGAATTAGATCGTCCATAGCGCTATGTATCGTAGCGTATTCATTATGGTGTTTCAACTCGCATCTAATCTATGTAGGTAGACCTGCTAAAAACCACATAATCAAAGCATCGTCATTGATTAGATCGGGATCACACTCAGATCTTACATGTTTAAGCCGTTCAATATAACCTTGTACTACCTCTCTCTTTCCCATTTTAATTTTACTTAAAAGGAGAAAGGGATCTTCCATAAATTTCTTGGGCTTAAATCTTGTAATGAGAGTGGCTTCAACCACTTCCCAACCTTGATGTTCTATTCCTCTTGGTTATAAAACCAATCCTGAGCAGCTCCAGTTAAGGCCATAAGGAATAACCTGAAGTTTATCTTGTAGAAATACTTCGCCATAAATCCTACATGATTCAGAAAAGATCTGGAGAAATCTAATGGGATCAGATAACCCATTGTACTTTGGTATCTTCGGTTTTCCCAACATCGGAGTGTCTGAAGTGTCCCGACGATCATCGAAGGTCCTTATTCAAAATAGAGCAAGCTCGGCATCCACGTCATTGACATCGAAGTCTCTGACGTCTCCGTCATTGAAGTCATGGATATCTTCTCAAGAGCAGCTCGACATCGAAGTCTTCGACTTCTCAACTAAATTGACTTAGCAGCATGGTGCCTTAATCCCATTTTGTAAAGTACAAAACCTTAATTAGAGGTCACTAACAGAGCAAGGCGGTTACAACCCAAAGCAGCGATGGTGCCTAATATCCACTCTTCTCTCTACTAATCATGCATGACCGACTGCTCTCATATACATCTATCATTGTCATGATAAGATCAGTAGATCAGAATAAAGAGTGTAAGATAGAGTGGTAATAAAAAAAATGAAAGCAAGAGCACAATAATTCGTTCTTCCTCTTTGATATACCAAAGTATTGTTTCAGAAAAAATGCGCCTTGTATCTGCATTCAGACTTGTACTATTTGTGATTATAGAATTCCTAATCCAACAATCTGAATCATCTAGTACTTGGTCGAATGCATTATCATTTTGTTCTGATTCATCGATTCATGCCATGCAGATAGATTATTCTTATATTAGATATTGATATGACTGATAATTTTGTGCTGATAATAAGCTCTAGCTCTTGATTAGATAACGCTTCTACAAAGCGCATTATTTTTGTGTTTGCGTATAGAATCTTTACTAGTAGATGTTGAGAGAGAGAGAGAGAGAGAGAGAGGGGGGGGGGGGGGGGGGGGGGCGCCCGGCCATTCAGGGCATGACGGATCGGGGCCCATGGGCCCGATGGGAGACACCTGCCCCCCCTAGCCAGGTGGCCCCACCCCAGCGTCGCGTTGGTGGGCATGCGCGCCCTGATAGCTGCTGGCTTCCCCGAGGGGGCGCCGCCTACATGGCCCAAGCACGGGGTGGAGCACCCCCTCGGGGGCACCGGCAGCTAATGGGGCGTGCTAGTGCACGCCCGCCAGCGCAACCTTGGGGTGGGGGGGTGGGGCCACCTAGCCCAGGGGGGCAGGTGTCCCGCATCAGGCCCATGGGCCCCAAATGGGGCCCATGCCCTGAAGGCTGCCCCCCTCTTTTTTTTTTATCTTGAATTGTTGTTTTTTTTTTCAAGTTAAAACATTATCTTATCTTAAGGTATTTTTTTTTTCAACTTAAAACATTGTGGATTGTAAAAAAATTTGCACCATATTTTCACTTTAATTTTGTTTTTTTTTTTCAAGACTCCTCTCACACTCTTTATCCTCTCTTTTTGTGTCATTTATTGTTTAGGAAAATCTAGTCTTATTATACTTGGTTGCCCAAGTTTACCACTCAGGAAGCCTATGTGGCAATTGTTATAGGGTCTTTTTACGATCTAGAACTCCTCTAATGACATGAAGTTGTTTGGTTATGACAGTTTTTTGCAGAGATTGACTTCAGCAGGACTCGAGGGTATCATATTTTGTGATAGCCAGAGTGGCAGACAACTTGTAAAAAATCACGTTTATCATGCTAGGACTAAGCACATAGAAATTAAATATTACTTCTTAGTAATGAACTTAAAATAGCAATGTAGTGCCATAGATCATATAGATGATGTTCTTACAAAACCTTTGAGTAAGGACAAGTTTGAGGTTTTTAGAAATAAGCTTTTTGTTTTTGACATTGAGAATAAACTTAAGCTTTAGGGAGAGTGTTAGAATTGAAAGCCTAAGTTTATCGCGTTGGTATAGTACTTTTTGTTTTTGGTTGTCTTAATGATAACCACAATATGCCATGTACGTGCCTCGTAGCGGCACACGTGTCAGGACTTGGTCCTGTCGATGTCAGCCTTGCCTTGCAGGACTACCCCGAGGAGAAGACTCAATGTATATATTGACTAGCTCTTTTGAGAATGTAATAGACACATTTCTTTTAGTTGCTTGTGAATTGCTTGGTATTTTGTTTAGTTTGCTCTATTTTTGGCTTATGTTGTCAAGTAGCATACTACATGTACATACATAGAAGATCATGTCAATTCTAATCTTAAAAAAACATGAAGATTTGATTTGAGTTCTTTGCTTGTGACATCTCTTGAAATTTGTTTGGAAGGCATAAATTTGGCATAAAATTAAGCCTATGTGGTCAAATGTGTGGTCATTTGAAAGCCAAGAAGTACTCTACTCCTTTTGAACGTAGTGGTTTGTTGGAATCTATGTCTAGAAAATTCTGGGTTCTAGTGGTTGATAACAAAGAAATGACATTGCAACAAACCACTAGAAACTAGAACTTTCTAGACATAGATGAACTTTCTAGAAGTACTTTATAGATTGAGTGACGATGCTTTATTTCACTTTATGCCATTTGTTGTAGCTTTACACATTGGAAGTGTGTGATTGCTTCTAAAAATAGAATAATGGACTTTTAATGTAGTTTCAAAATCAATCATGCTGTAACTCAATGAAAAACGAACATTCTTCTCGTTTGGCTGTAGTGAGAACAACGGTAGTAGTTTACCATTTGCTTTCTTACTAAGATTCCAAAAAATAAAGTTTTGTAAATGCATGAATTCTTATGGATGTGAGAGAATTTTAAGGCTCCCATACGGGAGAGACACATGAAGTTTCTCATAATAGGAGTTATGCTTCTTGGTTTCCAAGGGAAGCTCTAACTTGGGAGCAAACAAACTTTGGATGCCAAGATAACCAACTAGGCCAACACGTTGTTCATAAGAGAAGTTATGACGAGAGTGCATCTTAAATCTTTGATAACCTGCAAAACAAGCGTAAACATTACTTAGAGAGATTAAGAGACAAATCAGCCTGGACTAAAAGGAGGCCTGCTGGTGGTCAGAGGACTGGCTGTAGGCGCTCTTCCATTTTTCAGAGGAATTTGGGTAAGCTGTAGGCGCGTTCTGTCCATGTTATAGATCTGTTCTAGCACGGAAATCAAGGCTGCAGGGGCACCTCGCTCTAATGTCCTGTTGGAGCTGTCTAGGTGGTTGAATGTAGTCGAAATGCAAGCGCTTTCAGCACGGAAATTCGGACTACACGAGGCATCCCTCTGATACTCTGCACATGCTCTCCAGGCGGTCGAAAACTGGAGCTCCGAGAGCGCGCTCTCTCTCTCTCTCTCTCTCTCTCTCTCTCTCTCTCGTCTGCCGAGTCCAGCTCATGGGCCTGGAGTCTGGACCCTCCACCAAGCTACCCATGCCCTCCTAATGCCTTGTGCTGAGGTGTCCATCCAATTTTTTCTTGTAGGAAACTGTTATTCTCTCTCTTCTCTCCGGTGGAATTCCCTTTCTCTCTCCTCTCTCCGGTGAAATGCACGTTCTCTCTCCTCTCTCCGGTAAAATGTGCATGTGCTATGTGGGAGCCTGTCATTGGCTGTCCACATCCACATTCATCCACATTTCACGACAAACATAAAAAAATTTGCGAAAAAAAAAACGGCCAAAAAAACCGAAAAAAAAAAAAAAAAAAAAAAAAATTGGTCCACGTGTACGGCCGTATGGCCATACTGTATGGCCAAAAAACGAAGGAAAAAAAAAAACCTTCGCACAATGGCATTACGTAGGGGAAGGCCCAAAGCCCTCGGGCCTTCGTTGCTGGTCGGGGCCTGCCCTCAGGCTCCCACCCTCGGGCAAGGGCCCTCACGCAGGGCCTTCCCCCCATGTAAAGCACTATCAAAAAAATTTGTGTATTTAGAAGAACTGTTATATGGCATAATTTGACAACTGTACAACACAACTATCGGAGGAACCTTACATTTGTGTAAGGTATCTCCACAAAGACAGTTTCACCGCAAAGGTAAATTGATAAAAATTTTACCAACTGTAAATGGAAAATGATAGGCTGACAAGCAGAAATTCAAAATGGGATTCCCTGCAGCCTACAGAAAATGCCCACACATTGTTTAACAACAATTACTTGAACTTTGAATTCCTTATTGACACTATGCGAGTCATACTTCCTCTTGTAATTTGCTGGCTGTGATCAGATGGTGCATGCAGATATGGCAACCTCTACAGCTAGGGTTACGGTACAAATATAGCAACACTCAGCACCGTACTGTTCAACAATGGTGCAGCTTGTGGAGGATGCTACAAAATCAAGTGTTGGAACGATACCCAGTGGTGCAACCCTGGATTTCCATCTGTGTTTCTTACAGCTACAAATTTATGCCCTCCAAACGACGCCCTTCTGAATGACAATGGAGGTTGGTGCAACGTTCCCAAAGAGTTCATATGTCACAGCCAGCGTTCTCTCAAATCGTTTTTTGAGTTCACCGAATTTTGCTGTCAATAGCGCCCTGCAGCTTAATAAAATGCGCCCCTCCATCGCCCTACAACCTGCATAAAATGGCGCTCCATCCCCTCCATCGCCATGCAGCCTACAGAAAATGTCTCCATCCCCTCCATCGCCCTGCAGCAGAAAACGCGGTGAAAACCTCACGAACAGTTAAAAAAACGTATTCACTTCTACGTCGAGTAAAAAAGTGGGGTTTAAATTTTTTTTGATAGTGACTTTATGCAGGGGAAGGCCCACGGGCAGGGGCCTTCCGCGTTTGGAGGCGCCCTCTGGGCTGCCGCCCTCGGGCGCCTCAAAATGCAGAAGGCCCCCGCCCTGGGGCCTTCCCCTATACGTGTCTCTCTCTCTCTCTCTCTCTCTCTCTCTCTCTCTCTCTCTCTCTCTCGATCATGGCCTGGACCCTCCACCTAGCTACCCATGCCTCGTAATGCTATGTGCTCTGGTTCTCTTTGTATTTTGCAGGCACCTCCACTCGCACAATTTTTAACCACAATTGCAGTGCCACAATAGTTGGAAAAGCCATGAAAAGCCAACTGTCTTGCTAAGACATTCTACTGAAATCCACCATGACAGCTGACTTACTAGCTTATTATGCCAGAATAGCCACCCTTGACAGCTGGCTTACTAGCCTATTCTACCAAAATGGCCACCCTTGACAGCTGGCACTTCACCCTCGCACCCATTATGCAGGGAAAGGCCTCTAGCCCTGGGGCCTTTCGTGTTGGTCAGGGCCTGCCCTTGGGCTCCCGCCCTCGAGCAAGTCCCTCCCAACACGGAAGGCCCTTGGACAGGGCCTTCCCCCCCACGTCTCTCTCCGTGTCTCTCTCTCTCTCTCTCTCTCTCTCTCTCTCTCTCTCTCTCTCTCTCTCTCTCCTGCCGAGTCCAGCTCATGGGCCTGGACCCTCCAGCGAGCTAACCCATGCCATTATAACTTTCTCAGCTTAGACCTACACAAACATTTGGCGGAACAAAAGTAAATATGAGATGTCATTGGATATCAAGTTGTGTAAGCTATGTAATAACAAATTTAAGCAACTTAATTGCTCAATGGTTATTTGTATTCTTGAAATTTTTGAAGGATCAAAGTTTTACCACACTAAAATCAACATTGTTTTTGAGAAATTCAATGAGTTTTTTTTTGTTCCTTCCACCGAGCAAATTTTTACATTTAGAGAGGCGTAAGTCTTGTCTCCCGAGTTGCAACTGGCTTCTCCAGTTGTTGGAGGTTACAACTGGCTTCTGTAGCTATTGGGTGTCCGATTGACACGAGCCAATTATTATACACTCTCAAAAAGGGGGTTTTGGAATCTCACCAAAGTAATCAGCAACATGATAATAAAATGCACAACCTTTGCAATCTATAAATTACCATAACTTGGGGTACCAACCATATGCCTTTATAGAGGAGACAAAATATAAATGTCCCAAAGGCATTGAAGATTGGATTGATAGGAGTAGATGTTCTTGTCGAAAATGTATTTACGTTTTATTAATTGCCAAATGGGCAACCATGAATTGGACATTTATGTCAAAGGATTCATGGATCATTTGACTAAAGTGCCACTTTTGATAAAGAATTCGTCAATGGCAATTTATTTTTGGATTTTTCATCAAGTTATCAAAACAAATGTAATGTGCTACATATACTTGAGAATGCTATTTGCATGGCAAAAGTGTATGATAGTACCATGGAAGATCCGTGATACATAATAGTAGAAAGCCTAAGAACAAAATAAATGATGAATTACTCCCATCATAAGAAAAAGAAAAAGAAATCAATGGCAAATGATAAATTGTTGGCACAAGATATAGTTGATTTCCGTTGGACCAAGACATGAAACTGAAAGCCAATAAGTCAAAGTCATGGTGCCAAGAAGCACTTATGATTGGTTTCAAGGCCACCAACACAAGCTGGTAATGCTTTATGGTAAGGGGAACCAAAACCTAGGCATGGATTCTTAGAGCTAGCTGAGCATTCAAATTTCTATTTGTCAAATACATGCCTCCCCATAGTCTTGAAACTTGACATTGTCTGAATTTTTTTTTTGTAGACTTAGAATGTTTTTGGGGCTTCAAGGCCTAAAAATTTTAATTCCAATTTTGTGCATGAGCTCCGAGAGCTATATAGGCCCGAACTTGAGTTCCTGCTCTAGCTCAACTTCTTTGGCTTAACAAGTTCATCTTAGACTTGCTTTGGAACTGGCCTGATCATCCATCAGAGTCTTCTGATAGCTACATGCTCATATTAAATCAATCATTGGCCTTAATATACAAGCAAATGGCTCATTTAAAAGTTTGAGACCATGAATTAGATCTACTTTACTTCATGGATAAAAAATGCCAACAAAAAAAAACATAGATAGAACTTTTTTAATGTAAAACCTGCGACCACTACAAGAAAGCGGAGGTTTTCCAGCACTATTTTGAAGCATTTTTGAGAAGATAGCCAAAAACATGGGTACAAGGGTGGTCAATGGTGCAAGGCTTTTGTGCGTTGACTAATGATATATACCTCAAAATTATTCTTTGTATAATCCTTGTGATAGGCATCTTTTGTCAATGAATATTTCAAGGTATATACCATCAGTAATAAAAAATTGCAGCCCCTAAAGTAAGCCTTGGCATAGTATAGAATTGATTCTGATTTGGATTTTATGAAAATATGCTTATCAACACATGGAATTTGATTTTCTATAAACATTAGGAGCCAATCACACAAGTGGAAACCAGAATGTGATAATATACTATATTACAATATGATGATCAAATGTACTCATTATCACACATAATGTATTTTGTGTCATGCCAATTAATAAAATAAATGAGTAGAAGAATTAATATAATTAGCAACAATATAGCAAGTTGTAGTACATTAATATTTTGAATCATTTATTCATCATCTGATATTGCATCAACATCGTCGACATCATTTGTTACGATATGATCATGCGACAAAATTGCCAAACTAAATGAGTCTGTCTAACTCTACCCAGATATCTCCTATGACTTCATTATTAATAAGCTGCTCTTCAATGGCTAATGGTGATGGTGACAACAAGATCAATAATCATGAAAAGAATGTGGCACATCAAAGTCCTCCAATAGATCCAGAGACATATCATCTTCATCTTGTTTAGGTAGTACAATTGGCCGCATGTCATCCACAACATCTCTATCCTCAAATATTCTTTTAGTATGAGGAGCAACTTGAATCACATACGACCATTATTATGAGATTTGAGTGGTCGAGGTGAAAGGCCACCTATAATTATTAGCATAAACACTATTAATAACTATGATTTACCTTCATAGCTTGGGGTCTTCGACCAACAAGTCCATCATGTAGAAGGTGGTGATTACTTGGAAGGTAATGAGTGTGACCCTCATATACCATCTTTCTAAGATGTTGTGAGTGATGTGCTATAGTCCGCATCAAAATATCCTTCATTGTGAAGTCTCTTTGTTTACGTGGCCTTGAAATATTGGTCACTTGAATTCCTTGCCACAAGATCTTAAGCTCTTCTATCAAGGGAGCCATATATGCATAGATATTTTTTTGCCTTGTACTTGTTGAAATAAGAAAGACAAGCATAAAGTGTTTCTTCTTTATACCTAGCCAGGGAACTCATACACATAAGAAAAATAGCAATTTATCACAAGAATCCACTATGTCATTACCAAAATGCAAAAATGGATGTAGAACTCCATACATATATCTTCCATAAGAATGAATGCTAGTACAATTCCAGCATCAAAATGATTCAAAACGATGTAACTAGTTTCACCATATCTTGACAATTTGCACACATTCACATGAAATTGCTCAAACATCAGATTGAACAACTAAATTAAACCTGGACAACACTTTCTTGCTGCTCCCTTGACTTTAATTGAGCCTTCAATAGCCTACAAATATATACCCAAAGTATCTTTGCCACCCAGTCGCACTTTTTGCATATTTTGCCACTACCTGGATAATCATTTGGATATGTTAATGTTACATAGCTGCTAAATCTGCAAAGAGAATTTCGCAAAGGATTCTTTGTTCTCGCTTGCCAGTGCTTGTAGGCAGTTCTCATCATGGTCTTGTTAGCCAATCCATGAGTATACCATGAGGTTACAAAATTTCTTTTTATTCCATTAGGAACATGTAGTACATACTTCCGTAAGGAACTTAGTGCAACATGGAAGATTTGATTAAAAAAAGATGTTCGAAGAGATGTTTGAGCATGATTTTTTAGTGCTTTTTCCAGAGTCCCGAGAAACACACATAAGATTTATTCATTCGCTCCAATGGAGGATTTAAAGTCCTCACTTGGCGAAAGCACTTTCTGCTTTCTTTTGACATACTAATGGAATTCATACAGCTTGACATGCCTTAATTCACTCGATACGTGTCTAATAAATGTGCTTCTACCATTATTATATCCATAATTTATCAATGGATCCAACACAAATGTGCATGATTTGAAAGGATAGGCCCAAAGGACATGAATGAATGGGTGGGGAACTTATTGCTAGTACACTTATGCTAAGGAATCGTGATACTCTAGAACTTGTAAAAATCTCATACTCTTCCATGTACCACTTTTATTGGCATGGCTGCCGCAACTTCTTTTTCTATCACTGCAGGTCGCCAATGACCTGCGGGGCGGCCGCCACTTGACTTCCCTTTGATGCTCTTGACTAGCTCCAAATTTCCACTTTTCCTTTTGTGTTGTTGAAGCCCTTGGAGATCAAACTCTTGATCTTCCACTTGACCATAAAAGTAATTGACTAAGACCTCTTTTACAGATCCATTAGTTGCTTCCATTCCATGAAAACCACCATCCACTTGCATAGCATCATCTACACAAGAAGATGAATCAAAACATGTGAGTAAAGCAAAGTTTGTACCTTCAACTTACCTTCTCATCATATGTAAGCATAGATGGCTTTTGTCTTTCCCTTGAGATATTTTTAGAACTTGACTTAGAGAGGCATCTCCACCATCACCATCCAAGAAAACATCTTCATCACCATCAATAATGTTAGATTGATCAATATCAACAACATCTTACTCAAGCTTATCCACATTCTCCTCTTCAAAGACAACCTCCTTAAAAATGTGAGCTTTCTTTGAATTAGGAATGTAAACCCTATAAGCTTTCCTTACTTCACTATAGCCAACAAATATTCCCTTCAAGAATCCAAAAGATGAGTTGACATAGCAAGTACTACCAAAGATCTTCAAATGCTCCAAGCTTGGCTTCTTACCAAAAAGAACCTCAAATGAACTCTTACCATCCAAGTCTTCATTTGACTACCTATTGCAAACAAAGTTAGCTCACATCGAAGCTTCACCCCAAAAATGACTTAGGAAGATTTGCATTCACCCTCATGGATTTAGCTCTTTCAAAAAGATAGATCTTCCTCTCTTCCACACCATATAGAACCTTTGAGTTTGAAAGCCCCCTCTTGATACCATGTTCCACACAAATCTCTTTGATAGGTCTTCATTTGCCAACTTTAAGCACTTGATCTTCATGTTGAATTGACTCTCCACAACATTCTTGAACTTGAGAAAAACATCAAATATGAAGTCCTCACTCTTTAGAAAATAAGTCCAACAATTTATACTAAAGTCATCAATGCAAGTCACAAACACCTTTTCTCCTCCATTACTCAAAGCACTAGTACAATGCACATCCAAATGTACTAAATGAAAATACATCTTAGATCTTGAGCTAGATCTAGAATAAGACAACCTTTGTGACTTTGACATTGAACAACGCTCACCAACTTGTTTCTTTTCCTTCAAACCACTATGGCTAGAACCAACATATCCATCAAGTTTGTAGAGCTCACCTTGTCTCTTGCCTTGGGCAATCAAGTCTTCATTCCTTTTGATCAAAAAAGAATCGCCAAAAAAATTCCACTCTAAGCCCTTTGTCAACCATTTGACACACACTAAGAACATTCTTAGAAATGGAAGGTATGAACACAACATTCTTCAAATGAACATTCCTATTTGAAGAAGAGAGAAAAATAGTATCGATGCCCTTGATAACATGTTTCCTCTTGCCCTATTTGGATGCTCTTGCTCAAGTTTATCAATTTATGGAATTAGTTTCTAGATCTCTTCCAAACCCTAGATCTAAAATGACTAGATTCAATGCACAGGAATAAGCCAATTACAATAGGTCTATATGCGACCTTATCAGCATGCCTAAGTTTTCAAAAATAGTAAATACACTATTCTTAGGCCTTATTAACTTTGTAAAGGCAATCTTTAAGTTGAAAATGCATATTGGCCTCAAAATTGCCAAATAAACTTAACTTGACTAGTTGATATTTTTCACGCAAAGCACTATAGCACTATACCTGAATCCGAGAATTCACTCCCGAAGCAAGAATATCGAAATCAGATACCATAATCTCATGGAAAAGGTGCAAAGGAAGGAAGTTTCACTCACTCACTACACGACCGATTTTATGGCAGTAGATTATTTCACCAAGGCACTTTCAAAGACAACCACATCAGATTCAATATGATTTCAAGATCCACATTAAGGGGGAGTGTTGGATTTCAAAGCCCAGGACCCAATTTTAATGAGCATTTTGAAGCTGTAAGTACTCTATAGGATGTGTATATTCGATGGTGAGCAGCCCTCCGCCTGCTGTCAAGAAGGGTTCGAACACAAAGATAGGTTCCTAACTATGCTTAGTTGCTAGTTTAGATGCTTTTATAGCACTACACTAACTCTAACCCACTTAACACTCCTCCTAATATTAGCATCCAAGAATGAGGGTGAAAAGAGGAGAAATAGAGAGAGTTAGAGGGAGGTTACCTCATGTGCTCATCATAATATACTGTTGAAAATTGGAGCAATGTCAGATTTCTCGGTGCGTGCACAATGTCTACCAATAAAGGTTCCATAATCGAACACAAAAATAATGCACTTTGCGAAAGCGTTATCTGATCAAGAGCTAGAGCTTATTATCAACACAAAATTTTCAGGCATATGAATATTTAATCTACGAATAATTTATCTACATGGCATAAATCGATGAATCAGAATAGAATGATAATGCATTCGACACTCAAGATGAGTGAGGGAACTTCAGGCGGTGATCATTTTTAATGAATTCAAATAGCTGCTTAATCAACTAGTTGTAGTAGGTTCTCGGATGAAGATGCTAATATGTCTCTTTTATCCAATATTTCTCCCTCTTATGACAATCTAGTGCTGCTCTAGAGCAATACTCCTAAACTGTCTCTCCAAAAGTTAACAACAAGTTTATTAAAAAGCAAGCTCACATATTTTACTTTTTCTTAGTACTTAACTGTACAAACAATTGATGAGGTGACATATCACTATCATGCGAGGATCCTTGGTAGGAAAACTTATCTATTCTCTCGTGATTCTGATATGTATGGATATTTGATGATGTGGCATAAGTTCTATTTCACTTTGTTGCAAATGTATAATATATTAGATTAAGCACCTCTTTGTGTAGGATTAAGGGTTTGGAAGACAAGGCTAAACCTTGTAGAGGTTCAAATCCTCTTCCCTTAAACTATTAGAATTAAAAATACTTGAAGCTAGAACTGAATTTTACTACATACTTTTCTCAAATTTGAAAATGTAAATTCAAAGAGATCTCAATTATGAAATAAAAATAAAACCTCTATACTTCTATGGAATCATATTCAAGATCTGAGCATTTCATCATATAGCTATCAACGAAGTCGACGAATGACAATGGACCAGAACAGCTTGTGAGTTCCTACGAAGTCCAGCTCCGTAAGTTATCACTTACGGTTATCAACGAACGAAGCCAACAAGCGACTATGAAAGCGATCGACTGACTTACAAATGACTGTGAACAAGATTACAGCCATAACGGCCCAACATCCTTCACGCTCCCGATGCATACGAAGGAGACGTCTTCTTGCTTCACGACACTCCAATAACTGATCTACGGATCTTGTTTAACAGTTGTTAATTATCTTGTAAACTATAATTAGAATAAACCAAGAGATTCTTTGACAGCTATATATGTGTGTGTGTGTGTGTGTGTGTGTGTGTGTGTGTGTGTGTGTGTGTGTGTGTGTGTGTGTATCTGAGTGAAGTGAAGGAGTGGTTGAATAATCTGTAGATGCACAGAGCAATCAAACGACCAAAAGGTCTTCAGTAACTAGCTCCTCAAAGTTAGTGATTTTACACACACACAGAGAGATCTAGAACTATAGCTATTGTTTTGAGTTTGTAAGTAGGAGCACGTGCTTATCAGCGGTATTGAATTGTGTTTCGATTCCTTTTATATATACAAATTCGCTACTGTTCAATCTTTATGTTCTTGTTGAATGCATTTGTCTTTCACTCTCTTACACACAAACATGATTATCAGAAGTAGAGGATCGCATGGCTATCCAAGACGCCTAATCTTTCGCAATCCTTCTATTATGGCAGTCTAAAACTCCTTCTTTGATAACCTAAAAAAACAAGCTCTTAACTCCATTCTCCAAGCAATCCACGTTCTTGAAATCGCAGTTATTACTGTGTTCACAGTCTTCATTGTTTTTCTTACTATTGGTAGAGACATCATTTACATCGTAATTCTCTCTCTCTCTCTCTCTCTCTCTCTCTCTCTCTCTCTCTCTCTCTCTCTCTCTCTCTCTCTCTCTCTCTCTCTCTCTCTCTCTCTCTCTCTCTCTCTCTCTCTCTCTCTCTCTCTCTCTCTCTCTCTCTCTCTCTCTCTCTCTCTCTCTCTCTCTCTCTCTCTCTCTCTCTCTCTCTCTCTCTCTCTCTCTTTCGTGTTCTACTTCTATCGCGACGACCGTTGCAGTGGCAATCAATCGTAGACCACGCAGACCATCACATACACCAATAGAAGTGGTATCACAACGGGTTCAGTGGATTACTAGAGTCCAGGATCTTCAACAGAACTTAATACGTTCTTTTTCAGATGGCTATTCAATTTGTTTGTGCTCGATCACTATGGAAGGCACCTCAGAAATCCGCTTGATCGACAAATTCAACGGATATGACTTCCACATGTGGAAGTTCAAAATGAGAATGATCTTAATCGAAAAGGAGTTATGGAGATACGTCAACGGTTCCATATCCAGACCGGCAAAACTCGAACAGCTTCCAGCTTGGGAAGCGAAGGATGGCAAGGCACTTGCCATTGTATATCTAAACCTAAAAGACACTCAAATTGCTCATGTATCCAACTGCACCACTTCCAAAGAAGCGTAGGATATACTTACAAGCATCTACGAGACCTCAGATGTTTTGACTCATCTCTTCTTGAGGAAGAAGGTACTGACACTCAGAATGAGCGAAGGCACCTCAGTCAGTGACCATATGAATGAGTTCAAACAGTTGCTAAACCAACTGGCTGCAATAGGTTCCCCTAACTCAGAAGAAGACTCTACGATGTCTCTTCTCGCCAGTTTTCCACCCTCCTACGACAATTTAGTGTTACTTCTTAGCAATACTTCTGTGTTGTCTCTCCAAAAGTTGACAGCAAGTTTGTTGCAGGAAGAAGTTAGGAAGAAAGGCTTGTCTACGTCAACGAGTACCAAATCCATGGCACTCTACTCAAACAAGCTGCAGTCCAAGAAGAAGAAAAACTTCAAAGAAAAGAAGACAAAGCTGGAGCAGCCAGTCGCATCGCAACAACAATAGGAACAACACAGTTAATCATCATCCAACACCAAGCTATTTTGCAGTATTGCAAAAGAACCAACCACGGCATCAAAGACTATCGTATCCTCAAGCACAATGAAGCGAGGAAAAAGATGCAGCATCACCAAAAAGGCAACTTTGACACAGTCAGAAGTTCACAACATAATGATAAGACACTGATGGTAATAGATCAACCCAATAGACCCATCAATGGTATCTCGATTCAGGTGCTTCTTAGCACATGACGTCATGCAAAGACCTCTTCTCTACACTCACAATTTCCATCCACTGTGAATGATGACCGTAGAGAATGGGCAAAACCAGTTGGTGTTCTAATGTCATGAATAATGGAGCGCACATGGTTAAGCTCCTCCTTAGTGAATGTCCAAGGTACTTTTGGAGCATGATCTTCACCATCCTTTATCCAATATTCTTTTTTGGTGTTTGATTCTTTTAGATCGTGCCTTGCAGCAATGGTATCTTTTTCACCAATCAAGTGTTTCCAAATAGATTCACCCACATTTTTACGTATGTGCATGGGATCAAGTAGGTGATTAATCAAAAGGCTATACCAATATTTCAAACAATGAAGTATAGATAATCTTTTCATACCATCAATTGGCTTTGCTTGAGATTCCTCCTGTAGTTTTCGCCAATCTTCCACAACATTCAGTGAAATCAAAGAATTGCACGCTTCTACATATTTACATATTTATGAATTTCACATTCATTAGCTTTCACTTAGTATCTTATGTAAACATCTAGGCAAATGACGAATAATGCTTCTAACATTTGACATATTTAATGACACAAACCAAATACAATCAAGATGCATGGATTATACATCTCTGCATATCAACAAAATGTGCATTCAATAGACTATACATTTGCATTCATGAATTAAAAATGTATGCATTCAAAAATTTTGCAAGAACAATGTGGTGCCAAAACATTATATTGATTGATTTAAAAAAAAATTCATTGATGAGAGAATAAATTCTCCCTTCCTACATTGCCTTCTTCAAGGCCTTACATTTAACTTAAAAACCTCTACTCATCATCACTTCCTCCTTCCTCGTCTCCTTCGTCTTGTAGGTGTACATTGGTGTCCACATCTTCAAACTCCTCTTCGCTCTCATTCACGTTCTCTTCCACATTTTGCTCTTCAAAATTTTTTACATTTTCTTCCACATCACGAACGCTTGAAGTTGTAGAGCCTCTCTACAAAATAGAATCAAAGATTCAATTAAATTGAGATTAAACTTACTTGTAAACCACAAACTAAACAATCACAAAACAATAAAGGTTAAGAGTTTACGATTGGAAACAATCCATGGAATTCCATAAAAGCTTTAAGACCAGCATATCCATGATCGTAACCTTGTTTGTACTCCACGGCGGTCATGTGTCTTCCAAAATCACTAAGCTACATTCAACAAAAAAACATAGTTTAGCAATACAATATAGTTTAGCAATAAAAAACATTAACAATCTCACTACAAAAATAGAATCATAGTAAAAAATATTGCACTTACAAATTGGGCCTCTAGATTGTCCCTTCCTCCCGATCCCAAGTGACTTTGGCCATGTTTTAAGAGCTTCTCGGCGGCGGCCCTACGTTTTTGTTCATACTTTTGGGGATTGTTTTGCAACAATTCTCCTTTCACCTTCCTCCAATCCCTTTTGGAGCACCATCCAGGCTTCATGGGATTCTTGGGATTCCTCACGGCTCTTCTCATCAATTGCCTTTTGTTTCGAATCCAAAGGCACATTGTATTCAAGGCCCAAGTCCTACTAAAAGCATTGGATTGAGAGAATTCAGAATATAAAGTCTCTAGTATTTTATTTTTGTCTTCAAGCGATTGGGAGGACCAATCGATCATGTAATCTTTACCAAAATATAAAACAACTAAATCACGCAAACGGGCATGAACTACATTGCCATGTGTATTTTTTATAACTCCACTACGTGGATTAAGATCATAATACACACTACACGATTCCTGGGAAGGGGCATCATTGGAAGCTCTTCTCTCGGATGATTCAGTCGAAGAAGATAACACAAGATTTTTGATTCTATCTCTTTATTGAGGAGATAGATTCTCAAACCACTCTTGATTATATTCTTCGGGCTCCTCACGAGCTCTTCTCCTAGATGGTCTCCCACTTGACCTTCCACTTGGCCTACCACTTGAAGACATTGTAGCAAAGAAAAACTTTAAAAGTTAGAAAGTAGTGGGAAATGGGAGTGAAAGAGTAGTGAAGACTGTTAGATTAGAAGAGTAAGAAATGACAAGAAAGCAATAGATCAATAGTAAACAAGAACAAGCAAGATCAATAGAGCAAGCAATAGCAAGAGCAAGATCACTAGCAAGAAAGCAATCAAGCAAGATCTAAAGAGCTTGGAAGAGCAATAACAAGCAAGAACATTAAACACTAGATTAGCAAAAACCTATAAAACTTGAAAGCAAAAGAAGAGGAGCAAGAATGCTCGCGGAGATGTTGTTTTATCGGCATTCAAGTTTCGCGTGGATTATCCACGCATGGATAATCCACGCATGGATGTTCCACGTGGTTTTTTTCTTTTCCTCTCTTCACATGTGAGAGGGTCCCCCACATGGGCCTGCATGCTTTAAATTTCATTCAATATTCTCATAGTCTTTTCTAGATTTTATGAGAATATTTTACTGTAGGATTTTACATCAAATATATTTTTTAATATGATGGAACATAAAAAAATCAATCATGAGATAAGAAATAGTACATATTATTATTAAACAAGTAATTTGACAAGTTTTTTAAGAATTTATGACATAATATTATGTCAAATTGGTGATGTCATTAAACATTTAGTTTATTAATAATCTAGGTGTCTTAGATTTGATATTATTTGATGACATATGGCCAAATAGAAAATTTTGCTTTTGTCATCTTAAATGGTTGCATGGGGTCATTTAGATTCATGATCAAAAGCATTTATGTTATATTGAGGACCTTAGTGATATGTGACCTATATGATATATTTTTTAATTGTTGGTGTGTGACCTATATAACCTTATATGAAATCATAGTAATTAGTTGAAATATCATTTAGCATTGTAATAAAGATGTTGATTAATGGTGTGCTATCTAGTATATGATTGATTGACATTGTCCAATTGCTCGTCTTTTCTTTTCGATTCGAGGAACATCATCTTGCATACAAAGCAACTATAGATAGAAAGGGCGAATGCATATTGCTCGTCATGAAAATACCATGGCACACTAGGCCAATCCAAAGAGATTTATCCCTCAGTTGCATGCGACACTTCCATCCACTTTGCATCCGACACGATTTTTTCAATGTTTCGAGAGCCAAGTATTAATTAATCAAATGAGTGATTGAGTGGGAAATGAATCAATTGAGTATATGACTGATTGTTTGATTTTGATCATTCCACATTAGAGGAGTTCTCAATATCAAAAAGACCCTTTAAGGAATGCCATGTAGGATACACAAAAATATCAAAATAAATAAAACAATATTGTTTTGCCCACACCACTCCCAAGGCCTCCCCAACTCCCAATGATCTAACCACAGTGTCTATAGTCACAGTTAAGAACTGTTAACAGTTCGCAGTATAACTTGACTAAATTCAAAAATATTCCCTCCATTGGTTACGAACAGGGCAATATTTCCACTTGATCTAGAATATGACCGCCATCCCCAAATTCGAATCAGAAAAAATTGCAAAATATTTACATATGCATTCCTTCCATGAGAATGGAAATATGAGCACCAACTACCTATTGGAATGAAAAAATGAGCGGCATTTCCAAATTTGAATCAAGCATACAAGCATGGAGATTGGATTGATTGTACATAGTATATAATATAATCAAAGATGAGTATTTTGTTTTGCTTCATAGAATCTGGTCATAGTACTTTGATGCAACTGATTACTCTATTATTTTTTTTATGATGACATTATATCATCTACATGTGGATATCCCTATTGATTTGGCACCTTTGCAGAGAAGAGGAGCCAAAGGAGTTCAAATATCTGCTGAAGATCATTCTCGTTACAGGGCAGAAGGAAAGAAAAACGTGGATTTGTGGACAGATGGAACATTATATCCACAAGATCCAAGCACTTTGACACATGCCACATTCTCTTCAATAACTCATTTAGTTACATGGATATGCAATGGGCATAGTGGATTACGAGGATATTGTGAAAGATTGCAAAACCTTGGAAAACAACTTTATATGAATAAAGTTCACTTGTTAGAAGGTGAGTTAATTCGGATATCCTCTTATTGTCAGAATAGAGATTGTCATCTCCAAAAGACGTTAGAAGCTGAAAGTAAGAAGCGAAAGTGACAAAATTGCAAGGATATTCAAACGCTTTCAAAAGGGAATTATTGAAATAGGAGGATCCATGCAATCAAGTAACCATATTCTAAATTTTGTAAGTTTTTCAATGACATTTGGATTTAATTTTAGCTATGGTGATATTCTGTTAACTATTTGTTTTTTTTGCAGATCTGCATTAGTAGCTCCTCGGAATATTAAAGACAATGCTTCACTAGGAATGTCATTGGGCACAATATTGACTTGCAAATCCACTGAGCGTATCATGATGAACAATAGGATTTCAAATGTAAAGTGTAAAATAGCAGAGTCTTTGATGGTGGACATTCAAAATATTTTAGATTAGACTATAGTTCAGGGTGCTTGTGATTTTGCAGGTATTAGTAGGGAAGCATATGCAACAATATTTAAACTAATTAGAGAAGCTTTTAAGCAAGTTCAAATTAGAAAAGTCCCAATCCCTAGGACATATCACTTGAAGAAAGAGAGAGATACATTAAACATAGGTATGCAGAAGATCATTGGAACTCCATTTCATATTGAGGAGGTGTATGAAACTGATGGAAGATCGATATTTTATAATTCATCAAACAATTTATTTGTTGATCTATGCAGATCCAAACTGGAAGCCTGTGCTATCTATCCCCTTAAAAAATGTGCATGTTTGCACTCTTCATGCAGAAGTTAGATTAATAGTAAAGATCATTTATCTTCATATAATTTTTGCTTGGAATACTAAGCCAGCATCATTAGCATAGGAACCTATCTCTTGATTAGAAGATGTTTTATCAAAAGCAGGACTCCATAAAGGACATGTCAAAATTCAAAAAGATGAAAAGCTTTCAGGAAAGAATGGGAACATGCCAACTAAGCCAAGCATAGGAGGAGCAAAAGCACGTCGTTTTCTATCAAATCATACTAGTAAGGCTTCTAATATTCAACACTCAATCTGGACAGATATTATTGCTGCCACTCAGGACTTCGAGAAAGACGGCAAAACCAAAGTACTAAAAGTTGATGTATGGAAAAAGCTTGATAGTATTATTGCTATTTTAAGAAAAGAAAAATACTCTGATATTGATAAGAAAGCTGTCCAAAGGACTTGTGTCGAGTTTGTTAATGCAATATCAAAAGCATGGGGAGAAGATCACATCGCTCATTACATGGTTAGTATAAAATTTTCAAAATGCTTTCAAATTTTCAGATATATTTAGATCTAAACATAAAACTAACATTATGATTTTGACATATGCAGCACATACTAAGAGATCATACAGCATTTTTTGCAAATACATATGGAAGCTTGAGTGTATGGTCATCACAAGGGATGGAGAAGTCACACTGGCAAGCACGAGCAGCATTTCATTGAAATACACAACATGGAAGAACCAATGAAAAACGAAATTACATTTGTCAATTGTTTCAGTGGTTCTACCGCAGAGTTCAGATTCGACATATAACAAAGTCCACACAATACAACAAGTTTAGAAAAGCATGCAAGCTCATATAGGAAGAGAAAATTAGATGATTGCTGAGTAGAAGATCATCATGACATGTTCAGAATTGCTTTGCAAATTCATTGAACAAGAGAGGAGCAATACCCAATGTAAATGTATTGATTGTATCATACAAAGTGTCAACTATTCATCATCAGATCTTGTATCAGATTCTATGGTAGTATTGTTATGAAGAGATTCTCTGCTAGCGTATGCATCTAATAGATGTGCATTATCCTTATTTCCACTAAGCTCAATATAAGTGGAATACAACGAATAATGGGAGCTCCTTAAAGGAACATTCCCATCAGTAAAGCCTAAAATGTTCAAAACATAAGATCTTTTGACAAAAATGATCTTATTTGTCTTAACAAAGCTATGTCCTCCTAAATAAAATGATAAAGCTTTAACTACCATTATAAGACTCTCCCCGAATGGGCTCAGCTTGGAATGAGCAATACATATCTCACTCTTCAAGAAATGCCAAAGACAGTGGCCCATTCCACTGTCCCTCTGGAACGAGGATGCGTGTTGTCTGAAACCACTCGTCTTGCAGCAAAATCATCTATTATGAGAGCATCCTGCAATAGGAAATATGTTAGCAAAAACACATTCAGTGATTGAAAACATTCAAATGCAAGGAAGATTAAACACTTACACATTCTTCATCATCAGCAACAACCAGATCAGGATGATCAATATAATGACCACGTACTGAAGTGGAATCATCAGTGAAATGCATTAATGATGGACGAGGGAAGCCCATCTAGGATTGAAATGTCGTGAATTCTTCATCGGATGGTTTGCCTCGCCCATCCTCAGCTATATTTGATAAAGTCTTATTCAGACATTCTTCACCGGTCATAAGACCCTCCTCATCATCAAAATCAATACCAGCAACAAGGTCATCTGTCTCAAAATCTACAAAGTCGGAGAATTCAGAAATTGTGCCGGATAATAAACATAGAACCTCGTCCTCACGATAGTCAAATAATTTACATAAATCAGTAGTAGTAAAATATACATCATCATTAATATAATATACAGGCAAATTGAAAAGACATTTCGAATCCTCCATAGATTTGGATTCATCATCAGATGTATTTTGGCCAATGAAAGAATCCCGGAGAACATCAGTATTTAAATCAATGAAGTCACTTTCTTTATCAGGAGTGTCAATAAGAAAGTGACTGATATCCTTAATGGCTGATTGAACAAAGGAGGGTCAGCAATAGGAAACTCATCATCATCTGGGATCTGAACTAAAAGAAAAAGTACGAAACCACTCTGATATTCAACCAATCAAATTTCTTGTTGCAATACGGACACATAGAACTACTTTTGAAAAGATCAACAATTTGGTGAACATTCTATCCAGTCTATGTCTAAAAGCTGAGAAGAAATGAACAAGATCAATATAATGCATGTACTGGAGTTGACCTATGGAGAAAACAGGCTTGCTAAGTATATCTCTGAATCTGACATAATGTTCATAAAATACGTCAGAATTTGGTTGTGCAGTCCTGAAAACATGTAGATATGGCCTGAATAGGCTGTGGAAGTAGTCCTTTCAGTAATCCCAAATTCACTCAGAAATGAACTCAAGCCCGATTATCATGAGGATGATGAGGAAGAGGCCATGGCAGTAGCGTGAATATCACACCTGTGCACGCGGGAGAACTGAACCAAAACTAACTATCAAAATGGTGCAAAAGATGGATATGTATGGCAGACAGATACAAAATATCGCACTTGTGTGCGAGTAGGTATACTTGCAAACAAACGGACAACAATGAGCGTGCACAAAAGTGATATGTCGCAAATTTCGAGAACGCAAAAGGTAAAAAATTATTCAGTTTCCGTGCCATTTATACTAAATTTTTGCACGTGTGGTCAACGGACTTATGACACGTGTCTACTTTCAATTCGACAACAGGCACAGGCACGTGTGAGATGACACCTGCACACGTGTGAAATGACACCTAGACACATGTCACGTGTTCATTCGATTGCTCATAAACATGTGTCACTCTCGCATTCGATCGTACAAATCTCACACGTGTAGTGTGACAGGGTGACACGTGTCGCTCTCGCATTTGTCCGTACAACTCCCACATATGTGACAGGACGTTCTTTCGCACGTGCGAACCCCAACATAAAATCACAAATTTCGATGAATTTTTTCCACTTTTTTTCGCTCCGCATACCACATTTGTGCGCACCCTTCACAATCAAAATTCCTCCTACTACTTCCATGCGCACAGGTCCGATACGTCTGCCTACGTGTCACCCCATATTGCACTTGTGCGTCTTTTCTCAAATCTAATCGTTTTCTCTGATATTCGGCTCGCATAGGTCCGATATGCCGTACATTCTGTCCGTACATAGTGGTCCTCTGCGAGTTCTTTATCATCCCTTCCTTCTCATCCTAACCTTCACGCACAAGTCCGCTATCACATAGTTCACGCCCATGGATAGGAGAAAGCAGACAAGGAGAGACTTCTTCTCTCCTGGCTCATCCTCATCTCCTGCGGTTGCCATCACACCACCTGCTAACCTAGAACGCGCAACCGCAGCAGGTGGCTCTATGAGATATGCAAGTATCAGAGGTCAACAGCTCTGTTGATCCCAAGAGCTCCATTCTACCGTGTTGTCCGGAACATAACAAGAAATGATCTCGGACAGCACGTTAGATTCACACCGAGTACTCTTTAGTGCCTTCAGGAGGCTGATGAAGACTATATTAGCCTTTTTTTTGAGGATTCTTTTTTGCTTGCCATCCATACCAAGAGGGTTACCATAATGCCCAAGGATTTTTAGCTTCTGATGAAAATGAGGGATAGGTACTATAGGTTACATGTATCTCAGCCTGCTGCTCCTAGACCAACTCCTGTAGATAGGACTCATCTTCCTACGAAGCGTCCTAAGAAGCAGACAGCCCCCAAGCGTGCTCCTAAGAAAGTGAAGCCTATCCCAGAATCCATTGTAGATAATGTTGTTGTTGATAATGTTCTAAATATAGCTACCTCTGTTTTGGATACTCCTATAATTGTTGTAGATACTACACATTCACCTCCTCCTCCTCCTCCCAATTTCTATACATATATGGATTCGGCTGATTATCTTAAATTTGAGAAAGACATATCGGATGCTATAGATACAATTGGTACTCCTTTTTGTTTAAGACTAGAAGAACTTGATTTTAGTATTAATTTTAGAGTTCTAGATTGCCTGGATCTCAAAGACAGATGCGCTTCTATCAGTGATCCTATGATAGAGTCCGGGCTGACACTCTTGCAATTTGACATTGCAAGAGATTCATCAAACGAGTTGCTGGTGCTGAGTAACTTTCTGCTCCAGGCCTTCAAGGAGAATAATGACACATTGTCATAGTGTCTGACAAGTGGATTCACACCAGCAACAAAGAATCTGGTCATTCCTTATCATACCAAATAAGATATATTAAGTGCTTCTTCCTATTTTATGCATTAACTTTGACATTTTCAATTTAAATAGTTCTTAGAATTGCCGCTAAAGTACTTTCAATTTTATTTTGCAATGACCATTGGAGTTTAAACCTGATCTCTATTAAGAGATTTGTAAATAATATTATTAAATGTTCTTGCAAGATGAATTCGACGAGAAATACGCATAAGGATATAGATATATTCATTCCATATCTAAGTAAATATATTCCTACAGACGTTTCCCATTCCGTGGATTGGCAGATTGTCAGCTTGGAGGTAAACTCTGTCTTTCTTAATAGCATTTTGACATCAGTATTCTAATGAAATATTTTCAATCTAATTTTCTGTTTAATAATTGATTTCTTGTGTGCTGAATTATTTTGCAGTCACCCCAGCAAAATGATTCATTTAGCTGTGGGTGGTGTACAATGCCAAGTTGTTTTTTGAGTGGTTCATCCTTCAACAAGATGTTGATATTTCTAAGGTAATAAATTCTGTTTATTCTTATTTTGGAATCATGATTAGTTTTCTATTCTAGTGATGTTATTGGCCATTACTAATACATGAATGTTCTATTTTGCAGTTTACACTTCTTGAGTACACATCAAGCCAAGTGTACAGATTTAGACAAGAAATTATCCTAAGCATGCTGGCTAGGGCAAGGCTTCAGCCTCCCATTATTGATGATAGTGCAAAGGATGATGTAGTTGTACTAAATTGATATCAGAAAAAATATAGATAGCATAGAACAAAAATACATGTATAGACTTCATAGAAAAATATACATTGATATATCAAATGTTGCTCCAGTTTATGAATTTGGGAGCACAAAATACATGTACAGATGCCCAACTTGGACTTTCATTTATTGAATGAAAGAGTGTATACACAAATTTTTACTAAAGTTTATTTGAAACTATTGTTCTCCCACAATGGTGATTGTTGTAGATAGATCTTTGCAGCACGTTATCAGCTCCTGTCTTTTTCGCATCTGTGACATGGCAAATATTAGTGAATGTGCAATTGTAAATGATGACATTTTCTATTATTTTGTTCTATTTTGAAATGGCAATAAACATAAAGTACTTACGAGTCTTCCATTGATGATAAATCTTAAATATGTTGGTAGATTGGTTTGTAATAGCATGAGCTCTGTTCTGATAAAATCAAGCTTCCAGTGCTCTTCCACCTCAACCATAGTCAAATATTGCTTGTATCTCTAGTAGCTAAATGTGAGACTGAGCATTTGCTTTTCGATATGATAACGAAAGATCATTGAGGACTTTTTAATTGTGCATTCTATGTCATTATTTGTTTTACTATCCCAGCCTTGATCCATGAGATCTGACCAAGTCTCATCTGATAAATCCTTGCAAACAAATAAAGTTGGTGTCCTACGAACACTAGCACTCGAGAAAAAATCAACAAATGTATGCAATGAGATAAACCAACATAGGTGGACAATTTTCGAGCCTGTGCTTATCTTCATAGCATTACAATTACATTTTTGATGATCATGAGGATTGATTTCATGTACTTTGATTTTTGAATGCATATATACATGTTGCACTAAGACTTCTGATATCGATTGGCCTCCCGGGGTAGTCTTAAACTCCAAAATTGTTGCTTTCCAATAAGATTTGTAAGTCATTTTTGCTCTTTTCTTTTGTCGAAAATTGCCCTTTGATGATGGATGCAGCAATACCCATGAGTTCTTCGTATATTGTTGGCTTCCAGTTATCAGCTTCATCTTTCTCATTGTAAAGAATCATAGAATCGATTGTAGATCTGGGTCTCCTCGCCATTGCTATTTTCAAAGCTTGGGCGCCAAAAATCTCTCTGATATGTTACTTAATTTTAATTTTTCGTATCACATTTAATCTAATGTGAATGCCAACATAGTCATAGTTACTGCGTATACCATATTTTCATACTATATTTCTATAACTGTAACTAGTATAGTTAGAAAATTTCATTATACTAATCAGCATAGTAAAGTAAATTTAACTTGAGATATTGACGTCGGGCAGATTAGCACATGTCGGGCAGGAAGAAAAAACCAATGGGATACGTCCATGCTTCCCGGACACAAATTTCAAAGTTTTCTATATTGCATTTTTATTTTTTAGTTAATTTGAACTACGTTACGTAGATTTCAAATCTGTGCATTTTGATTGGGCCTGGTGACGGTTGTAACTAAAGATAAAAAATAAAAGTATCTTTACAAAGGGTCTTTTTGATATTGAGAACTCCTCTAATGTCTTGAAAGAAAGATTGAGTGAGATCATCACTCATCTTGGACAAGAGTTCAAACTGAAAGCTTCAAATATTGACTGCTATGTGGTCCTTAAATTAGTTGAGATAGGCATGCACGCACTATCTACTGATGTCTAACATTTGTCGGTATAAACCTCATTTTGATTGCTCGTCATGTGTTGCCCCACCCAAGCAATTTTCTTGATAGCAATGTTACTAGAATATTAGATTTACATTAAGCATAAGTAGAATATACATGGATTAGATGTTGGCATGTCTTTAACAAATTTTATTATATTTGTTTAGTACATACGGTCTCATAATGATTACTTATGACATGGTATAGAGTGGCTGGCTACAATGTGTATATGTCATCAACAATGTCATCATCATCAGATAGCGATTCATCTCATGATCGCAACAGCAGGTATATATTGTTATTGATATTGACATCAATTGCACTTTATTTGTTATTTGAATATGAGTGTATAATTTTTCTTGCAAATTTATTCTTACAATGACATTTGATTAAAATTATGAATTCTAGGAAAATTATCGTACCTCCACGTGATTTAGAGAAAGAAAAAAGAATTGAGCTCTATCACATAAAAAAGGAACAAGCAAGACTAAAGTACAATGAACAACTATTGACTGGTTCATCTTCAAGCTCTTCTATCAGTCGACGTAGACCGCCTATTGATCCATCACATGTATGTATATTGATTTATGTCATTATTTTTTTATTTGTAATAGTGATGTACTCCGATTTGGTTGAGGATTGTGATATAGTATATTGCTCTTTGGAAAGCCAAGACACCACTCCATCACAAATGAAGGTTGCAAATGCACTAAATGTACAAAGACTATTTTGTCAATTTTGACGCATGTTACAATTCGTCACATATTAGAATTTGTCAATTTTCACTTGAATGACACTGAAAGAATTTGTGCAATTTGCAATTGGATTATTGGACCAGTTTCAACCAGAATATGATGAGAGGATACCATGTACATGCACACAATGCAAAGGCCTTAGGATTCGGACAAGGAGGATTGTCAACGATCATATTTGGGCCAATGGAGTGCACACAGAGAATCCAAAAGTACGAGAGGTAAACTCTTTAAAGAGTTTTTTGGAAATGCTTTAATCTTTGACCCTTATGACACTTCAAGTATAGTTTGGCCAATAAATATTGAGCGATTGGATGAGTGCCACGATACTTTGAAGTTAATCTCTCACTTGCTTCTAAAAGGAAAAATCCAAATAGAATAATAAGATGAAGTTAATCTCTCACTTGCTTCTAAAAGGAAAAATCCAAATAGAATGATTAGATGTAGTTAATCTCTCACTTGCTTCTAAAAGAAAAAATCCAAATAGAATGATTAGATGTACCTAATCTTGATTTCCATATCCAATCACCCATAATAGACTCATTCATGTCCGAGAGAGAGAGAGAGAGAGAGAGAGAGAGAGAGAGAGAGAGAGAGAGAGAGAGAGAGAGAGAGAGAGAGATCATGAAAGAGTTAAAGGTAACCAACACTCCCAATTCTTAAAAGGTGTATAGCCCTTGTTTTCTTCCATTAAAGACGTGGTTTAAATGTTTTTTGTTGGAAGATGAGTTCCACAAAAAAGCCCAAACGCCGCAGGGAGGGAGCATGTGGTGACATTTGGAGTAGGATATAATCGTGTGGTTTGGGAGTTTTGATTAGCACTCTATAATGTTCTCTCTGTTTTTCTCTTCATGTGTGTTTAGGGTGGGTGTGAGTGGCGTGTGTGTGCGTGTGTGTGTTTCATGCTACTGCTTTACGGTTTGTGTTATATATTAGTTTATGTTTCATGCTTGAGAGAGAGAGAGAGAGAGAGAGAGAGAGAGAGAGAGAGAGAGAGAGAGAGAGAGAGAGAGAGAGAGAGAGAGAGAGAGAGAGAGAGAGAGAGAGAGAGAGAGAGAAACTGATACATCTAACATTTTCAATTTTTGCAGAAGAAGGAACATAAGTTGGTTTCAAGGAAAAGAGTTGCAAGAGAGATCGAGAATATTATTGATAGGATAAATCACATGAATATTGATTTTGGATCATCATTGGCCTTAGATGATGCTCATGTTGATGATGACCCCTTGCATGATATAATTAGTTCATCAATGCCTTGTGATTCAATCCTCTCCAAATCTCTAGATCGTTCCCTACACCCAAGCACACCTATCTTGGATGTTGCACATGAGTCCTCCACGATACTCCACATGAATTCCACAAACTTGACCACCCCTTTAAAAAAGAGAACACGTCTTGGACGTATTATGACTTGCAATACCTGCAAAGCATCTTCATCTTCGACTGAGGATCTGATGATTGTAATTGACTTTGAGTCTATTTCTGATTCATTGCATCCTTCTTGGAGCTTTTTTGCTTCTGTCACTTAGAGCCTTTGTTGACATATAGAGCCTGAGAGGAGGAAGTAGACAAAGTGTCTTGAATTCTTCTATTGTCTTCTTGCAGCAACATAGTGATAACTCTAGTAAGAGTTAAATCTGAGTGTGTTGATATGATCATCACCCAGTTCTCATATGTAGAGGGCAAGCTTGAAAGCAATGTCATAATTGCACCTTGATCGTCTATGACTGCCCATCAGTTGGAAGAGATTTTTAAATTAGTTAATGTGACTCTGAAGTAAATCACCAATAGACATCTTTAATGTGAAGAATTTCCTACATAGATGTAACTTAGTAGTTACGTCCCTCACATCATATAGTGAGTTCAACATGTCTCAAGAGCCTTTTGACATTTTAGCTTCAGCTATGTGTCCAATCTGTGTATCTGATATATTGAGGATAATAAGTGTGTAAGCTTTACCTTCCTTCGATTTCCACTTTGTGTCGTCATGCTAAGAATCAAAGAATGATAGATTTGATTAACAAGAGAGAAAAAGTACAAGAATTTAATGCATGAGCATAAGCCTCAACTCGAATTAGAGAGAGAAAGAGAGAGAGATATAACGAGCATAATCTCATTAGAGACATTCATTTTAATGAAATGTAGAGCCATTCTAGCTCTCTTCTTATACTTTGGTATTTCAAGTTGTGCTTGAGGCTCCTCCTCAATACCAAGTACTATGTCCATAACATCCTGGAGTATAAGAATAAACTCCATCCTTACCTTCCATATTGAATAATTAGAGCTTGTTCCAATCAGACGATGTTGCTACTCTCTTTCACTATAGGTATTTTCAAGGGTGTGCTACCTTCCTATGTGAAAAACTTGCAACTATATTTGAGATAGGTCTCAAATATTTCACAAAACAAGATAATCTAGATCAGTCTCTCAAAATGGATTGAGGCACATAGACAAGTTTGTTTTCTACTTGTGGCATGTGTTAGATGCTCCAAAAGAAAACACTAAGACTCAAAGGTGTTCAATAATATCAAACTTTGTCTTTAGTTTCAGTTTTTTGTGTTGGATACTCAAAACAATGGATTAAGAGTCAAGCATAATTGAATCAAATCAAAAAATGGTCACTTGGATTTTGGACCTCTCCCTACTCTCTTTAAGAGCTTATAACTCTTGATAGACACATCAGATTATTTGGGATCAAATTCTATGGAAAGTACTCTTCATAAGCTTTCCATCAAGCTATAACATCAATATCTTTGGACCAAATAACAAGGAATTAAAGGGGACTAAAAATCTCTGATTTTCACACGTGCGAAATTCCAGAATTCCGTACAATGTCAGTTCTGATCTGAAAATTCAGTTTCTATCCTCTTTGATCCAAACACTTTTCAAGGAAAGATAAAGAAAAGTGATTAACTACTTTTTTTCTTGAATTGGGCTCACAAATTCTTGAACAATCAGCGAGAATAGCATGCAAAGCTTAATTTGGCTCTGATACCACGACAAAATTTCCAGCAAGTTCACAAATGTGAGGAATGATCCTCAATTATGAATGATCTTATTAAGCTTTATGATTAGCACACAAACTGATTCTAGATTGAATACGAAGATCTAGTACAGAATTTAATGGCTTAATCACAATCTAGCATGCTAAGAATCAAAGAATGATAGCTTTGATTAAGAAGAGAGAAAAAGTACAAGAATTTAATGCATGAGCATAAGCCTCAACTCGAGTTAGAGAGATAAAGAAAGAGAAATATTCAAGCAAATGATAGTGTAGATCCAAAATGGTATGGAATAGCTTCAAAGCTTGGTAGCTCAAGGTAGAACCACATCCATCCTTCTTCCATCCACATCTAAAAGTGAAAACTAGAGTATTAGTGACATTTGTCACTTCTCATGCATGCATTTCTACCTACTTTTACCAAGTGTCATTTTTACAACTAGAATTGTACAAATCATCATGCATGTGTCCATGTCACTTTGTGCATGCCTTGCATGTCACTATGGATCACTTACAACCATTGCATGTGATATGCCACGAGTTTCTACAAGCATATTAATGACATTTCTAAGTCTATAATCTATATGCAAGTTGTATACTCCAACTAGACTTGAGAAACCCATATAGCTCGAGTTTCTTCTAGGCCAAATTTGGCATTTACATTATGAAACAGCAAACTTACATAGAGAAAAGCTTGTGGCAAGCCTAAATTCAAGATAGATGATTTTTCATTTTCAACATTCATCTTAAATTTCCACAAATGATAATTGGATCCATTCAACTTGTCTACAATAAGACCAGCTTTACTTTGAGAATCCATCTGGAACTTAGTTTGTCGATTTTATCGATGATGCTAAGATGTAGTAATGCCAACATCAGGAATATGATATTGAAAGGTTGAAATGAACTGAAGAGTTTGATATCAGTTTGATATCGTGAAAGATATCAAGTATTAGAGCTTTTGCTCTGATATCGAAATAGTACTAGGCCCTGATAGAAATCACAAGTCGAAAAAAGGCAAAAAAGGCGACACTGCATTTTGATTCCTGACAGGCGAAAAATGCGACACTATTTCAAACTCCGTGCATTTCTGCAGACTGTGTAAAAACACTTGTAAAACTGCAGACTGTGTAAAGACACGAAAAAATCCGCAGAATTGGATAAACAATGGATGAAGATTAAAACCGATTAGTAGATTAGTAAGAAGGAGAATAATCCAACACATTGAGTGTTGGATTACAAAAATCCCCATTCTACAAATGAAAATGCTTGATTTTTTCAAGAAATCACTCTACCACTCTAGAATTGGTAATACCTCCAAATCACTCACTAGAAATGGCTTCTCCTCCACTTATAGCCTACAACAAAGCTCTGATACCATGTGAAGAAAATCAGATCACAAAGAGCTAATTATTCCCTTTGATCTTGGCCAAAATGGAAAGTACATCTAGCTTCATTAACAATGTAAAAATATTGCATCTACTACACATATAAGATGTAAACTCAATAAGAGCTTTTCAAAATTACAAATGTAAGTTAATTTACTATTCCAATTCGTACAACAACAATACTCACATGTGTTAACTCATACACATAAGAAAAATAGCATTCTATACACAAAAATCCACTATATCATTACCAAAATGCAAAAATGGATGTAGAACCCCAAAGAGATATCTTCCATAAGAATGAATGAGAGAGATAAATTTCTTCCACACTTGTATGCCTATGTATAGCATCCTCTTCCCCTATTTGGATGCTCTTGCTCAAGTTTATCAACTTATGGAATTAGTTTCTAGATCTCTTCCAAACCCTAGATTTAAAATGACTAGATTCAATGCACATGAATAAGCCAGTTACAATAGGTTTATATGCGAACTTATCAACATGCCTAACTTTTCAAAAATAGTAAATCCACTATTCTTAGGCCTTATTAACTTTGTAGAGTCTATCTTTAACTTGAAAATGCATATTGGCCTCAAAATTGCTAAATAAACTTGACTGAACTAAACTAGTTGATATTTTTCACACAAAGCACTATAGCACTATACTTGACTCCGAGAATTCACTCTCGAAGCAAGAATATTGAAATCAAATACCATTATCTCATGGAAAAGGCGCAGAGCAAGGAAGTTTCACTCACTTAATACAAGACCGATTTTGTGGTAGTAGATTATTTCACCAAGGCACTATCGAAAGACAAACACATCAGATTCAATATGATCTCAAGATCCACATTCAGGGGGAGTGTTGGATTTCAAAGCCCAAGACCCACTTTTAATGAGCATTTTGAAGCTGTAAATACTCAGAAAACCAGAAAAAATCAAAAAGATATACACAGAAGATGAAAGTCTGTTTTCGACTCCTAAGTATCAAAATGGATTTCAATCCTGGCCTAGGTCGACGAATCAAATCGACTCGAACCTATTTCTATTTTTAAGATAGAAACAAATACAATATCTTGTTTCTTACTTGACCAAGAGAAACAACCACTACCAATAGAAGCGTAGCATGTGTTTGATTTCCTATCATCAATACTACATGCCCAATCAACATTAACATAACTTTGTAGCTCACTGAGCAAACCCTACAATCTTGAATAACCTAGACCAAAATTGGACATTCCTTTCACATACCTCAAAATCCTCTTAGACTTTGCTTTCAAATGACCCATCAATGATGCTACTATAAATTGACTAATCAAATTTACAACATAGCAAATGTTTGGTCATGGTAGTAAGATAAATTAGGCCTCCAACCAATTGACAAAAGAATGTGACATCAACTATACCACTATCATCAATGCATAATAGCTTCTTACTCACTTCACTAGGTGTAATTAATGACTTGCAATCAAACATATGAAATCTCTTTAGAGTTTTATAAATTTCTTTACTTTGTAAAAGTCTAATATCATTTGCATTTTGTCATGCTTCTATCTCTAGACGATAAGATCTAGATCCGCCATCTCAAACTATTTGCATAAATCAGCTTTAATGGTATTTACAAGGTCTTGATTTTTTTGATTTTTTTTTCTATGTGCAAGTCTTTCCAATGCTCAAAAGGTGCACGTTAAACAAATATCTTTTTACACTCATAAAAAAATGTGCTATAAAAAAATTTCACGTCAAAAGTGTTTAGAAGTGTCCCTTGTATTTCATATATTTCTGTTTTTATTTTCTTTTTTGATAAGGAGAAAATAAATCTTAGATATTATTTTTTTATTTCCTTTGAGATTTAGAGAAAATGAACCTTATGGTATTCTATTTTTATTTTCTTTCGAATTAAGGAGAAAATGAATCTTATGTGGGGGAAAAGGCCCTCCCTAGAGGGCCTTCTTCCTTGGGAGGGACAACGCTTGAGGGTGTGTGTCCGAGCAAGCAAAAATATTCTCGTGCTCAATAAGCACGTGATCAGAGAAGAGAAAATCTCAATTTTGGAGATATATAGAATCTCAATTTTGGAGAGAGAATTCTAGTTTTGGGAAAGAGAACATAATAGAGTTTTGAAATGAAAGGGGATAGAAATCTAGGTCCATATTTTGTCTCTGAAGGAAACAAGGAAACAAGGAAACAAGGAAACCAGAGCACCTGGCATTATGGTAAAGTAAAGCAACCAGTACAATAGCTAGAAGACATTGACTAGTACCATCTAACATTGGGGGATGGTAAATAGTTAGAGTTGCACACTTTCAATGTCTAATTTAATTAGTACATTAATATTTTATTGGATATATACTCAACAAAGAAATCTATCATTGCAAATAAATCTCTTCCCAAAGGTGTTCGTCAATATTATGCTAAAGCATCTTAAGATATATTCAGCTTTCAAGGCTTGGTTGTCACCAACAAAACTTTCGTATCACCTCACTTATAAACAAAAGAAACTGCATGCATCCAAACATAGTTGCATGTATTTTATATTAAAATAGCATATAATTGACGTATTATATAAATATCTATATAGAACCATATTTTTTTCAATAGTTTTATATATTATTTTATCTTAGCGTTAGTCTTTTCAAACATAAACATAAGAACAAAATTATGAAGAAAAGTGTTGATCCCACATGAAGTATTTGATGAAAAATTGTCAATCATCAAAGGTAAAGGCAAAGGTATCTATTAATTTGAACTAACCCTATGTATTTTTCAGTCAAAAATGTATAACATGCAAATTTTGTGGCAACGTATTATACGCTTGTATTATAAGGTGCAACTGTGCAGTGTGCATCCAAAGGACTTGAAACAGGCATTTAGCATGACGTTTAATTATCAGTAGAAGCAACAGCTTGAGCCAATGTTTGCTTCCTGCAGTACGATGCAGTCACATGTAGTGGAGTAGATAAAATCTGATGTATACTTTTTATACACAAGGAGTAAAATCCCACAGGTGGAGGCCAATGTCTGAGACACAAGCTGCCACAAATTGGTCGCTTGCAACTAAATCGTATACATCAGATCCTAGTTGCTCGTCTACTCTATACAGGTGAGACCCAGATACCGCATCCCATGCATTGATCACTCCTGATATGCACAAAAATGCTTGTCGGGTATTCAATGCACCAACGATCTTAGTGCGATGATTGCTATCTGATCCAGCTCTTACATGTTGTAGCCGGCATTGCTCTTGAAGATGCGGCAGTCGACGAACTTGCGCGTCTCCGTCGTATGAAGATGTAAGCAGCCGATTGTACTTCACGTCAAATGCTTCAACTGCAATTTGCTCTTCCCTTTCAATGTTCAATCTGAGCCCAAATGTTTCTAGATCCACTACAGAGATTTTGGTCTGAGTTGTCGAGACTAGGTAGGAATCATTGGAAACACGCAAACTACCAATTCTAGTGGCTTGCTCCAAAAAGAGATTCCAACCCCTCATAGCATCGTTGTCCATAATGTGTCCCCCTTGAAAAACAGGCTCTCGTGTCGCAGCATCCCAGATTCGGATGGAGTTACCTGGACTGCCTGCATACAATCCTACCCACCAGCGACTACATCCAGTAAAACTAATGAGAGCACCGTCTTGGATTACGTTTCCGACATGAACACGTCTATGTAAAGCTTCAACAATGTTACCTACAAACACGCTTCCATCTAGGGATGCAAATGTTACTTTTTCGTTGTCTATTACCAGACCTGTTATGGCTCTCGACAACGGTCCGAACCGATCCCTGTGCACGGGTTTCATGGTGCACATGCATAGCCTGCTCTTCAGATCAAAAACGCGAATAGCACCATCAGAAAACCCTCCCGCAAGAAATCTACCAGACAAAGCTAAACATCTGCATTTCTCGCTACGCCCGTTAGAGTCGCCAGAGATTTCATAGTTTAGTTTATAGTGTCGGTAATTTCCTGTCCGGAGATTAATTGAAGTCACATGAACCAGCAGATACTCTTGGTACCATGTTCGCCCCTCGTGTCTTGATCTAACGCCCCACACCGCAACGCAAAGGGTCTCCCATAAAAGTTCCGAGCGGCTAATATTTCTCCAAGTCCAACAAACCTGAAGTTAGCTCACAGTTCATCAGTTCTAACATCTGAAACTGGTTACGCACAGTTAGCTACATCGTTGAAGTACAAACTTGAAGGAGTAAATCAGCACAACAGCCCACCGAAGTTTGTGTTTACCTAATGTGAAATTGTAGCTGATGTAATCAATGACATCTTTGACAAAGTAACTTAAACAATGAACTCGAAATATATTTTAAACCTTATAGACTCGTTATGTAGCGATTTAAAAAATAATAAACCAAAATGAAAGAGCTGTCAGAATTGGAAAAAGAGCATTGTAGTCAAATTATGCAAATAGGTCGTATGTGTTCAATTATACTCAACGATCTTATCTATAGCAGCTAAGTAATTATAATCATGAAAGCATCGCGCTTTTTCATCCATCCTCATGTTATGTTCGCCAGTGTATCCTCATGTTATAAAAAAGGACTAACGACCGGATGCTCTCGTCCCCACCGGGCCTCCTAGCCACCACCAAAGTGTAAAAGGAGTACCCAAAAAGCTCATACTAAGGGACATTCACTCTCCTAGGATTAACTCACAATATACAGGGTGTCAATCTCTTCACCTCTTCGGGCCTTTTTGCTTGTTGGTGTATGCCGGTTTCACCGGTGGTGCGCGCATTGGGCGTCTTGCTGGCTGGCTTATGGATATTTGCTGGTGCGCAGCTACACCTCAAGACTACCCCTTAGCAAGCAGTTATTCAAGCCGATATAATGTGGTAATAAGGCCATACACTGCTCCCCATTTCTTCTTGCTCGTTGGTTATGACTTGCAAAAACCGGCTTCGATGCTATGTTGGACAAAACAGAGGCCTAACAGGTCGAGGACCCTTAAAAGTCTATATTTTTCTATTTGCAGCGGCGCATTCAAACCACTCCATATGCTTAAACCTCTTTGGATCTCTTGTTGATTGGTGTGTGGGTTGCGCATGCTAAACTGCAACACTCTTAGCATTCGATGATGAAGAAAATGTCAAATACGTTAATAACGGTAAGAAATCCTTGTAATGCACTAATAAAGTTTGCAATACATGAAATGCAGCATCAGTTGAGCATACATCATATCGACGCAACTGCATCTCTAATTGCCTGCCATCAGAATGGAACAACAAGATGTAACACTGAAATACATACCTAAATTTCATCAAGCACCAAATTATGTGGAGCAAGCTTTGAAAAGGATAACTTGTGCTCTCTGTGCCATACATAATAAACTACCAAAACTGGCTCCTTCAACCAGTATACAAAGACATTATGGTCAGAATACTTCAACTTTGACAGCTGCAAAAAATTGTTTGAAAGTATTCCATGAATAGCACATAGTATTGCATCTTCAACAAGGAGCTAGTGCATCGATCAAACAAGCACAGCACAACTGTAGTTATCTGTTTACTTTCCTATACTTGTTCATTGTGATATACTTACGTTTCCTATGAGAAGTTATGTATGTAGAGTTCTTAAACCGATTCTAAATCTCAAAACCCAGATTCACAGAATTTGTACATCGTTAAAAAATATTTGACATGTAAGTGCAAAAAGAGAAACAACAGCTGATTGTGAGAAAATGTCTATCTTTTTCACGTTCTCTTCAAAATCGTTCTTTGGCTATTGCACTCTTATGTGGTATTCTCACTTATGTGATATTGTCGAACCAAGCCTAACGCTTTAACTCTACCCAACAGAGTTTCACGTATAAATCTGCGACCTTTCAACTACGTTAAAGTGGCCTTGCAGCTTCCTGGACACCATTTCAATTGCCTGGCGGTACAATGCCTCAATTAATCTGATGGATGCACATCTCCATAGAAAGTAGCCGACAGCTGTTCAAGCAAGAATAGATATACTACAAATCAAACAAAATAGACTGCTCAATTCATTCTTGGCCTATCTGAAGATTTTTTAGTCTAAACTTGAATAAAATACGTACGGAGTACAACCACAACTCTCCAAGCAACGGTTGAAAAAAGCAAGGTATCAGCAATGAAGCGTGCAAGCTAGGCTGCTAGGCGGCAAACGGAAACTCGTGCCTTGACTCGAACATGATCGATTAGTTCAAACTTTTGTCACCATTAAGCTTATAAAAGGCGTATAGCAATGCCTTACAAAATCAATGCATATCGTTTTCACGAAACGTATGATCGACCAACGATAAATAAAATTTGCCTTCTATGAAATCCAGCATTGAAGAAGCTAATTATAAAAGAAAAACCACCTGAAACATATTAGCTATGGCAGGGGCGGCAGAGAGGGGTCCGGTCGATGCAGAGACATTGAGCGCGAGCTGTAAAGCTATTATCTCTACGACTGATTCCGGTAGAACAACACGCGCTTTCTCCCCACCATGCATGGGAATGCGATGAAGACCCGAAGAGCCCGCAATCGGTGCTGCTGCCGATGAGCGGAAGCGCCTGTGTCTTGAAAAGATGCGCACGGCAATACTCCACCAGCACAACGAATTCACTGGGACGGGGACAAAATACAATTTCGATCAAAGCTCACCTCTTTCGCTTTGCCAGGATCCAATATGGCTGGTACACGATACATTTTTAGATTGCACTTTACAATTCGTGATCGACTTCGTACCAGCTTTGCAATTTTAGGCCGAAGTTCCTTATCTCTCGCAACTGGCAAACGTAATGAGAACAGGGATAATAATAGGAAAGGCATGTGAATTATCATTTTCATGGAGCTGACTCCTCATGCCTGAGGAAGGCCGGCGCCGCTATGGGCTGGTGCTGGTGGACCAGTGCCAGTGGTGGTGGCTGCGCTGCCTCATTAACATTGAAGTGGGCTGGGCTCAAGTACAGCAAACTTACGTTGAGACGGCTGAAATCTTATTTTTATTTTTGGTTGTACGGCAATGTTATATTTAGGAAGACTGCAGTCATACTACTACATTTTTGGTTTGACACGTATCCCTGAAGCTCCAAATCAATGGCCTAAGACCTGTCGGACAGTTGGAGGGCATGTCAAGATCTTGCATTCTTGGGACCTTGTATGCTTTAAAAAATGATTGCAACTCACTAATTGTGCATGTTCAAATTCTTTCAGAAATTTAACCTTGCTATCAAATATTTGATAAACTCAAGAAAGGAAATCAAACCTTTTTCATTACACATAACACATAGTTTTATAATGTCTAAACTCTCAAAATATTATGATTGGAAATAGATCGCTACTCAAGAATTTCTCACTTTTCCTTTTATTAGAATTACATTTCTAGCTTGTGCTTTTCATGTGAATCTGTATATCAATCTTGCCATTGTGGCGCACCTGTGGCCTTTAGCTTGTCTTTTAACATGTGTGTAGATTGTTCTACTATTTAATTTCTCTTTAAAACAAATCATAGTTTCATACAACATAACTAGGTTGCAAACAATACTAAATATTAGTCTTATATCATATAAAAAATAGAATATTTGTGATCAATGTAACATTATTCACGTATATTCAGATCTTGATATATAAAATTTTAAGCTGTGTGACATAGCTTCAACTATCCAGGGTGCAAGGACAGCCCACCTCATTTAAAGATTGAATTAGCGTCAATTTTTAAAAAATTTCATCATTGTTCATAATTACAAATAAATAATTTTAGATCGTTGGATAACGGTGAGCGTTGGGCATTGTATATGCGAATAACAAACACATTAATCCTCCTCTCCAATACTTGTGTTTTGAAAGGCAGGCATATAGTTTCTTGGTAAAATGTATCAAGCAGAAGCGAATTCATCACTTATTTGAAGATTGACATTAAGTTTTTTATAAGATCAATCACCATCTAATTAAAAGGGTTAAACTAAAACAGCTTTTTTGGGAAATCTTTTTGTGTTAAAAGTTAAAAGGTTAAGAAAAATACATTTGTATGAAATTTGTGTTTGGTGAAAGGTCGAAATTTGAAAACAAGCTTCAAAACGCAGGCCTGTATTTATCTCTCTATCTTTGGCCTTGCCTTAAGATTTTAGTACGGAAATTCGTCAGCTACTACTGATTTAGAATGCTGCACTCACCGAATCCCGTGCTATCGATAATCGCACGCGCCGACCTGGGTTAAATCTTAAAAGCTAAAACCGGTTCGAAGTTTGAGGGTATGATACTTGATAACATTCAGATTTGCGGAGATGGTGAATCGTGAATCATGATAACTTATGAATCATGATGCCGGACCCGGGTTAGTTAGAAACGTAAATGTAGCCTCGATCTGGACCTTAAGCGAAGATAGGCACTAGGCAGGGCGACAGTGGTGGCTCCAGGCTGACTCTGAGTACGGCGTTTGCCCACAGAAGAATCTAGAGTATTGTTGTTGTCGGGTACAGGTAGAGCCGAGAATTCAGAAGCCTGTAGCCGCAGTGTAGCGATCCCCCAAGTTCCAAAAGGATAGAATAAAGTCACGAGACACTGAAACAGTAGCGAGGGCTCAGGACCAGTTCCCAAGCTGAAGCCTGAGAGCTCCCTCACTTTTCATTAAACTATTTGAGTACAAAACGTAAAGCCCTTCGGAGAGAGCCCAAGCAAGGAGCTATGGGCCAAGGCAACAAAAAATTTCTAGAATTTGTTATCTAAGCTTTATGCAAATGTGAAATCAGTTTTTAAATTTTTACAAAGGAATTGGTGGTGCCTCACAAAACGTAATCTCTGGGGAAAATTTCTTTTTGACAAATTTTTTTTACAGGCACCTTCCAGCCGCCGGAAGGTGCACGTAAAAAAATTTACTTTTGTTTACATGCACCTTCCACCTAGAAAGTGCGTGTAAAAAAAATTTTACGTCAAAAAAAAAGAAAAAAAAATGTAAAAACAGAATTCACACAAGGGAAGGGCCTCGGAGCAAGACCCCCCCCCACGTAAAGTCCTTCCGACATGGGATTTTGAGGGTAAAGTCCAGTGTTGGAAAGGTATTGATATTTTTAATACCAACCTCGTCTTAGCTTTTCAATTTTTTTTTAATACAAGCTCGGTATGAATGTAACCATGTTTACAGATTGGTTGCTGGTATTGGGTATTGCAAGGGTGATATCAACTCAGTATAGACCCGGATATAAGTATATTTTTATATTCTAAGATTAGATTCTTTTTCAAGGGTAGTAGGCATTTATGTAAAGCATGACCCTTTTTAATGTAAAATGCATATGATTTGAAAGGCCAATGCTTTGTTCTACCAATGTCTTTGGGGCACCATCAATAATTTTTATTACATATGTAAATTTTGGATAACAACTAAAATTGGATACTATATTGATACCATGCCTCATGCGGGTATAGATAGGTGCATTGATGGGCTAAAACCAGCCCTAGTCAGAGATCAACCCTAATATTACAAAATGATATACCAGCCACGTATGTTTTAAGAATACCATTGTTGATACCAACTGGGCACCTATATACCCACTCAACTTTTGTAAAGTCTCTCGACAAAGCCCCCATGCCCAAAACTTTACCCTATACATGATATCATTTTAAACTTTTTAACAAAGGACATGGTGATGGCTCGCACAGTAGAATATGTGGGACAAAAGAATTTCTGGTAAAAAATTTTACATGCACCTTTCGCCCAAAAGGTGCATGTAAAAAAAGCGACAAGAGGGAGGATATAAAGAGACAAGTCATAATGTGGTCCTCACATTTTTGCAAAGATAAAGAGTGAAGTGGAATAAATGGTCTCCACTTGGACAGACATAAAGAGAGAGTAGGTGGTCCCCACACTTGGGAAAAAGAGGCAATTCAATGTGGTCCTCACTCTTTTATAGGAAGGATGGAAATTATGGGTCATGGGTGATCCCCATGTAGATTGAATAGAACCTTGCCATTTTGGATAGCATTACTCATCATTTACATAAGTGAATGGATTTTTTACTCATCTTTGCATTGTGTGATGCCATCAAAGATAGTGATGACGTTATGGCTTCACGTTATGTATTTTATGGTAGGATTTTCCAAAGGAAAGGTCACTAAAAAATAATTGATCTTAGAACTTTCTTTGGAGATTTAGTTTGATCATCTTGCATTTTAATTAGGTTGTTAGTTTTTAAGCTTTTAGCTTTGGTGCTATATTGGAAAGGTACATTGATGATTTGTTAAAAACATAAGTGCATATGCTTAGGAGTTTGAGCACTAAAATGTGTTTCTTGTAAATAGTTTAAAATTGAAGTCGCTTACTTATTGTTTTTCAATTTTCAATGATTTAATTAATTTTTTTAAGTATAAGCATAGAAGTGTATCCTAAAGCTTTTCAAGAGCTTTCATATCATGTTGAGTTTGTAAAAAGCTCATAATTTTTGTTTATGTTAATTTAGAAAGTGTTTACATAGCAAAACTTCGTCATTACATGGCCACATGTTATTATAGTCGCAAAGACTTGGGCCCAAAAAAGTTTCTTGATTTTCATGTCAAGGAAAGCCTAGGCGCCTCTAGGCTTTCTCGATTTTGGGAGCCCATGTTTTATGGGCATAATGCCTTGGGCCCAAAGATAGATATATGTATATATATATATAGACACGCACACACACATATATTTGGATTCTCACATCAAGGAAAGCCTTGTCCCAAATTTGAGTGCTCGAGCCCTTGGGCTATAAGCCTCGGCCCAGGCTCTCAAAAGGCCCTGAGGGCTTTCTACTATACAAAAAGCCTACGATTTGATAGTTTTGCATGCTAAAATCTTCCAAATATTAAATTTTGCCCTCAAATATCGAATGAAAAACTTATTACTGAACATAAAATACTTTTTTTCTAAAGTTGTGGATACGGTGGTGCTTGTGAGTTCGCCCATCAAGATTCTAGTCCTCATGTGATCATTTAAATATATGTTGTGGGGATGTTGTTTGTTGGGAAGTTCATCTTCTAGCATGTTGGACAATTGTCCTCTCTGGGTACTGATGTTTGGACAAAGTTTGTGGATTGTAAATGTGGAACATGCGAGGTTGCCCTTTATAGATATTGATGGTTGGGCAACATTTGCAGGTTGTCTTGTCCTATTGTTATGTAAATGTTTTCCACAACCCTTTTCTTTTAATCTATTTATAAGTGTTGATGTCTAGTCATTTTCTTCCATTATTGGGTGTTGATGTCCAACCCTTTTTGTCTATTTATGGATGTTGTTTTTTGCATGAGCTTTGTAGGTTGTCCTTTCCACAACTCTTTTTGTCCATTTGTATCTCCTAGGGTTGTCCATTGTGTTCTCATTGATTGTTTGATGTTATGTAGATTTAGTGTGTTTGAGAGTCCCAAGTCTACTTAACATTAGGATTATTTGGCATTGGCTTTCGAAATACATGTTTGGACTCCTAAGCATTTTTGTTTCATCCAACACTTGGTTCATTTGAGTGTCCTCAATGTTGCCTTTTGTTTGTGAAACCTTTTCTTGTCATGTTATGTCAAGTCAATTTGTCACATCTAGAGACTCCCGAGACCACAAGAACCCATCTCTAGTGGTCTCAATTAGTTTAAGTACTGCAATGAGCTTCATACTTACCTTATTCAATGGAAATTGTTATGGCTAGCACTCACTAGTGGCTCTAAGTTATGATTTTGTCGTTGTTGAGCTCCAAGAGTGGACACAATTTTGCTAGTTAACTTGTGATAACAAAAGGTAGCTTCTCTATATCGAAACATAAGTTTTATTTTTGGAAACTAAAATTTTGTGTAACACATGGTGAATGTTCAATGGATGGTTTGGCTTAGATATATAGATCTCTATGCTTGATTACATTAGAGAAAATATGGGCCCAAAGAGGGCCCTATAAGAAATGCCATGTAGGAGAGAGAAAAATAACTATAAAGTAATTATAATATCATTTTCTAACTTCTTTACTCATCTGTCCGCACTACTTTCCAAGTAAATGAATGCACCTTAGTTTAGTCACATCAAACTTCACTTGTGCTTAACCGTAGTTAGAATATAATTTTCAAAATGGTGAAATATTCCCTCCCAATAGTTGGGAACACTCAAAAATTTGAATTAGGAGTGACATTTTTGAAACAAAGCCTATGCCATCTCTATCTCCAGGGTCAAAAACAAGTGTTTAGCGCCATCTCAGTCGTTATCACCATCTCCAGCTTTGTTATTGTCATTGTGTTTTTTGTTACTATACTACTGTACTGATGACAAAGCTTTATCATCTTCATGTGGATCTGTCACCAGAATATGCTCCGCTCAAGACAAGAAATTCAAAGCAACTCAAATTGCCAACTTCTGATATGGTCTAATATAGGGAGGAAAAGCTAAAGCATGTAGATTTATGGTCATCAGAAACATTGTATCCTATTGATCCATGTTCATTGCAACATCCAGATTTTCATTTGGTGAGTCAGTTAATAATCTATATGTGTCATGGTAAAAATGGCCTTTTGGGTTACTGTGAGAATTTGATGCTCTATGGGAATGCAAAGAATACATTATTTGGAGGAGGAATCAAGAAAAATATCAAAGGAGTGCAAAGAAAAATCTACAAAGTTGAAAACTTGTTTGGATGAAAATGAAATTCTCAAGAGGAGATCCAAAGGTTGAAATCTTCTTTGCGTCATTATAAACTAGTAATGATGAGATAAAAACTGCATTCCAATCCATGTGTATCTCATATTTGTCTCTTGTTAAAGATATGGATGTGCTTAATAGAAAGGTCCGAAGCAACAAGAGGAAAAGACTAGTAAACAAGGATATATGTGATCTATCATCCAGAGGAGGTCATAGAAGAAGACGAATCCGTGCATTCAAGTAAGTTATAGCTTATTTGGTATTGAATATTGCTTGAACTTTTTGATTCATTCATAATCACTAGTTTTGTTATTTATTCATTTCAACTTTCTATTGATTTGCTTATTATATTGTTGTGAATACTATGAGTGTCCTAATTTCTACTGACATTTTCATGAACATTATGTTTGCAATGCAGATCAGCATTGGTTGTTGAAGACCATTTGGCTGATGGGATTTTGATTGGAAACTCACTAGGCTCTATCTTGACTTCTAAATCTATGAAATCAATGTTAAACAATAACAAAATGAAAAAGATTAAGGCTTCAATTACTGATAGCATTATGAAGAAGTCAGAAAAATATTAGACACTACATTGTTTTAGGGGGCATGTGACTTTTCTAGCATCAATACAAAAGCATATGCAACAATGTTTAAGATGATAAAGGAGGCATTTGCACATGTAAATATTAAAAAGTTTCCAATCCCACGACCATTTCATCTTTTAAACATATATATATATATATATATATATATATATATATATATATATATATATATATATATATGTTAAACCAAGGTATGCAGACAATAGTTGGTAATCCATCTCATATCAATGAAGTGTATTGCTCAAAAGAAGAAAGTCTAGCATATAACAATTCCAACAATTTATTTATTCACATTAATTAGTTACTAACATTCATCATAAATTTTTATGGTATTACAAATGAGAATGTCAAGAATAAGTTAATAGTTGTTCTCAAGTTAGATGAGTCTAAAAGTATAAAAGGACAAAAAATGAAAAGAGTCAGTCTCACGATCATGAATGGAGCACTTTCAAATTCAGAAGACTCAGAAGGCCTCAATTTCAGTGTTCAATTAGAAAATGATATCTGGTGGTTGGCAGCATTTCAGGTATAGCAGTTCCTTCACATAATCAATAGGGATAATCATTTTAATATGGATTTCATTTAGGAAATCTTCTCTGTGTTAATATTATGAGGCTAATCACGTTTTTGTATTCTCTTATAGGTGATGAAAGAAGACCATGACATTCTCTCATGGATATTTGATAGAACGTCATATCCTACCACCATAAAAATTCACATGGAGGGAGTTCCACTCGATATTGTTGGAATTGGCACTTTCAACATTGAATGGCATTTAGCAGGAGATCTGAAGACATTAAAATGTATGTTCAATGTATCCCATGGCGCTAACTCTAAACACCCTTGTTTGTATTGCATGAAGATAGCAAAAGACATGACAAGGAGTACAAGAATATCAAGAGATCGAGAAGATCCTAATTGGAAACCTATACTACCGATTCTTCTTCAGAATGTTCATATTTGTACATTGCATGCGGAGGTGCATATTATAGAAAAAAGAATATATCTTCACATCTTGTTTGCATGGAATTCCGAGCCAGAGGTAGATGCGAAGGAAGCTATTTCCAGATTAGAGGACGACAGTCTAAAGCAGGCTTACGTAAAGGCCACGTTAAAATAAAAAAAGATGATAAGCTATCAGGTAAAACAAGAAATATTCAATGCAAGCCAAGCATTGGAAGATCCAAAGCTCGAAGATTTTTATCAATTTATTCTAGCAAACAATCCAAGATTCAATACTCAGTTTGGAAAGAGATTACTGCAGCAACTCAAGATTCAAAGAAGAAGGTTCTACTCGTATACACAAGGTAGAAGTTTGGAAAAAAAATTAGACAACATGGTGAAATATTTGAGGAAAGATAAATTTTCAAATATTGATGTACAAATGATACAAAAAACAACTAGTGAATTTGTGGATGCAGTTCGAAGTGCATGGGGTGTTGATCATATAACACATTATATGGTAAGATTTCGATGTTACACTACTATAGACAAATATGTGCAATTAAATTGAATACTTTTGGTACTTAGACAGAGCCTTGATTGTCATAATCATTGTCTCACCATGTTGATGAAACTTTGAATGGGCAACACTAATCTCATTATTCTTGAAGAACTTCAAATAATGTCCCAGTGCATGATCTCTTGAAAATTCTCTTGGAGAAGATCTCTGCCCTCCTCGACAAATTGCAAAATCATCAAGAAAAATTGTTTTCTGAAATGAAAAAATCCAAAGTAAGCTCCAGTATATAACCTAACATAACGAATCTATTAGTCCATAATAAGATACAAAACTTATGCATTCAGCATTGTCTTCCTTAATTGTTGTCTCTCCATCAATAAAATTATTATCTATATTATAAGTAGGAAATGTGATAAGACATTTATCAGAAGGAGAAAGGGTGTTGGGAGTTCTAGGGCCAATAAACGATGCCATGTTTCAGACTTTGTACCACTAGAAGAAGCAGCCTCAGAAGTGGAAGGTCTAGCTTCCGAATCGTCAAAAATATTTAACAAAAGAAAAAAAAAACAAATGCAGACTGAAAGTCAACAAATCTACATTTTTTATTGTGAATTGGACACTCATCTATAGACTTGAAATCATTATGTAACTTGGTGAACATTCTGTCAAGCTTAGCCTTATAACTATGCTTGTCGAGTGTCACCAGGTCTTAATAATGAAACATGTCCTTATTTTGAGATCTGAATAAGAAAGTACTGAACAGAGACTTAAATCTGAGATAAATCTCAAAAAATGCTTACACACCAGGACCCTCAGTAAGAGAAGGAAGAAGAAAAAAAAAAAAAATTGAAATTTGAAATACCCTAAATTATCACTCATACCAAATTTTATGAAAAAAAGAAAGCAAATTAGAATCGAAATTAGACATTTTGAGCAAAAAATACATATGTGAAACTCTCAGACGCAAAATGCAGGTCAGACAAGAACCTCAAAGCAATGTGCGCTTGAAAGAGATATAAGAAAACAGGGTATCGAATCCGAGCACCTGTACAAAGATCAAAAACAAAATGAGATGTAAGGTGCGCTTGAATGTGATACCGGCCCAGGCAGTATCGGTTCCAGGCGCAAGTAAGTCAATGGAGCGTAAACAGTAGAAAGAGCACGCTTGAAATCGATCTCTGGATAGAAAATCAAAAATTTGTGTGAAAATCCGCGTCAGAAATGGCCTATTTATAAAAAAAATTTGCAAGTGTGGAGGAGTTCCAAAGTGACACATGTCGATGCATTATTTGTCATTAATATTACGTCGTACAGACAATGATTGGTCTAACATCTATCACGTGCATAATGACACGTGTCCAAATCTGATTTGTGCACGTGTCCCAATCCACGTTGTCTCATAATTGAGTTATCATTGTCAATAACGGACAATACACATGGACCAGTTAGATGCCGACACATGTCGTAAGCCGTTTTTTCACACGTGCAAAAATTTCCTATATATACACCCTCAGAATTTTCATTTTTTTCTCAGAATTTTTGATTTTCGCTCCCAATATCGCTCTCAAGCGTGCTCTCTCTTCGCAAAATACTCTGCCTTCTCACCGTGCGCTCGAGACCGATACCGTTGTGATTCCAATATCGCTTTCGAGCACAAATCTCTTTTCTTTACATATTCACTATCTATCTTGCACTGAATCCGATATTTAGTTCTGGTATCGATCTCAAGCGCTTTCTGATCGCAAATTTTTTTGTTTTCGTTCCCTGCGCTTGGGTTCAAACTTTTTTTTTTCTAATTTATTTTTCTTAATTCTAAGAATGATGGCTAGGACCAAATCCATTGCCACTGCCATAACCACTATACAACCATCTCATGCCCGTGTTCCCCCTGGCACTAGCCGTAGACATGGCAAAATCAAGTCTGGCTAAGGGAGATTAGAAAACTCCAGAGATCAGATGAACTGTTGATCCCTAGAGCTCCTTTTGGCTGATCTGTCAGGAATGTCACTCTGTCACTTAGGCTAGATGTTCATTTTAACGTGACAGTCATGCAGGCCTTACAGGGTGCTGCAGAAGACTTTCTAGTCTAGTTTTCTGAGGATACATGTCTTTTGGTCGTGCATGGTAAGCGTGTCACCATCATGCCAAAAGATTTCATCATTCTCGGAAGAATTTGGGACCGTTATTCTGGGTTGCATGTGGATAACGGAACAAACTTGCCAACTACTTCTAGGAGGAAAAGGAAGCAGCTTGTTCCCAAGAAAGCTGGATCTCGAAGGCCAGCTGCTTACCTCCCTCCTAGAGTTATCTCTGCCAAGGGACCGCGCATCGTCCTGAGCTCTAAATCATATGCTGGAGAATTTGATTCAGACCGAGAATCACCCTCTCCTCCTCGTGTTATTCGTTCAGCTCCTCAGAAGGTTTCTTCACCAAAAGTGATGATTACCCAAGAGGAGCTCGACAAAATAACCGAGAAATCTATAAATATTATATCTACTTCTCTTTTTGCTCTTGTACATAATCTTTTTGTCAAAATTTCATACAATCCTGTGCAAGTTTATTTTGATTCTGACCATTATAACCAGTACGAGGCTTACTTAACTAATAAAAGTGATCTTCTGGGCAATTATTTTGATTTCTTTCTTCCAGATTCACATAGAAGCTTTAGATTAGGTTTCCAATTTTGTGTCGAGCTTAAAGATAAAACATCAGATATTCCAGATGTAATAGTAGAAGTCGGGGGATCCTTTTTGCAGAATAGTATTACTTCCGATTCTCATGGTGTAGTTTTTGGTGTTAGTCCATTTATTATGGGAGCGGTGAAGGCAAAAGAAGCTGATTTTGATAAGGTTGTATATTTCATCAAATGTAGTCCAGTGGCAAATTTTTATTTGATTCCATATGAAAATATTGCTCATATGTTTTTGTTGCTTTAATTTGGATTGTTGTAGTCGGCATTGTTTTAATAAGTAAGGACTGTTTTAATTTTTATTTTGATTGTTGTAGTCGGCATTAGAGCCTGAACATTCTTTCTGTAGAGATAAATAAGGAGGGAGTATCAAATTTTTTATGTGTAAAAGTAAACTCAGCTGCTAATACACATAGAGAATTTGATTCTCTACTTCATGATGTCGTTCGGGAAATACCGACAACGGCAACCTCAATTGGAGAGACAACCATTAAATCTCTCAAGGTATATTTAATTTATTTCTAATATGCATGTATTTTTTTTTTAGTTTAAATTTATCATCATAGCATAAATAAATTTTTTGTCATAATATTACTAATTTTCGTTCAATATATGCAGTGTGTACAGCAAATGGACGCTTTCAGTTGTGCATGGTTTGTCTTGTACAATACAAAGCTCTTTTTTGAGTGGTATAATTTACAAGTGGATGTAGATATTGAAAAGGTAATATTTTGTTCATTTGTAATTCCTTTCATTCTGATTCATATTTCTTTACTATCATTGTTTGTAATTTGTTGATTCATGTGTTTTGTGATGACAGTTCACTCTTGAGCCGTATACTCCTGACGATGTATATAGATTCCGGCAAGATTTTTATTGATATCAATATAGATTCTTACAATCAGGTTGTGTCCATAGTGTAATATTGGAATGCAATTTTCTATATTGATAAAAAGACATGATGATTGGCATGTATTTGCTGATAGTGAATCTCAGTGTTCTTCCATAAGTTGGATTGTTTCGCCAATATCTCTGCATTTGATCTCGAGCTCATGTCTTTTACGTACCTGCATAAAACTAATACAAAGTGAGTTACAATTAGTACACAGATTGTATTAGAAAGTTTTGATTGAAACTATTCATAAAGAATCGAGTGTTTATAGTTACTTACGAGTTTACCACTGAAATGAATTTGAAGTCTAAAAGTACATCATCTTGTAGGAGCAATAGTTCCCACCTGATGTAATTTAGACTCCAATCTTCTTTTGAATGTCCACTGGCTTCCAAGTCTTGATCGAGTGGCACCCATTTACCTTTATTTTTTTTTTCATCTTTGATAATGAAAGCATAAGCTCAACATTGGTTTTTTCAATTTGATAGCGGAAGCACATGGAAGACATTTTAATTCTGCATTCTATTTCTCCATCTGATCTTTTGTCCTGATCTTCATCCATAAGTTCAGATAATAAACTGTGTGATAAATTTTTGCATACAAACATCGTTGGGATTTTGTGTACATTGACACTTGAAAAGAAATCCACAAATATATTCAAGGAAATAAACCAACTCAATCTGACTTTATGTAGAGCCCCGATTTCAAGGTTTCAATTGGTCCACATGGCAACAAAACTAAGAAAAATAAATAAAAAATCATCTTTTTCAAAGGCCCTCTTCGGGCTCTAAGTTTCTCTTATGAATATATGGATCTTGAATTTCGGTTGGTAATATTTTTTCTCCTCTAAGTTATGGAATTGTCCCAAAAGCCTTGTCCCTCGCACCATTTTGTTGTTTGGCTTATGAACGAGGTTGAATGTTGTTATACAACTTAGGTAGCTTGTGAATCATGGAGTCATTGTTTCCATTGCCCTTTGAGGTTAATGTTCTTGCCTTTTACGGTCTCTTATTTTATATTTTGAAGTTAATGAATTGGGCCTTGGGGCACCTCTTTGTAAATAGTTCAAAATATCCATAGTTAGCTAGATATGGGTCTCACACCAAACCAGGTTGTCAAAAATAAAGTCAGAATACCTTAGCAATGGATCTATCTTTATAATATTCGAATTTTCAATAGTTTATTTATAACCACATACAGTGGAATGAGTAGGCTAAATATATTCTATGCCACATTGATGTACACTCGTACCATGCCCAAAGATTTGTTGACATCATGGAGCCATGTGCTCGAGGTTAACATTGTACATTTGAGTGCGCAAACATGAGAGTACATTGTAACTATTGTGTCGTAAGAAAAGAACTTAATGATATAAGGTTTTTTCTTGTGAGCTTGGCTCTTCTTTTAATGGGAATATATTTTTCGACTAAGGTTTAACATGGAGTTTGTAATCTAGTATTTTCATTGTTTGGGTATAGCTTATAGCACCCCTTGTAGGCATGTCATTATTTATTCATTTCCTTTTAAAGCTTCTTAGACGTACTAGCATTTTGCTATGTACAATTATACATTGTGCATAGTGATAGGTTGAGGTTAAATAGGAAATAGGGAGCACAAGGCTCCAAGTTGTCAACATCATAGCAGGAGATATTTGAGCCATCATTAGTGTGACATGAACTTTATTCTTAAGTTCGTCAACCCGGTTTCCTTGACATTGTGCAAATTTTGTACTGCACATAATAAAACTAGAATGCATTTGCAAAAAGAACAAAACTTTCTATGATTCTAGAAATCATTTCATTAAGATCGATAAATCCTACTTACTATAAAACCAAAGGTTGGAAATCATGTCTTCTTTGTAATATGACATTTCTTGCATAAGAGAACTAGCGTCTGTCTTTCAAACATCAACATCCTTCAATTCTTTTCTAGAAACCAAAATTTGCAAATATATTTTTCTTTTATCAAATCGTGAATCCAATTTTTTTAATCACGATCGTGAACTTGTAAAATTTAAACTATAGGTTTTGATTTACAAGAAAATAGATTACGTATAGACTTTTTCAACATGTAAAATGTAAGTATATGTAGGTAGAGCCTTTTGATTGTTTAAATGGGTGACACTTTTTAGCTTTTAGTTGATATATGCTCCTTTTGAAAGTTCTTTATGCCCTTTTATGGGCCATAAAGTACTTATAAGAGTTTTATCCTTTTTTTGTTTCTATTTTTATAAGAGCTTTATCTAAAGTTTCATTGCATTATCAAAATCATTCTTTTTCAAAACTGGATAATTAAAATACTATATAATAATTTGCCAATGATCCAGTTACACTAGTAGGTAAGTGATGATTGTATCTCTTCCAATTAACAAGCATTATACTTAAAATGATATAGTTGCATGCACCACTTGCATCTACACAATGAATGCCATTCCTCCCAATTGTACACCAAACCTTTGTACACCATCAATATGACAACATTGTCAACTAAGGCATTAGTGATATTAATTGCAAATAGCTATAATTTTGAAGCTGATCGAACAACATCGTTCTCTCAAAACACAGCTTTAGACTCTAATAAAGGAAGCTGATTCTTTGAAGTAGACAAATAAGGCGATTCAAGCCAAGTCTAACAATTTTCAGACTCAAAACAATTCTTTGAAGCAGCAACTTTTGGCTGCGAATCAACATAATGTCGCGCTTCAGAAACATTTACAGGAGGAGCGAATGACAAGACTAAAGGCAGAAGCTGCTTTGTCTCCGAGCACCAATGTAGAGTCAATCACAGTCAATCTCATGAAGCTGAACCAACTCCAAGGCCAGATGCTCGAAAATTTTCGTGTCGAGTTCTTACAACCGCTCGAGGATGCGAAGGCTCTTGTCGAGGAAGAGTTGGCTGAGCTGAAGGAGCTCTCCAGTGATGCCACCCGATTTTGCAGCGGGCCCGATGCACATGACGAATACCTTCAGGCCCTTCTTCGAATTGATGACCTCACACAGCAAATACAAGTTGTCCCTGCCTGCACCGGAGCCTCAGACCATCCAGAATTCTTGGAGGCTGTCGCGAAGATGGACAGCTCGAATAGGAGCCGTCGTATTTTAAACAACAAATGGAAGATCAGAAGCTGGCTGTTGAGTTGCAAACTCAAGACTTGGCAACTACATCTACACAACCAAAGCGAATGTGGCGAAATCAGTCGAAGGTATGCGCTGACAAATTCCATGCATTTGCTGAACGCTTATGGAAATGATGTCCACATGCTTTTGATATTGAGATGTAATGGCGTGTGGATAACATAATGCTACTAGCCTCAGTAGGCATCGTCTTCAACGAATGGAAGCAACCTTGGGAGAAGGACGACTTTCTCTAGTTATGGGCCCAGCTTTCTATCAAGCAGAAAGGATGTCTCTGTTGGGGCATAATCCAGGGTAAGTTCCAGGTCCTACCTTTCGGATCAGCAGAGTTATACATGGGCTCTTCGGCTATGTATGCTCTCGAATATATTCATATCAAAAAACTTCAATTTTTGCGGAACGAAGATAATAAGCAACATTTTTGGAAGCAAAAGTCATAGTTTCGGCTGTATAAACCACAAGCTGTTGCGGATTTAGGTGCATTCGACGATGCAGGTCTGCTGATTAAAAAAATTTGGCTTATCCGGAATTATTCAGTCTTTATGTGGATTGGGAGCAAAACCTTCTAGAATATTTTGCGAAGATTCGACATAATTTGCAAGATGGAAGGAAGTCATTCCATTATAAGCAATTCTGTACATATACATTTTGGCAAATTGGTATCTTTGTGGCGAAGACATTATTTTTTGTTTAGAATCTTTATGTTAAAAGCAATTTTTTTAGATTTTCGGCTCGTTACTATAAAGAAATCACTCTACGTAGTGATTCAGATGAAGATATCAAGTTAACCCAAGAGTTGTTTGATGGAACATTACTCCCGGTTAAGTTAGAAGAATTTGGCAACTTACCAGCTGGCCGCTCTACAAAATCAAAACAAGATTTGTTGTTGATCGAAGCTCAATAGAACTTGGAGCTTGCTCATAAATTATATGAAGAACTGAATCATTCATGAATATTCATTTGTGCCTTTGTCGTGGTGATGTTTCTATGGGATGCTGACTTTTTGAAGTTTAAAAATGTTTTGAAGTTTGATTCCAATTTTCATCAGCAATTCAAAGATCAACTCAAAACAAACTATTCAATTAAAGAAACAGCAAGACACATATTCTCTAAGACGAAGAAATATCTAAGGGACGAAATACACGAAGAAATATCTTTTCGCCTCAACGAAAATCTGACAAACATGAATGTTTCTCGAATAATCCTCAAAATGAAGATGATATGTTCACGAGGACGTTTCACATTTGAGGAAGGGGATATGTGATGCCACGAAAATGTTAAATTTTGAGTATCAACATAAATATGGCATGATATACTTGAAAATGAATATATGAGTTGGTTAAGTATAAATCATGAAGAGGCCTAAGTCATTTTTTAGGAATATATCTCCTAAGTACTTGTCTTGTAATTAAGGGCAAGACATTTAAAAGGAAAAGACATTGTCTTGGATAACCTTTACTAGGTCGTCCATATGAAACGACTAGATACGAAAAGACATGTTAAACTAGAATAAATTTAACTCATAGTTATGTATAACTCCTATGGTATAGTTGAACATATTTTCAGTCTAATTGCTAACTAGACCCTTTCGCGGGAGCGACGCACCTGTTGTTTTAGAGGTGTGTTTGTTCGTCCCGAATAGATCTCACACTTCAGTCTCGATCATTAAGAGAGAAGAGTTTATGCTTATGTAAGAGTTTGAAGAAGTGAATAGAGTTTTGTGAGTTATTCTCTCTTATCTCTATTCTCCGCACTATTGAGTTTGTGTAATCTTGAGTCTGCTAACAATCTCTAACGTCATGAATTACTCTTTGATCAGACAGACGCTCTAGTGCATTACAGTCGTTTGTTGTGTTTCCGTAAAGCATGCTCTAAAGAACTGTCTTAAAACCATCTTATTCGTCTGTCACGAATATTTTTTTTTCGGCACTCGAATAACGACTATCTTTGGTACAGTCTAGCATAATCATTGAATAAAGCTGTATGTATACATATGAGATGACAGTCCATGTCTGAAGAATTGAGTCTTTGATCTGTTTTCCTGATTGACATTGACATAAGTTTCTAACGTGTTCTAAAACTCTTCGTGTTCTTTAACCATTAAGTTGGGCTTTAGTTGTTGAGGACTTCTGTCTAGAAATGAATAGTTCGCAAACGCGATTAATCAATTGTCTGCACAGTCGCAAATACATCGAACAATTCTCGCTTCTCTATTGACACCTTAATCAGCCAGAGTGTAGTACTGTTGTACTACTCTGATAACATCTCATCTGTAGAACGCGCTTCATTCAATTCGATAGAGGCCAGATTGTTCTTCTGAATCTATTAACATTACCCATCCCAAACGTAAGTAATACTTGTTACTTTTTAAAGTCTGTCGACAACCAGAATAACACTCAAAACCACTTGTCATAAATTGTACCAAAAACATAACTTTCTAGCGCTGTCTTCTGTGGGAACGACGTTATTTACTATAAAATCTATATTAACTCTGTCGGTATAGTACAACACTCGTCGGTTGAGAAAAAAAAAAAAAAAAAAAAAAAAACGTCCGTTGAGATGTGAAAAAAAAGCGTCGGTTGAGATTTGAAAGAAAGTGTCGGTTGAGATATGAAGGAAAGCGTCGATTGAGATTTGACAAAAGCGTTGGTTGAAATTGAAGGGAATGGAGCGTGACGGGGCGACTGAAGCACTGTGGTTCTGTAGGGAGGGAGCGTGTAGGTCTGTCTGGGAGGAATGTAGGAGATGTGTGTGTGGGAGTTAGACGAGTTGTTTTAGATCTGATGAGGGTTGGTGTAGGTCATGAGATTGTTGATGCGTGGTCAGCACAGTTTCAAATGTAGGTGTGGTGGTGATCGGAATAGTTTGGCAAAGTCATTTTGTAACTATTATGAGCAGGTCTGGAGGAACTCATAACGTTTAAAATATTTAGATAACAGTTGCAGAGATCTGAGCATTGACTGTTGCAGCTACAGAGATAACTGATGTGTGTTAGTACAAGTGGCAACAGGCGACAAATGTTAACAGATTCTATGTCTTAGAATTTGTTAACTGGTTTTCTTTGTTTCTTTCTTCTTCTTATGCTTGTTTTACAGCTTTAATAGCTTGGTATTCTGCCTGTTAGCAGAGACTGTGGGCACTTCTTGAGATTATCTTTCTTGTTTTAAGGCCCATATTAGGTAGAATGGGCTGATAATCATTGTAGTATTGTCCTGCCTGTCTGAGGACATCCAGATGGGTCTCTTGAACTGAATGCACATGTATAATCAACCAAAATACAAGCCAATGCGTTCAGCAAATGATCTACGTTACTGCTCAGTTGAACAACGATGGATTCCTACTTCTACTTTGCTGCAAAATGAACTGAAATCAGATTCTAAGCACTACTATACTTGCATAAATTGACAAAACAAGAAACAAGAACTAATCTACAGTGTGTTAGAAGTCCAAAAATCAAGAAACCAACCAGTTTGATTCTTGGACATCCCAAGAACATCAAGAACTAGAATGTTAGAGGATATGCAAGATTTATGCCACATTTCTAGCCTATTTAGTTTACTTGAATGCTGATTCTTACATTAATTCACAACAAGAAATGAAAACTAATCCACAACTAGGAAAACAAGAAAACTAATCCACTCTAAATCCACAACCACACACAACATGAATGGAAGGGCATGATCATAGGGGCATCACTCAAAAAAACCATCATGATCAAGGAGCTCAATGGATGCATCTAACTCATGGAGGCTCTTCTCATTTCAGCATGGATCGTTGATACAATACACAAAAAGCTCCTCTTCACAAAGAGGGAGTCTCTTAAATAAGCAAGAGAGCTCCTTAGGTGGCATCCTAGTGGAATTTTCACATTTCACAAATTACAAGTGGAATAATGCTCTCCACTAGAGGTCACCATCAAAAGCTGGCTCACTCTACTTTCTTTAAGAGGGGTCTACTTGCATTTATTACATTTGCCTACAAATACTAGTTCCTACATGGTCATTCCATCTTTCGGGATTCACCATGAGGCTTATACAGTTCTTGCTTATCATTACTACTAGTATTTCTCGGCTCTCATACTCGGCTCTCAGTCTTCATTCGTCTCGTCTTCTCAGAGACCTCCTCGGTCTAAGGTGAGAGGTGCTCTTGAGTTGCTCTATCCAAATATCTTGGGGATTCGTCAGATCAGCCCACAACGTTCAATCTTTAATTACCAGTTGTTTATAGAACTTATATCTTGCACTTCAGCTAAAGAATCATGTTTTGGAAGTATTCCTAAATTCAGTGTTTTCTTAATGGAAAGATTTTTGGAATGACTCTTACTTATCCTGAGTTATGTAGAACATATACTCCAATATCCTATAAATGGTTAAGTATGGTTTTGGATTCCAAAAAGTTATGATTGACGAATCATACAAATCTAAATATTTATGATTGACGGATCATAAATAGATACTTAATTATTGTCAGAGGATTATAAGGAATTGTAATGATTCTTGAGTGTGATGATTAATACTTGATCTATTATTTGAATAAGAAATCAGATCAGTGTTTTGAATCTCTCTACTCCAGTATTTTATTTGAGAACCTATGGATCTCACAGACATTCTCACAAGATACGTATTTGTGGAGAATTTAATTTATTTAGTGGATGTTATTCTGCTACAGTTTATGGTCTGCAGATGCTTGAGTACAGTTCTTCATTTGAATTGGATCTCCAGTTATCTTAGGAGACAGACAACTCTATTAAGATGAATAAATGCTATTTTCTTGCATTTGGTGCTAAAAACAGGAGCATTTAACTCAAAAGAGTATTTGGGATACTCAGAGTTGAGTTTTAATCATTCTATATCTTAATGATTCTTTTAGAGATTCTAATTGAATGAATTTTCATATCTTAGAATTTGGATTCTAAGGGTATTTGTACTTGACAGCTTATGAATTATCTGTCAGAGTTGTGGATAATTTCAGACTGTAATTATAATTATTTTATTATTTCTTTAACTTTAGTCTCCTAAGTTAGGTTATTTCACCTCGTGTTTCATGTAAGGGTTTTACATGAGGGTGATGTTACTAACTTGTGATGAATGTAACCCAAATGGAAAATTTATCGCTTAGTGTGCTTTTCAAACCTGAGGTACTCCAGAGCAGAGATTAATGATTTGAAATAGGTTTATCTCTGAGTACTTGTTTGATATGAAAGTTAGACGAAGGATAATGATTTTCTCAATTAATATTGAAAGTTAAAGGAACTTTAATTCTTTCTTAGTTTAGAGAGCTTCTAAGGATAGAAGTAGTTTAAGAAGGGAAGAATGTTATGTCCATGGCCAGTAAGTAGGATTCAGTACACTCCTAGTCTTGGATACACGGTACTCCAGTAAATCAAGCTGTTAGTTATGCCATGTCATACTGGATGTAACCCAAAAGTAACTAATATCCTTGTGAGGCCAAGAACACACTAAATGGAGTTTAGACAAGGTATGACACAGTGTATGCATGTGTAGAGTTATCAATAGCAATTCTATGAATAGGTGGTACATGCTTAGGACTCTATTCTAGGTGAATCTATGTATAGGGAACTTAGGGCTATGCATGGCTATGTGCCCAGGTTGATTGAGGCCAAACTCGCCCTACTCCTCATTGTGATCATGGATTCATTTCTAGGGTTTCACTCTACATTCATGCTTCTTGTTCCTTGGCTTGGGGGTGAAGCTTCTAGAGTTGATTGGTTGCTTCTACTTGGTTGAGTGGTTGCTCCATAGTGTGTTTTCCATTGTATTTTGTCTTGTAAGCAGGATCTTAGGGAGCTTCTCTTATAACAGTCATACTAACACTCAATGCATGGGTTGCTCGTGGTAGATCTAATTCATAATTCAACTCCCCAATCTTCTTCAAAATTTCGAAAGGTCCATAAAATCTTGAAGCCAGCTTCTTGCTTTTAGTTTTTTTTTAATCTTCGTGTATCTATATGCTTGTAACCTTAAATACACAAAATCTTCTTCAACAAAATCATGAAAAGTCTTTTTTTGATTATCATATTGCTTCATTTATATATATGCTACCATGATATGCTTTCGATTAGCTTTCAAAATATCATTCATGTGTTAAATTTGGTCCACAACTACTGGAATTATAACCTCTGACAAATCCACGCTAATAGCTTGTAATGTCTCATGGACATGTAATGCAAAGAAGGGTGTCATTCCAATTGACATGTGCTGTTATAACAAAATTCAATGAAATACAACCATGTTATTCACTTCATCTGATGATCTAAAACAAAATGTTGTAGATAGAACTCCAACCACTTGTGCACAGTACGTGAGGGGCTTGATTATGTTTTTGTGAAAATAGATCTTGACCATATTTGGATGCACATCTACTTTTAGCTACAAGATAGAAATCATCAATTTCAACATGCTAGAATTGCATAAATCACTAAGATCTAATCATAAGCATGTCACATTCATCTTGATCACATGTAGAGCTTTCTTTTTCCTTTTGTCATACCTCAATTGTTCTTGAGGTTCCAAAGGTCTCTCCTTCACACCTAAAACAATATCCATCAAATTATTCATCTCAAGCAAATATTCCATCCTAAAAATCAACAAATGAAAGGCAAGAAGAAATCACAAAGATATGGAAACAATCTAGACTCTCCTTTTCTATTTCTAGCAAATCCTAGCACATAGAATCTCGATTTTTTGATACACAATATCATGAAATTTTGCCAACACCTAAGATTGAATCACACACTTGGAAAGTCCAGCAACTTAAAATCAAGAGATCCTATCAAATTTAGGGTTTCTCCAAAAATGCAAAGTATTGAATCAAGCAGACTCTACATGCAAAAGCTAGATTCTAGATATCTCATCTAATAGAATGTACCATCCACAATCATGAGCGTGCGCCCTCGAATCCACCTCTAGATTTGGAAAATCCACCACCTTTGGCCTGCAACCTGTGTTGATACCGTGTGAAAAATATAGATCCAAAATACATTTTATGGATCAGCAAGATCTTGACCAAATTTGGATGCACATCTAGTTTTATCTACAAGATAGAAATCATCAATTTTAGCATGCTATAATTGCATAAATTGCTAAGATCTGATCATAAGCATGAAAATACAGTATGGTATTGTCCCTGTCCGTACAACAGCAAAAGCCTACTGTCCTTCACACGTGTAGAAGTTAGATCTATCATAAAATCAACATTCTACACATAGAAAACCAAGATATCAAGAGAAATACACATGAAATGGACATAGACCAAAAGAGATGAATTCTCTACATCAAAAGAGAATACAATGATATGTTCTCCATGCAGGTACTACTATTTATAGTTGCTAAAATGTCATTTGGACAATTTCCCTGTTGTGGGTATTTCTTGTACAATAATAAATTAGTGGGTCCCACCACTAAAACTATTGTTAGCCAAGCCTTACCAAGTGGGCCCTACCACAGTACAGTAGAGCAATAAGTGCGAGGCACTAGCGTCTTGCGTGTATAAGCCCAGCCACCAATGAGCACACTAGTTAAATAGATTAAGTTGTATTCTAGTGACTTGGGCCCTAGGTATAGATAAATAAGTTCGAGGCCCAAGTTCACAAAGTCAAGTTGAAAAATAAGAAATCTAAGTTGCACAAAGTAAGACTCACATGATTCATGTGACTTGTCTTGTGCTTTCTTAGAACCATTAGATTTAAGTTGTGTTTCTTTGAAAGGCTTGGATTAGAATCCTTGTCCCAATGAAGTGGCCAATCATAGTGAAGGAGACTCACCTCTAAAATCTATAAGAGAGAGCCATTTCCTTTGTATTGTATCTTCCATCTTCTTCTAAATAAAGCTCTACTGGTCTCACTTCAGGTCTCTCTCTCTCTCTCTCTCTCTCTCTCTCTCTCTCTCTCTCTCTCTCTCTCTCTCTCTCTCTCTCTCTCTCTCTCTCTCTCTCTCTCTCTCTCTCTCTCTCTCTCTCTCTCTCTCTCTCTCTTTTTGCTATGCAGGTGAAGGCGAGGTTGCCACTCCCAGCGACGAACCCCTATGCTACAAAGACGACACTACAGTGGCGTCGTTGTCGGGGAGCGCCACACTCTCGTCTTGCCACATAGCTTCTTCTCTTTTTCTCTCCCTCTCCTCTTCTCTCTCTTCTCTTTTCACACAAAAATCGAATTTTTGGGGTTAGATTAGTGTGATTTAGTATTAGTTTTGCCATTTTTGTCTTGATTTTTTTGTTTAGAAGTGTTGTAGAGAGAGATTGTGGAGTGGGAGGTTCAGTTCCTAGCTCCCAACTCTTTCCATAAATCCATAAAAATCCATAAAAATCAGATAAAAAAAATATTCAAATTTGCATTTTGGAGGGAAACAGAGAGCCAAAATCCCATCAGATTTTGATTTCTCAAAAACTAGTGGACATGAACCTTCGCATGACTGACAGCAGCTGCAAGGTACTGTCCCGGACCTACATAGAAGCCTGCGAAGTTAGTTCCCAGCAGATTTTGAAAAAACTCAGAAAAACCCATAAAAATTCAAAAAAAATCCTTGTGAAAATCAAAAAAAATTCTCGATACTGAAAACTTATGTTCGCAGAGGTTATTGAAGTTCCATCTTAGTGAGACCAGGACACAGTAAATCTTGCGAGAGTTAGTTTGTTGTTTAAGCCCCTATGCGAAGGTTCCCAAGTTAAAAAAGATGAGAAAATCAGGCTAAACCTTCGCAAACATCAAAATTTTAATTTTTTGTGGTAACCTTCGCAAAAGCTTTTGAAGGTCCATCTCAGTGAGACAAGGACACAGAAGAGCCTGCAAGAGTTAGTTTGAATTATTGATTGTTTTGTGAGCCAAAAAGTGATTTTGAACTCTCGCAGACATCAATAACTCTCGCATCACTGAGAAGTAAGCTTTGTAGACCATCCCATTCTCTTTAAAATGTTGTTTTCCATCAATGATGAAGTCTTCAAGAATTAGTTTCCAATATTGAATGATCTATAAGCTAAAAAGTGAATTTTTTATCTAAAGAAAACCCTCACAGACATCAATAACTCTAGCACCATTGAGAAAGAACCTTTGCAATCTTCACACAAATTATATCTGACCAGATCTAGCTACTGTTAAGAGGGCGAGAGTTAGTTCCCAGTAGATTGCAAGAAAAGTGGTTTTTTGACTACAAAACAGTACAAAGAACTCTCGCATGACCAACTCTCGCACTGAGTAAGCTTGGCAGATAGGATCAATATAAAGATCTGTCTCAGATCTATCTACTGTAAAAATCTCAGGCCAAGAGCTAGAATCGGAGAGATATCAGAAAAAAAAAAAACCAAAAGAAAATGGCTAAAATTACATTATTAGCCAACCAAAACTGATCAGATCTTGTCAAATCTAAGTTGCAATCACAACACCCATTAAGATCCAACACCCCTAGACTGAACCAAGTGAATGAACTTCAAATCAAGACGATCAGTACCGCCATGATACCAACCATTCATCAATTTTTTGTTACATCCCTATTCCATCGTCCATCCCCCTTCTTTTGTTAAATCCATTTCTATTTTACTTTTCCATCCTTACTGATCAATCTTTTTACTTACTCTTTTCTCTTCTTCTTCTTCTTCTCACTCAAAAAAAAAAAAGTTAGAACATTATCGCCATTGCACCATCACTGAAGCAATCCATCAACCAACTACTTTGCGACATTATAGTGTTGAACTATGGAGACCGCTCTTGCAGGATTATCTAGAAAAAAACAATCCGAGACTACACCTATCGGATCTTCTATCTAGTGAAGGATTATTTGATTCCTGAATAGATCATCATGGTAAAGTACTGTGTCGGACTGCCCAAAAAGATCAGATCTGGTATGGTAAAGTTAGCATCCTATGCGTCACTTGCACAACTCTGTAAGGATGCTGCCATGATGGAAATCTCACATGGGATGAAAGATTTTCCCTATCGCTCTAATGAATCATCAGACGAGGAATCAGAGGAATAAGAATCAACAAGAGTGATGATCCAGCAAGAATGGAACCCTATCCAATACAACTAAGTGCAGCAAAGTCAAGCAGATCAAGTGTAGCAGAAGACCAAGAAACTTGCACTTCAAGTTCAGCCGTCCTCAAGCTGATGCTCGCATGGTCAATTTTCTTGAGAAGGACGAATGTACATACTATTTTGGAAATCATTCGAGTGCAAGATGTCCAATCAAGAATCCTCGACATGGACCAAAGGTGGAGTAGAAGGCCCGACAGCCAAATCCAGCGGTTCTAAGGTCACAAGCATAATCAAGCCAACAAGGAGCTCACCAGAAGGATGGATGTCATTGATCCACCTAAATCGCGATTTTCATCAACAAACAGTGGCAAGGTGGAAGTTTTAGTCATATCATCTTGCATGTCACCGAACTCAATAGAGGACCATAACAGCCTACCAATCTACTTTGTGGAAGATCCTAAGGGAAATCTATTACCAGTGTATGCCTATCAACTTAGAGGCAATGGTGTATTGCACTCGATAAGATGCTATGGATGCGGAGGAAAACATTGTCGAGCCGAATGTCCACATCGAGGGGGTCCATCAACATTCGAACCCTGTTGTGCGCCAGTGTCAAACAAGCACGTCATATCCACATTACAAATTGGGAGAGTCTACGACATTGGGACCAATTATGCCAATCTATGAGGAGCCATATCAACAAGTTTTATCTTGGGATACTATGATGGAATGCCTTGACTATACAATTGTCAATGAACAAGGTAATCCGGAATGGCCACCAGACCCTTATGGGTATTATTGAAAATCTGGCAAGTCCAGGTTCTTGTTGATCAATAGCGAATAAAGCCTTAGGTTTTATGTAAGAGAATTCTATCCACGGTTTTCCTGATGCACCCATGTCCCAACAATAAACGAACCGACAACAGTGCTCCTCCACAACAAATGCAGGCATAGTGCCGAGGTACCGGCACTACTTTGGGCCGAGGACCCTGTTGAGGGTATTTCTTATACAATATACAATAATAAATTAGTGGATTCCACCACCAAAACTACTATTGGCCAAGCCTTACCAAGTGGGCCCCGCCATAGTACAGTGGAGCAATAAGTGCGAGGCACTGGCGTCCTGCATGTATAAGCCCCCAGTCACCAATGAGCACACTAGTTAAATAGATTAAGTTGTGTTCTAGTGACTTGGGCACTAGGTGTAAATAAATAAGTTTGAGTCCCAAGTTCACAAAGTCAAGTTGAAAAATAAGGAATCTAAGTTACACAAAGTAAGACTCACATGATTCATGTGACTTGTCTTGTGCTTTCTTAGAATCATTAGATTTAAGTTGTGTTTCTTTGAAAGGCTTGGATAAGAATCCTTGTCCCAATGAAGCAGCCAATCAGAGTGAAGGAGGCTCACCTCTAAAATCTATAAGAGAGAGCCATTTTCTTTGTATTGTATCTTCCATCTTCTTCTAAATAAAGCTCTGCTGGTCTCACTTCAGGTCTCTCTCTCTCTCTCTCTCTCTCTCTCTCTCTCTCTCTCTCTCTCTCTCTCTCTCTCTCTCTCTCTCTCTCTCTCTCTCTCTCTCTCTCTCTCTCTCTCTCTCTCTCTCTCTCTCTCCCTACATTGGGATCGAATAACTTTGGGTAGGTGCTCGAGCCCCCAAAGTCTTTTGCAAACTAGGCACTCTCTCTCTTCATGCTATGCACGTGAAGGCGAGGTTGCCGCTCCCAACAATGAACCCTATGCTACAAAGACGACACTATAGATTTTCTTAAACTTGTCCTAAATGATAATTTTTTGGTATCTCACCAAATGACCTAGAAATTCTAGTCTAGATGCAATGTATGAAAATTAGCCAATTAGAATGGGTCTAGATTTGACCTCATCCATTTATCTAGATGCCAAAAATAGTACAAACACTATTTAGGCCTTTATTGACAAATATGAACCTATCTCTAAGTTGAGATTTCATTTTGGCCTCAAAATTGCCAAATAAAAAACCAAACTAGTTGACAATTTTTCGCACTTTGGAGTTCACATCTCAGTGTATTCTCAAGGAATAATTTAATATCATTCATGGAAGCAGGTTTGATGGATTAGATTACAAGATGATATGATGATCATCGGATACAACTATTTGTGGATGGACTTAAGGCATTGGATGGATATGGCTTACAGGAATGATTCAAGCTAGAATCTAGATGTAGCAAATGCAAAACGGGCAAGGCATGGGGCTTTGTGAGCCAGCTCTAGGTTGGAGAGCTGATGGATATCACACATTTGGATGTGATCAGAGTGCATAGTTCTTGGAGTGTAGTGTGCATTAAGATCTACTAGTGTTGAGGGTATTTCTTGTAAATAAACAAAAATAGCCGGAAGTAGAAAATAAGTTGCGAGAGGCGTGACATCATGCGTGCATAAACCCATAGCCCAATGAGCACTTGTAAAATATTGTATTTTAAATAAACTACACTTGGGCCATGTAATTAAAATAATGCAAAAGGGCCCAAAGTTTAAGTTAAATAAGGTTTGTTAAGTTCTAATTAGTATTCAAAGTCAAAATGGTGGTAGGTGGGGTGTGCTTCCTTTTGCACCATAGATTGACGTGTGTTTATTTTGAAGGGTTAGGATTTCAATCCTCTCTTTCTTGAAGTAGCCAATAGAAACCAAGGTGCAAGGGCCCCTTAAGAATAGAATGTAGCATCCACAATCATGAGAATTTTGTCTCCACATTCCAATTATTAGTTTCAAAAATTGGACATCCACAAGGGATTTGACCTAGAATGATGCTTGGACCACAAAAATCCACTTTCTATACTTGAAAATGCAAGATTTGATCTAGTAACACCTCCAAATCCACATAGAATTTATGGCGCCCTCAAATCCAACTCTAGATTTGGAAAATCCTCAACTTTGGTCTGCAACCTGCTCTAATACCATGTATACAGATCCAAAATACATGGATCAACAAGATCTTGACCAAATTTGGATGCGCATCTAGTTTTATCTACAAGATAGAAATAATCAATTTTAGCATGCTAGAATTGCATAAATTACTAAGATCTAATCATAAGCATGAAAATACAGTATGGTATTGTCCCTTTCTGTACAACAACAGAAGCCTACTGTCCTTCACACATGTGAAAGCTAGATCTATCATAAAATCAACCTTCTACACATAGAAAACCAAGATATCAAGAGAAATACACTAAAATGGACATAGACCAAAAGAGATGAATTCTCTACATCAAAAGAGAATACAATGATATGTTTTCCATGCAGGTACTACTATTTATAACTGCTAAAATGTCATTTGGACAATTTCCCTAAACTTGTCCTAAATGATAATTTCTTGGTATCTCACCAAATGACCTGGAAATTCTAGTCTAGATGCAATGTATGAAAATTACAGAATTAAAATGGGTCTAAATTTGATTTCATCCATTTATCTAGATGCCAAAAATAGTACAAACACTATTTAGGCCTTTATTGACAAATATGAACCTATCTCTAAGTTGAGATTTCATTTTGGCCTCAAAATTGCCAAATAAAAAGCCAAACTAATTGACAATTTTTCACACTTTGGAGTTCACATCTCAGTGTATTCTCAAGGAATGATTTAATATTATTCATGGAAGCAGTTTTGATGGATTAGATTACAAGATGATATTATGGTCATCGGATACAACTATTTGTGGATGGACTTGAGGCATTGGATGGATATGGCTTACATGAGTGATTCAAACTGGAATCTGGATGTAGCAAATGAAAAATGGGCAAGGCATGGGGCTTTGTGAGCCAGCTCTAGGTTGGAGAGCTGACGGATATCACACATTTGGATGTGCCGAGAGTACGTATTTCTTGGAGTGTAGTGTGCATTAAGATCTACTAGTGTTGAGGGTATTTCTTATAAATAAACAAAAATGGCCGGAAGTAGAAAATAAGTTGCGAGGGGGGTGACATCCTGCATGCACAAACCCATAGCCATGAGCACTTGTAAAATATTGTATTTTAAATAAACTAGACTTGGGCCATGTAATTAATATAATGTAAAAGGGCCCAAAGTTTAAGTTAGTATTCAAAGTCAAAATGGTGGTAGGTGGGGTGTGCTTCCTTGTGCACCATAGATTGACATGTGTTTCTTTCGAAGGGTTAGGATTTCAATCCTCTCTTTCTTGAAGTAGCCAATAGAAACCAAGGTGCAAGGGCCCCCTAAGAATAAAAAAACACCTCTTGTACACCATTTACCATGTTAATTGAGAGGAGGAGACTCTACCATTTTGAGTACTCAACCATCCTCATGTGCTATTGCTATTGTGTCCAATACTCTTTTGTTCGAAATTTTCTATTTTCCTTTGATTGTTATTTCATTGTTTATGGTAGTTAAAGCTTTTCCATTTGATGCTTTCACTAGCTAATGAGCACCTCCTTCTAATCTCTTTCTCTCCTTCTTTCTTTCACTTCTACCAAGAATGTGGGGTGTGGTCAATGTTAGTTTGATGATAGGATAGGTTGGGGTTAGTGTTAATGTGAATGTGGCTAGGAAAGCAACTAAGGTAACCAACTTAATATAGTTAGAGCTCTATCCTCATGGAACTAACCCTTTTGACATGCGGAGGGCTACTCATCACCATTGTTATACCCAACAATGGCACCGTTGCTGGAGATACACTACTACTAACTAGTTTAGTTGCCCTTTTATTGTTTTTTGTTTATTTTGGTGTGTTTTAGGTGGTTTTTGGGTAGTTTAGAGTGACGTTTGCTTGTTTTTTTGTGATTGATCTGTTGGAAGCTAGAGGAGGACGTGTTTGGAGGTAGTGGAGACCTAAGACAACCTCTAAGGGCTTGACATATCATCACACACACCAAAAAACCTCAAAAAACCAAGAAATCTACAATTTTGGAGAGAAAAAATGAGCTAAAAAACCATCAGATTTTATTTCTCCCTATCCAATGGATAAGAACACTCGCATGACTGGCAGCAGCTTGAGGACACTGTCCCAGCTCTACATAGAAGCCTATGAGAGCTACTTCTAGATAGATTTCCATAAAACTCAAAAAAGCCATAAAATTTAAAAAAACCCTTGTAAAGCCCAAAAAAATTTCAAAACTGCTCAGTAACCTTCACCAGACCCCGTATAGCTAGATCTCATTGAGACAGGCTCACAAACGAGTCTTCGAGAATTACTTTGTAGAGGAAGACCTCTTGCGAGAGTTCCCAAGTTTTAGAAGAGCCAAAATGAAGCCAGAACCCTCCTAGACAACATTTTTTGCGGTTGGCAAATAACTCTCACCAAACTTCTTGTAGCTAGATCTCATTGAGATCAACTCACAGACAAATATGTGGGAGTTAATCTTGTTCCAATGAACTGTAAGAAGGTTCCAAGTGTTGAAAAAGGTGGAAAATCATCAAAAATAAAAAGAACCCTCACACAAGTAGCTCTCGCATCATGGTCCATTGAGTCCAAAAAGTCATTTTTCATCAATGATCAAGTATGCGAGTGTTAATATTCAGTATTGATGAATCTGTAAGCTAAAAAGTAACCAAAAATATCATTAGACATCAATAACTTTCAGATTTGCAAGAGTTAACCTTTTCCACTTTATATAGAGTTAGATCCATACTCGATCTAGCTTCAATTAAGAGGGTGAGAGTTACTTCCCATTAGATCTCAAGATATCATAGTTTTTAAACTGCAAAATAGTACAAAGAACTCTCGCATAGCCAATCCTTTCATGATGAACATTCACAGACATGATCAGTAGAAAGATCTACCCCAAATCTGACTATTGTAAAAATTTCAGACCAATCATAACTAGGATCAAGGAGAAATTAAGGAAAAGGGACTAAAATCACACTAATAGCCATTAAAACTGATCGGATTCTCACATATCCAGATTGCTTTTTCTACACCCATCAAGATCTAGTAACCATGGATTTCTATGATGAATGAATATGAAATCAAGACGATTAGTAACAAGAAGAGTTGGAAATCAAGCACCAAACTTCCTCATAGTTGCAGCTGCACAGATTGAAGCAGGAGCAGGACCAACAACAATGGACCCAATGGATCAACTTGTATCTATTGTACCCTTGCAAGAAGTTTGGAGGGCATCTCGTCTCAAAATGCCAAAATACAATGGATCAATAGATATTATCATGTTTCTCTACATCTACGAACAAGCGTGATAACATGTCTCCCAAGACCTCCAATCAGGATTGATCGCCAAGAACACAATAAGGGAGGCAGTGGACGAAACCGTCCCAACCAAACCTAGAGCATCCGATCTAGCCCCCGAGCACTAGGGAGTATGGCAAATCACAATGATAGTAAGCGCTTACTAATCCAACAACATATAACGGTCGTAGACTCTCAATGATCCCCATGTACATGGGTGAGGGTATATATAGAGAGTAGCACCCACCCCATCTGCCCATGAACCGAATCCACATGTAAGCATGCTATCAACCCATGTCTAGCTCCCATGCATGTCCATTGCATGTAGGTACCCCTAACCCATAATAGTAAAGACCCATGCATAGGCACAATGCATATACAACTTATCCCATACTATGATGCAACATTGTTGGAGGATTTGCGGATCCCAAGGCAACCCTAATCCTAGTTAATAAGTGAGAGGAATTTGGCACCCTCCGTGTGTAAGTCCAATCCGATGATCACATAGTTGATTAATTAGTAGTTACAAGTTAATAAAAGGACTATGGGCCTTTTTGCAGGACTTTTAATGTCGCAAGGCCTAAAAGTCAAGTTAGTGAATAAAATAGGGGTTCCCACCAAAATTCAAATTCAAATTGGGTCCTGTAACTAGTGCAAGAGTTTCCCACTCTTTTTAGATTTGAATGGGCCAATAGGATTTTGAGGCCAAGGCCCTCCTCTCCACTATAAAGAGGGGCCTACTTGAGTTTGTAAACCATGTTCTCTCTTCATTTCAATACAAGCGGTTGAGCCTCTTATGAGGGTCTCTATCTCTTTTCCTTCTTCTCTCATGCTTTTGTTGTATTTGCTAATTGTTAGATCTGGATGTTATTGGGATTGTATATTCTTATGTTTTTTGTGAGAGAGAAAGGGAGAGAGAAAGAGGAAGCAAGTATCTATCTTATTGTGGGATGTAGTGTTAATTGGTTTAGAGTAATGGATGTAGTGTTAATCTATAGTGTTAGTGGATCTTATTGTTAATTGTGGATCATCCATGCATGTTGGATTTTGATTCATGCTATCGCTCTCGTGAGATCAAACCTTCACGTGATGACTAACTTCATCTCCTTGATGCTCGTGTGCTTGGATTTTGGGTTGAGGATAGGATAGGAAATAAAGCCACAACAATTTTGGCGCCGTTTCCAAGGAGCTATGCCAATTTCTCATATTGCAGCATGTTTGGATGGATGTTAGCTTGCATTAGGCATCTTGGCGCCGTTGCGAAGGAGCTACGCCAATTTCTCATATTGCATCATGTTTGGATGGATGTTAGCTTGCATTAGGCATCTTGTTTTGGCATGAGTAGGGTTAAAATTGCATTTTGGGATCAGATTAAGAGTGATTTTGCTTGATTTGAGTTGATCTTCTTGTTTGAAATCTAATCAGATTTCTCCAGATCTTTTTTGAATCATGTAGGGTTTATGGCGAAGTATTTCCACAAGATAAACTTTAGTTATTCCCTATGGCCTTAACTGGAGCTACTCAGGATTGGTTTTATAACCAAGAGGAAGCAGAACGTCAAGATTGAGAAGTGGTTAAAGCTGCTCTCATTACAAGATTTAAGCCCAGAAAATTTATGGAAGATCTCTTTCTCCTTTTAAGTAGAATTAAAATGGGAAAGAGAGAGGCAGTACAAGATTATATTGAGCGGGTTAAACACCTTAAATCTGAGTGTGATCCCGATCTAATCAATGACGATGCTTTGATTATGTGGTTTTTAGCAGGTCTATCTAAACAGATTAGACATGAGCTGAGACGCCATAATGAATATGCTACGATACAGAGCACTATGGACGATGCAATTCATGAGGAGATTGAAGATTCTGATGAGGAACCAAATGTTGGAATGTTGCCTTATACCGTAGGGCAAACCATGACAACATCCATCACCATTGCATCAACAAATATCAATGCTACTGCAGAGAAGATGATCGACGAGTTCGAGAAACTTGGTCAAAAGAAACAAATGCAGCTGGAAAAGATGCAGTCTCAACTCGACGAAAAGTTGAAAGCCTTGGAGGAATTCCATGGTAAAGCAAACAAAAAACCTGAAAATTTTGCAAAGACTTTTCCTAGCCAAATAAATGTCTAGTGTTTAATTTGTGCAGGCAATCACACTATGAATGAATGTCCAATGTTGAAACAATGAATGACGGATACATTTGTCATTTGTGTAACTCTACGGGACATGAAATAGCTTTTTGCTCATTTAATTCTTGGATTATCCAGCAGAGGTATGCTAAGCTTCAGTATCGAGAACCTACTTATTCAAAGGGTCTTGATGGAAAGCCTTTCAATTTTGCCCTTGGATTTCCAGAATGACTAGCTTTGCGAGCTCCAACGAGATAGAGTGCTCCTTCTACTGATCTAATAAATCCAGACTTTATCATGGTAATGAGCAATGGAATTATATCAATGATCACAAGAGTGGTCCTTCAGAGCAGTATGTTATCTATGTTGTCGCACAACAACAAGCAGCTAGACAATGGACCAGAGCACCACTTGGATGCATGCGAAGAGAATCACAAGTTGCTGAATGTCCAAACAAAAGGAAGTTTATACCATTGTGTAGAGAATGTGGTTATGGACACTGTTATTAAGAATGTCCTGCAAGATCCAAACCACCTCTGGTTACTGCTCCAGTGAATATGATTACAATCAAGAAAAGGCCAGTAGTTCAATCTGAACCAACTATACATTTGATGGTTGTTACCAGAGTGAATTTGCACCAACTACAAATATACATACCGCATCAGGGGTGTATCCGAATCTCAAAGCAGAAAAGAAAATGGATCAAGATACGAGACAATGGATTAAACAATTACAAGAAGAAGAAGTCCAAGAAGCTGCTAATGCAGTAGCCGAAGTCCATTATTCATCTATTCCACAAGAAGATCCAAGAACAGATGTTAATACACGATTACACCATCATGAACCCTTTAAGTTGATGGAACCTAAAGCACCGCAAACAGAAATGATCATAAATATTCCGTCTAGCAAGATGGATATCACACTGGGAGAATTTCTTAAGCTGGTGCCTAAAGCAAAAGAAGTATTAGCAGAAAGATTGACTCAAATGGAACCACAAGTCCGTCAAAAGCCACTTTTTTGTGCCGGGTCTGAAGAAACAAACGAAGTACTAGCATCCTGGGAAAGTGAGCAGAAAAACATCACCTCGCCGATACAACATAGATAGTTTGGTAAAGAAGCAGCCGTGATTGATGGAGGTTCAGGAGTTAACTTGATTTCAACCAAGCTATGTGCAAAATGGGAACATACCAAGCTGAAGCCTGCCACTTTTGCCATCAAGCTAGCTGATCAAACATCCTAGATGAATGGTTGAAGACATACATATCAAAATAGCTAGAGTGCAGTTTGTCATTGCTTTTGTAGTAATGGACTTATCTAACGCGCCAAATGTATAGTGAATTTTATTGGGACGCCCATCGTTACGAGATGCACAAGTAATTCATAACTGGGACACCAACAAAATTACTTTTGAGAATCATGAGCGTGTGGTCAAAGTAGATCCAATCACTTGGACTATCAAACCAGCTGTTCAAAGAGGAGATGATGATTCATCAACAACAGATCATACCTGTGATCGACAAATGAAGACTCTAGGAGTCCATTATGACTCTCAAATTGACACTGTCAATTGGAATCAAGCTCTTGCAATAGTGGATTGCACAGCAGGTTATATGTGTCAATGAGATAATCAATCTGAATTGAGCAAAATTTTCTTACTCGATCAAACTTTGGATATGTTGATCCCTTTTTCATTGAATATGATGAACTTAGCTTGGATATCAACTGATCCAATTCCAGATCTGATTGAAGATGATCTAATACATGTTAGTCATGCCTTGACTTACAATGGAGATGCAAAACTTATGGATGAACAAATCCTCAGTTACATGGATCCTACAAGATTTGGAGTTCGAGATATTCCGGATGAACCAACAATAAAGCCGCCAAAAGTAGTTATATTGAAGGAAGGAAAAGCTTCAGGACCAATAACAATGAAACAAGCTAAGCAACATTATAATACAGTCCTAAAATGAGAAAAATTATCTCGAAAAGTTGATTCTAAGAATGTACCACCTTTATGGATAAAGGAAAGAGGAAGGTCAACTTGATGATTCTTCAAGTCAGACTTCTCGCAAGAAATCGCCATCAAGGAAGTCATCACCATCAGAGACGAGCACATCATCTAGAAAGTCATCACCACCACGATCGATTCTTGTCAAGAAAGCTAAATGCAGATCAAAGATCAACTCTTATGAAAAGGAACAATCAGAAGAAGTCCAGCATGATATGCCCGAGTATTTCAAATGCTATACTTTGGATGATGTTGTGATTACGTTACCCAAGGCTCATCGTGAACGAAAAGAGCAAGCATCAGAAACAAAGGAGGTTTACGATGGACTAGCCAGGACTCATTCAGCCAATGAATCTTGCTGAACCGAGAGAGCTAGCTAAATTGTTCAAGTTGGAGCGCAACTTACTCCCCAACCATTTCAAGCATTAAGGAAGTTATTGATCAAGTACCAAGAATTTTTTGCTTGGACATACAAGGATCTCAAAGGTATTCCTACCTCGGTTATTGAGCATATGATGGCTTAATGCTAATGCAGTTCCAAAGGTTGGCAAAAAAAAATTGTTCTTTATTTATGTTATTATAGAGTATTGATTTAGGAAGAACGTGACTCTGTCTGCATTCTGACTATATTTTTTTTCATGACTGAATAATCATTGTTTCAGTAATCTAGGTCGTGTATGTCATGCTAAATGTTCATTTTTATTCATGTTCAGATTGTTTCTTGCTTGTAGATAAACTTATTCGTAGATTAAGTTGCATTCATATGAATGATGGCATGCGTGGATTTATCGCTCTAGTTTTCACACCTAATATGCTTCCGCAAAGCTAGATCTAAAACCAATACAATTCATGCATGGCTATGGAATCAATCATGTCAATCCAGTGACTTCGAACTTGTGATCAAGTAGGGCAAACTTCAAACTTTCATGAAAGTCAGTTTGAAGTGAATACACGTAGTTGCATGCACCGAGGATTCAGATTAAGGGGGGGTGTTGGATTTCTATATTCTCCATCCCTATCTCTCTGCTAATCTAGATCCATTCACTAGATGTTGTAAATACTTGTACAACAGAAATACACTTATTTTCTGACAGTCTGTAGAGATACAAAGGAATAGATTATAGTTATTTTATCCATTCTATGTTAGACAACAGTCGTTGTAGATAGTAATTAGAATGTACATGGTAGATGAACTATCAACGTCGTCCTTTGATTGCTATGTGAACATTTTGTCAACAATCATTAAGATCCAAAATCTTATCTTGATCTTTGGTTGGAAGGAAATCACAATTTATACCATTCACAATGTAGAAAATCAACATCTACTTAATGAAAGAAATGCAAACTCAATAAGATATTGATCAAACACCAAAATTGAGATATTATGAAGTTGATTTTTGTACAGAAATAGTAAGCTACTATATTTCACACTTGTGGATCCGAATGTAGCAAAATATGAGCATTCTACACACAAGATTGCAAGATATCACCAAGATAGTGCACCAATGGATAGATCAACCCAAGAGAACTCATGTATAAACATGAAATGAGATGGGAGAGAGAAGAATCCTTTCTCCTACAAGTTTACATCCTTTTATAACAGGTCCATGGATCTTTTATGAGCTTGGTTTCCCTCCATAACAGAAGTCCTATTGTTAATGTGGCCTATATTTCAAAGTCTCCAACATTCAAATTTGAATCTACTAAACTCAACCTCCTAATATTTCCCTCACTTCTAAAAGTGGTAATTCAAATGCAACTATTTATGTTGTATTGGACAATTGTTGGAACAACTGCTCGAGTGACATTTAAGAGAGGGCATAGAAGACAACCATACATGCACAACCTTGCTCTTCTTCCCAAGGATATGACAGGTAATTGATTACACAATGCCCTTAGACAAGCTACAACAAATAATGAGGAAATAACAGAAAGAAAGCAAGAATTTGCAAGGGGATGAGATTTTCATGTAAGCTACATATTTAATAAACCGCTCACATGTCTAGTTCATAATTTTAGCAACATATCTATCGACATGCACATGTCATCAATCAAAGTTTATTTAATTTCACTAACACATTTTGTTCTTCTTTTATTTAGTACAAAAAATACAATGCATCTTGGATGCATAAACAACATTTTTGTGCGGAGCACATTGATAAAAATAGAAACACATACGGCTTGGAGTCGTGGAAAATTTTATTTAAGAGAGTCATGCGAGGTTTAGCTATCACTATCATGTAAACTTAGTTTCAAACGACTTACATGAAACATTGGGTGTGCAGTCAATTTTTCTTGAAGATCAAGTTCATACACCAAAGAACCAATTCTACATACAATCCTGAAAGGTCCACAATAACGGGTAGACAGCTTATAGTGCTTCTCTATACGTAACGTCTTAGAATCTCTTGGAATCCTAAGATATACCCAGTCATCAACTTTAAATTCTCTTAGAGATCTCTTAAGATGGGTAGAGTGTTTAGCCCTATCCTGAGCACTACGGATACTATCCTTAGCCACTTGCAACATCTCTTGCATATCATGCAAAAAATCAACAACCTTCTGGATCTTAACAGACTTTGTCTCAACATTTACTGGAGATCTAGATTGAAAACTGTACATAAGCATAAAAGAACTGTAACCTGTAGCATAATGTTTCCTACTATTATATGCAAACTCAACCAGTGGAAGATAATCTTCCCAATGAGATTGCCAGCGAGAAACATACATCCTCAAAATATCTTCCATAGTTTGAATAGTCCTTTCTGTCTGGCCATCTGATTCAGGATTATCAGAAGAACTTAAACTCAAAGAAGTTTCAAGTTTATGGAATATTGATGACCAAAAGTGACCTCTGAACTTAGGATCTCTATCATTAACAATGTCACTGGGCAGACCATACAACCAAAATAATCTTTCAGCAAAGATCTAGGCTAATTCAGAAGCCTTTATAGTTGACTTGACTGGTATGAATGCAGCTAACTTAGTTAACCGATCTACAGATGAGATGTTATCAGAGTAGTACAATAGTACTACACTCTGGCTGATTAAGGTGTCAACAGAAAATCGAGAATTGTTCGATGTAATCGTGACTGTGCAGACAATTGATTAATCGCGTTCGCGAACTATTTGTTTCTAGACAGAAGTCCTCAACAACTAAAGCCCAACTTAATGGTTAAAGAAAACGAAGAGTTTTAGAACACGTTAGAAACTTATGTCAATGCCAATCAGGAAAACAGATCAAAGACTCAATTCTTCAAACATGGACTGTCATCTCATATGTATACATACAGCTTTATTCAATGATCGTGCTAGACTGTACCAAAGATAGTCGTTATTCGAGTGCCAAAAAGAAGGTATTCGCGACAGACGAATAAGATGGTTTTAAGACAGTTCTTTAGAGCATGCTTTACGGATACACAACAAATAATTGTAATGCACTAGATCATTTGTTCGATCAGAGAGTAAATCATGAAATGCATTAGAGATTGTTAGCAGATTCAAGATCACTCACACTCAGCAGTGCGGAGAACAAAGATAAGAGAGAATAACTCACAGAATTCTATTCACTTCATCAATCTCTTACATAAGCATAAACTCTTCTCTCTCGATGATCAAGACTGAAGTGTGAGATCTATATATGTTCTACGGGGTGAACACACACACCTCTAAAACAACAAGTGCGTCGCTCCCGCGAAAGGGTATAGTTAACAATTAGACTAAAAATATGTTCAACTATACCATAGGAGGTATACTTAACTATGAGTTAAAATTACTCTACTTTAAAATGTCTTTTCGTGTCTAGTCGTTTTGTATGGACGACCTAGTAAAGGTTATCCAAGACAATGTCTTTTCTTTTTAAAGGTCTTGGCCATAATTACAAGGCAAGTACTTAGGAGATATATCCCCGAAAAATGACTTAGGCCTCTTCATGATTTATACTTAACCAGCTCATATCTTCATTTTTGAGTATATCATGCCATAATTATGTTGATATTCAATATTTAACATTTTTGTGGCATCACATATCCCCTTCCTCAAATGTGAAATGTCCTCGTGAACATATCATCTTCATTTCGAGGATTATTCGAGAAACATTCTTGTTCGTCAGATTTTCGTTGAGGTGAAAAGATATTTCTTCGTGTATTTCGTTCTTTAGATATTTTTTCGTGTATTTTGTCCTTTAGATATTTATTCGTCTTAGAGAATATGTGTCTTGCTGTTTCTTTAATTGAATAGGTTGTTTTGAGTTGATCTTTGAATTTTTGATGAAAATTGGAATCAAACTTCAAAACATCTTTAAACTTCAAAAAGTCAGCATCCCATAGAAACAACACCACGACAAAGGCATGAATGAATATTCATGAATGATTCAGTTCATATAATTTCTGAGCAAGCTCCAAGTTCTGTTGAGCTTCGATCAAGAGCAAGTCTTCTTTTGATTTTGTATAGCGGCCAATTGGTAAGTTGCCGAAATCTTCTAACTTAACCAGGAGCAATGTTCCATCGAACAGCTCCTGGGTTTACTAGGTATCTTCATCTAAATCACTACGTAGAGTTATTTCTTTACAGTAACGAGCTGAAAATCTAATAAAATTGTTTTTAACATAAAGTTTCTGAACAAAAAATAATGTCTTCGTCGCAAAGGTACCAAACTGCCAAAATGTATATGTACAGAAGTGCTTATAACGTAATGACTTCCTTCTATCTTGCAAATTATGGCGAATCTCCACAAAATATTCTGGAAGGTTTCGCTCCCAATCCACATAAAGACTGAATAATTCTGGATAAGCCATATTTATATTAATTAGCAAACCTGCATCACTGAATGTATGACCACTGGTAGATCTTCTGTCATCAATATTACCTACCCAATTGGCATCTCTATAACCTACCAACATTGGCGCTTCAAGCTGATCATACTTCAAACCAAAATTCAATGTCCCTCAAATGTATCTGAGAATACGTTTAGCAGACTTCCAATGTGCTTGACTAGGATCTTGCATAAATTGACTAACAACACCAACAGCATGAGAAATATCAGGTCGTGTGTGTGCCAAATAAATCAAACTACCCACTAGCTGTCTATACAAATAAGCATCCACTTTCTCAGATTCATCATTTGCAGCAAGCTTCATGTTGACATCCATAGGTGTACTCAAAGGCTTACAATCTTGCAAATTGAATTTATAAAGCAAATCTCGTGCATATTTGATTTGTGTAAAAAAGACCATGTCTTTCTTTTGCCATACTTCAATGCCAAGACAATAGTGCATCAATCCTAGATCACTCATGTCAAAAGCTTTGGAAAGATCTGATTTTATTTCATCAATTAAGCTCTCATTACTTCCTGTAATAATCAAATCATCCACGTACAGCACAATGAACACTATATATAAATCTTGTCTTAAAATGTAAAGATTAGGATCAACATCACTCTTTACCATTTCCCTTCGCTTGAAGTGTTCATCAATGCAAGAGTACCACGCTCGTGGTGCTTGCTTCAATCCATAAATGGCTTTGTTGAGCTTACAAACGAGATGCTCTCTCCCTGGCTCAACAAATACTTGAGGTTGTACTAAGTACACCTCTTCATCCAGCACTCCATTAAGAAAAGCATATTTAACGTCCATTTGTTGGATCTTCCAACCATAGAAAGCAGAAATAGCAATGATAGAACGTATAGTTACCATCTTAGCTACGGGTGCAAAGGTTTCTTCAAAATCAATACCTTCATGCTGCTCAAATCCTCTCGCAACCAACCGTGCTTTATACTTGTTGAGTTGCCCATTAGCTCCATATTTGATCTTGTATATCCATTTGCAAGTGATAGGCATCTTACCATCAGGTAGCTCAACCAAGTTCCACATCCTATTTTTTGATATAGCTTCCATTTTTGTTTCCATAGCTTCACGCCACTCCTTGTGCTCCTTTTCTTTATCAAAAGTTTTTTGTTCTTGAGCCTTGAGCACAGAACCCATTAGGGCTAGATTCATCTCTAATCTTGCAGGAGGTTTTCGATTTCTACTTGGTCTTCTAAGCTCTCCCTGCTCACTTGATTTAGGAGTATCTCCCTTATTAGCATCACTTGTTACTGACAAGTACCACTTAGGCACTCTCCTAGGAATCTCATTATTGACCCTGTCTTTTTCCATTAGCTCTTCCATATCAACACCAACTTCTTTCTTCACTTGCACTTTAGCTTTATCATCAAAGGGATCAATTGTCAATTTTATTTGGTCATTTTGACCCATCTCATCAAAAGTAGCATCTCTGAAAATCACGATCTTTTGTGCATCTGTGTCATACATCTTGTATGCCTTGGCTCTTTCATCATATCCAAGGAAAATATACTTAACAGCTTTTGCATCCAGCTTCTTTCGTTTTTCATCAGGTACATGAGCGTAAGCATCACAACCAAATATTTGTAAATGAGAAACATTAGGTTTCTTTCCAGTAAAAGCTTCGTAAGGTGTCTTAGCCTCCACGAAATTTGTAGAACACCGATTCAAGATATGAGTAGCTGTGTTGCATGATTCTGCCCAAAAAGTATTTGGCAGACCCTTGCTCTTAAGCATTGCCCTAGCCATCTCCACAATGGATCTGTTTTTCCATTCTGCAACTTCATTCTATTGTGGTGAATAGGGTGTAGTGGTTTGTCTCTTGATCCCCTGATCCTTGCATAAATCTATAAACTCTGTTGAAAAATATTCACCGCCACCATCTGATCTGAGGGTCTTAATATAACAACCTGTTTGTTTTTCAACTAGAGCCTTGAACTCTCTAAACTTGGCAAAAGCATCAGATTTCTTGCTTATGAAATAAATCCAGATATGTCTACTATAGTCATCAATGAATGTGATGAAATAGTAACAACCACTAATGGACCTAGTTTGTATTGGTCCACATAGATCACTATGAACAAGATCAAGAATGCCATTGGCTCTTCTTGCTCCATCTTTGGAAAATCTCTCTCTATGTTGTTTTCCCAAAATGCAGCCCTCACAAATTTTTCCTTCAAAAGAGATATCAGGCAATCCAACAACTAGATTACCTCTTTTAAGGATTTGCAAGCTTTGAGCACTGATATGACCAAACCTTTGATGCCAAAGATCACTTCGACTATCAACAGTGCTTACCATAGCTTGAGTAAAAGATCTCGCATTCAATTTGTAGAGTCGATTCCCGTTGACTCTAGATCCTATAGCAATCACTTTGTAGTGATTCTTGATGTCTTTGACAAGACATTTGTCACTGTCAAACCCAACCTTGAGTTGTTGATCAGCCATCGTCCCAACAGATAGTAGATTGTTAGCTAAGCCAGGTACATATTGCACATTGCTTATATGCTTTATCTTCCCGTTGGCTAACTTCACTGGTACCACTCCAACTCCTTTAACAGATAGCAATTTGTGATCAGCTTGTCCAACTTCATCACCATTGTCAGTTTTCTTGAGTTCTGAAAACCACTCTTTCCTTGAAGTCATGTGCTTGGATGCACCACTATCAATGTACCAGGTATCCTTGGCTTCATCACTTGTCATTAATGTTGTAATGAACAATTTTGAACTCTCACCTGTATCATCTTCATATTGATCTTCATAATAATAGTCATCAAATTGATGTTGATCAGCATAATTTCCCGCTTGCCATTTGTCTTTTCTTTGTTCTATCTCCTTCTGTTTCTTGAAGCATTCACGCTCCCAGTGACCAGGTTTGTTGCAGTACCTACAATTTTCAGGTTTATTTTGTCTTGAATAGTCGTGCCTTGACCTCAGTCTTGATTCCAATTACCTCGATTCGGACTATCATTGACTTGCTCATGAGATTGTTGAAATGATCCTCGACTTGAGTTTCCTCCTCTCAATTGATACTTTCCACGGCCAAATCTTCCACCTCTTCCTCTAACTGCAAGAGCTTGATCATAGCTCCTGTTACGATGATTCAAGTTCTTTTGACGTTGTTCCTCTTGCAAAAGCAATCCACCTAGTTCTTTATGGGTTGGAAGATTCTCTCTTGTGGCTATACTCACAAACATTTGATGTGACTCACTCAGACTATTCAATGTCAATCACACGATCTCACGATCTTGTACTCACTCTCCAATTGCTGCTAATTGATCACGGATCTCTTTGATCTTCAGTATGTGATCGACAATAGTTGCACCATCATCCATCCGTAATGTATCAACTTTGTCTTTAGAAATAGTATTCGAGATGTATTTGTCGTTTCAAACAATGCCTTCAATGTATCCCATGTTTTTTTTGGTCCTTCTGAATTTGAGATATAGGGAATAATTGCATCTCTAACTGATAAGTTGATGACATTTTGGGCTTTCCGTCTTCTCCTATCAAATGCCCGCGGATCTTCTTCAATCACTGGCCTTGTCTCTTCACCTGTCACGATCTCCCATAGCTCCTTTTCCATCAAAATGTTCTTCAGTTTGCTTGACTCATTAAGGACATCCTCGTTTAGAGTTGCCATTACTGGATAGATGAGTATGGATCACAAATTTATTCACACCACAGAACTGTAAATTTTTGGTTGTACACTTGATATCGATACGACGTACGGGTGCACAACTGCTCGGAATCCTCTTTTACCTCTGGCGCGTCACTCAGATATTGGTATTGATATGTGATATCGGTATGATGAGCAGATGTACGACTTTTCTTGGTTTTCTTTACCTCTGGCGCGTCGATCCGATATTGGTACAAATATGCTATATTTGTATGACGCACGGATGTACGACTACTCAAGATTTTTTCTACCTCTGGTGCGTCGCTCCAATATTGGTACGGAAAAGATTAAAAATAGAGGGAATATAAGAACTTTCAGAGGGAATATTCTAGATTTTCCACTTCGGCGCGGCGGCTACGCCGCCTCCTCTTTGCAAAGATTTCGAAATGTGTGATCGTTCAAAAGATAGAGATCAGTATTGTGAAAAGTATGAAACCTTCTAACTCTAAATGGTAGTACTAGACATTGTCTAGTGTGATTTGCGGTACTCCAAATAGACAAATGAGAGATTTCTTGGCAAACCTCTCACACAAATAGCACTTTCCACAACAACTAGGAAGTATTGTAAAAATCTCTCCCACTCAACAGATTTTCGATTTGTCTGATGCCATCCTGGCCTTTCTGATGCCTCCCGAACTATGATTTTGTTTCCCAATGATGATTCTGAGCTCCAACCCTACGTCTCTCCAAGCTTTTACCTCCCGTGAAGGACTTTCTCACTTCATTGCAGAGCCTGTGACAAGCTGTATCCATTAATCAGGCACACAGGACTATTGCTACTCTGATACCATGTCAATAATTAGATATGCAACATAAAGCATTCACCATAAGCAATCACCACAAGAAGGCGGAAGAAGAACACGCACTGTCACTCTATCACACTACATCATACAGAATGTAAAATGTACAAATAAACCCTGAACCTTGATAGATAGAAAAAAAACCTACGAGTAGACTAATAGACTAGCCTACGGCTATTGACAGTTGGTCACAACTATCAATATTAATGTGCATTGTAAACAGTAACAATGAAGTCTATCATTGATTTCTAACAGTGGAGAATTTACCTCGTATGTGAACTTTGAATTCCTCCTCCGAAATTGAATGGATAGAGTTCACAAACTCAGTACTGACTTCAGAGAGGATGATGGAGAGGTCCACTTTCAAATCACCCAACCTGCATCGATCCAAAAAGGACTGGATGGATGCCAGGCGGATTCCTACGCGTGCTTTCCAGATGATATTAGAGCTAGAGCTTGATCCGGAAGCCACTGGTCGAATGTTTGACGATAGCTCCGTAGATCGCAATAGTTCAAAAAAGAGTGCTTTGATCGCAAAGAGAATGAGCACAGGAAAGCATAAACTCGCAGATAGAAAGTGTAAAGAAGAAAAATAAAAAATAACTCTGATAAGCAGTAGCGGTGTGGAAGGAATGATGATGTGGCATGGTGACTTGACATCTGTCACTTCCATTTATGGAGGACGTGCATGGCTCAGTGTTTGAAACTATACGATCTTCAATGACGGAAGACCGTTTGTGAAAAGAACAAAAAACTAATACTAAAAAAAAAACAATATTTGTTTTGATATGTGAGCGTATACACGTGTGAAAAATGATGATCGCGTGGCCATCTTCTTTAATGGAGGGATACAAAAGTATGTCGAGAGATTCTTGAGAGATTCTTGAAATTATGCTAGAAAGATTTTAGAAAGTTTTGCGAATCTTTCTCGAAGGATCTTAAAAAATGATACAGAAACTCATGAAAAATTTTCGAAAATTTTAGCAACATACTAGAAAATTTCTCGAAAAACTAGAGAAAATGCTATAAAGGATTCTAGAAAAATTATCGAAAACGAATTACGAAAATTTGATTAACAAATTTAGTGTCGCAAAAAAATCTCAAAAATTTCTCAAAAATACTTTTAAAATGACATTGAAAGATTGAGAGAAGTCAAGAAAAATTCTCGAAGAAAATTTCTAGAGAAAATAAAAGAAAAGTCGCAAAAAAATTTAGACAAGATGAAAGAAAATTCGCGATTAATTTCAGAAAAATACTAGAAAATAATAAGAATTAAAAAAATTCTGGTCAAATGTAGTATTTCTTCAGTCTGGACCCGTTAATACGTGTCGGTAATAGTTCACCTTCAAGTGATTGAAGTTGCACAGAACCATTGTCAAACACCTCTATGACTTTATAAGATCCAAGCCATCGCATATGGAGTTTTCCAGGGAACTTTTGATGGCGACTATCATATATCAACGCATAATCATCAGTTTTAAGATCACATTTTTTTATATGACTGTCATATTTCTTCTTTCTTTGTTTCTGGACTTCCTCCGTTAGTTTTTGTGAAGTCTCTCGAGCTTCAGCTAGTTTTTCAATATTAGTCAACCTTTCGTTTATACATTCTACATCTGTTCGTTGAGCTTGAATACGAAAGGTCTTCACCTCAAATTCAATTGGCAAAATAGGACGCATACAATACGTAAAAAAATATGGTGTCTGTTTCGTCGTGATTTTCTCTGTGTTGCAATAAGCCTAGAGAACTGATGGTAGTTTCTGATCCCAATCCGTTGCATGTGTAATAGTAATTTTAGTCAGGATCTTACATAAAATTCCATTAGCTCTTTCTGTCAACCCGTTTGCTTTTGGATTATATGGTGTAGTTTTTTTGTGTTTGATCAGAAAATAAGTTGTCAGCAACCGTATAGTGTCATTTAAAAAATGTGTACCTTGGTCACTTACTGGTTCGAGTGGACAACCATATCTTGTGGTTATACTTTTGAATAAGAATGTCGCGACAATTTTTGCATTGTTTCATTTCGTCGCCTCTGCTTCAACGTTCTTGGTAGCATAATCCGTTGCAACTAGAATATAATGACATTTCGTATGTCGGGTAACAGGTTTGATTGGACCAAAAAAGTCAATCTCCCACTTCTCGAATGGTGCAAGAGACATGATTGGTGTCAACGGCCAATTCATTACTTTTGTAGGCTTACCAGATCTCTGGCATGGATCACATGAACGAATAAAATTTGATACATCCTTGAACATTGTTGGCCACCAATACTTGGCAGTCAATATCTTAACTATATTCTTCAAAGCAAAATGTCCACCAGCATCTTCTGAGTGTAAGACTTTAACGACCTTTTTAATATCTTTAGTTTCGAGACATCTTCGTAGTTGATGGTCAACACCAAGCTTGTACAGAACATTGTTAATAATTGTATAAGGTGCTACCTTATATTGAAAAACAATCTTTTGCTCCAAATCGTAACCATCCGGATATATCTGATCCTTAAGGTAAGTTTGTAGATGAAATCTCGAATAAATGTTCGTCTGAAAAATCATCATTGATAGGGTCTTTAGTTTTTTTGGTGCTGAGTCGTGATAGATAATCAGCATTCGTATGATATTTTCCTTGACGGAGCTCTACTTGATAAGTAAATTCCTATAGAAGTAGAACTCATCGAGCAATTCGTCCTGATAGATCTGGTTTATTTACAAGATACTTAAGAGCATAATGATCCACATGAAAAATAAATACATATCCCAGCAAATAATGTCGAAATTTTTTAACAGTGAAAATCATGTCAAGTGCTTCCCTTTCTATAGTCGAATAATTCTTCTTTGATGCACTGAGTTGTTGACTCGCATAGTAGATGGGATGATCCTTCTTCTGGTTGTCCTTCTGACCTAGACAAACGCCAATAGCAAATGCAGAAACATCCACATAACTGTGAAATTAAATAGCCTAGTTGGGTGGTCTCATAATAGGAGCATTGATCAACCTTTGCTTAAGATCTTCGAATGCTTTCTGCTGTTCATCTGTCCACAAGTATTCCACTTGTTTCTTCAGTAGATGTGTAAGAGAGGCAGCACTAGAAGCATGATTTTGAATAAATCTCCTATAATAGCCAACATGTCCTAAGAAAGCTCTTAGTTCACGTAAATTGGTTGGTATCTGGAGATTCTTTATAAGCTCAACTTTATCTTTGTCGACTTCTATTCCTCTGTTAGATATTATGTGTCCGAGCAATATTCCTTCTTTCATACCAAAAAAACATTTCTCTGGATGAAGAGATAAACAAGTATCTCGACACCATTGCAATGTTAATTTCAGCTTCTGCAGGTGTGTCTTTATGTCATTGTATACACATAAATCATCAATAAATATTTCGAGAAAAGTTCTCAGGAAGGCAGCAAAAATCAACATCATGATTCGCTGAAAAGTCGCTGGAGCGTTACAAAGACCAAAGGGCATTTTGTTATAGGCATAAGTGCCCCAATATGTAGTGAATGTGGTCTTTGAACGATCCTCCTTTCGCACTCCAACCTGATTATATCCAGAAAAGCTGTCACATAAACTGTAACGCTCTTGACTAGCAACCTGATCTAGGATGGAATCAGTGAAAGGCAGAGGATGATGGTCCTTTCTTGTGGCAGCATTGAGTTTGCAAAAATCTTGGCATATTCGTATTTTGCCAGTCTTCTTCTTTGGGACGACAACAATGGGTGAAACCCATTCACTACTTAAGAAGGAATAGATTATACCTGTCTTAAGGTGCTTGTTAAGTTCGTCCTTGACTATGAGAGAGTACTTAGAATTGAGACGATATGTCTCTGTCGAATAGGTATAGCATCTTCCTTAAGATCAATTCGGTGCTCTCCGAATTCTGCAGGTATACCCTTCAAATCGTCGAGCGACTAGGCAAAAACGTCTTGATACTCCTTCAATAGTTCACCTTTTTTACTTTGCCTAATTTAGTGAAGTTTTGTTACTTTTAGCTATCTTCTTGATTTTTGACTAGTTTTCTTGATTTCTTATATTTCCATTGTAATTTGATGTTTATGAATGAAATAGAAGTTTTAATGCTAAATTTGTCACATGAAAATTTTGGTATAAGAATATTAGATCTTTTTCCCATCAGATTTGGTGGTTTTTGTTAAGTTTGGTAGAGTTGCTTGTCCTAGTTTTCTTGTTTTTTCCAATTTCCAGCAGGTTTTGATTCAATTTTTGACCATATAATCTTCATTCTTTGTGTGATTTCTTATTTTAGATCAGTAGATCTTTTGTTTATCTTCTTGGAGGTACTAAGATTTTTTGATTTGGAGTTGTAATGACCAAGTTATGGCCATTTAAGTGTTTTCATTCCAATTTTAGCTAGTTCAATTTTTTGTAGTCAATTTTTTTTCATTTTTGGCTGTACTTTTGGGCAAATTTTATGATTGTATTTTTAAAGGATTGTAGATCTAACTCTTAGCTTGAATCTGAGCCAATTTGTAGTCAATCTGGTTGAAAATTGAGGGAGATATGGCAATTCTTGTGAAGGAGGTCTAAAACTAGTTTTGGCAGAAACTTGGGAGGAAGCACTTCATCTTTTCATTTCTGAAATTTTGTTTCTTTGTTAATTTATTCTCAATTTCTTCATTTGAAGTCTTTTGCCAGATTCACTTAAAAAAAAAAAACCTAACCCTACCCTCGCTCACCTTAATCATGCCTTTGCACAGCCCTATAACAGCCCTAATCCTATCCGATTTTCTTACAACATCAGTTCCTTCCTCAACAGCAGCCTTGGGCGCATTTAGTTTTCAATTCAGCTCCTACCTGTATGATGGCAACTCCACCTGATAGCTTGGCGATTCTCTCATTCTTCTTTTTCTCATAATCTTGCTCAGCAGAGATTATGTACATCTGGCAGCGAAGTGATTTTAATCAAGCAATAGGTGTCTTCTACATTGACAGGAACCTCCCGAAACAAATTAGAAAGAAGTTTGTATTGACGAAGATAGAATAATCTCTGCTACGATCACTTCACAATTTTTATACTGTTCCAAAGCAATCTGCACCCAACTTCTCATTGAACTTTTTTGTTGCTACTGACAATTGCATATAAGTGAATCTAATTGACTAACACGGAAGGCCTTCTCAATCTCCAATACCACCAAGAGATCAAGACCAAAAGCATTACTGCAACTGTCAAACCCGATTAACTATATTTCTGTCCAGAAAATTATACTTCATTTTGCCAATAGTCATCGAAATAGTAAGCCGATTTGCAAGGCTGCATTCGAGTTCCTTCTGATTGATTACTTCTTGTGCGCAGGTTCTGCAGTAGAGGTTATCCTAACATAACATCCAAGGAATTTAATTCGCGCTTGGTGCTACAACGAGGAAAGTAAACTCGCTATTGATAAGTTAAGATCTGAGAGAGTCTTAGAGAGTGCATTTGAGCCATGATATATGATTCCTCAACGTAGTCTAAATATGCAGCATTCCCTCTCTCAGTTTTGCTTGGATCATTGGCTTCGCTGCATGTCATTAAGCATTGAGAGACGATATGATTGCTTTTGAAAGCAAACAAACCAGCTATTTTCTTATGCAACAATGCTCTCAATTGGGGTGTTTCTTTGTTGTGATGAGTTACTGGCTATTTTTGAAAGCAAACAAACCAGCTATTCCCAATGGTTCCTACTATTTTCTCACCAACATGTTTCATGGAACCCAAATCTCATTAAATCCAATTTGTTATTTTTCTAAGCCCCTTTTTTCTAAGTCCATAGGTTTTTATTTTCTAACCTCCCTATCTTCCCCGTTTCAAGAACAACGTTCCCTCTAGTCCAAGGGCAAACTTCCATGCCAAAGGCAAATATCGATCGAGATGTTTTGAGCAAACAAGATTATGAATCTTCTAATGAAGCTAGTGATTTCAAGGAAGAAAGCAAAATTCTTTAATATTGATCTACCTTCCATGGAGACAAATCAATATCAGCAAAGCACCAATGGACAAGTGGATGAAGACCAATTTGAAAATCCAGATCAAGTCTTGTTTGATAGTTGTAATGATCAAGTCAAAGGTCAAAATAAAGAGGTATATTATGAGCTTCTACAATTGTAGCTAACAAATCATGGAGTATAATCCGATTGTCGAGAATTACATTCTACTCCACAAATTAGTGGTTATGACCCATATTATTGACAATGATCTATTTGGATTAATTTCTGAATATGGATCAACTAAGTGGTATAACACTGATACAAAATTCAAATACCAATACAACAACGAGCTTTTCGATGATGAAATTGGTACTAACATTGCTTCCATGAAGTCAATAATAATATATACATCCTAAGATCTGAAGCAAATTCATATTGGGCTACCAACAAATGAGTCTAATGTGATATCAACGGAAGGATTCGGTGCAAAATCATCCAATATTTTTGCATTAGAGGATGTTATCAATCCTATCAACAAGGAAAACAGGTTGACATGGGTTATTGGAGCTAGCATGAGCTTCTCTGATGAAAACGGACAGTGTGCTCTCGTTATTCCACCAATCGACGTGCCGTCAACTCCAGCAGCAAGCAAGCAGTAGGGTACAAGGAGGAGTAATTTGCCACTGAAATCTTAAAGAGAGGCGAAAGAAAGGCCAAAAAGTCTAAGAGAAAAAATCATCATTCTCTCTTTATAGAAGACATTTTTTTGGAGATGTGAACCCACAGTCCTTGGTGCCGTAGTAGTACTCGGATGCAAGCCGGAGGTCGTGGATAGAGCCGTACAACAAAGAGTGCATTGGATCGATTTGTGGCAAGTCTCTTCTATAGCTAAAATCCCTCAAGCAAGCGAAGGAGAGAGAAATAGGGCATGCGAGAGACCTTGTGGCCCCAGTGCAACTGAAACCATAGCGTATAGAGGTGCATAGCGCGCTGAGAGACAAGCGCTTAATGTGTGAATAAATCTGTGGCCATCAGATCGCGTTTTGGTTTAACTACGGTGGAGCTCAAGAGTGTTATCAACCTTTGGATCACGGTCTATCATTGGATAGAGAACGATAAAAGAGCTTGAAGAATTGAAAGGGTCCGAAAGGTGGATTGCCATACAACTTTTCTAATAGTCTTCAAGTTCAAAGTGTGAAAGGGACTCGACAAATGAAATTCATTTTGAAGGGAACTTAACTTCAGTCTGAAGTTTTAAAAATTGCTTTGCGAAGGAATTTTTGCCCATAATTTGGGCCGTACTTATCAGATTTGACCTAAACGAAGGGCACCTGGACTGTATCTGCAAGTATGGTACTATAAAACAAAATGATTACCACAAAGAAATCGCTCATTGAATGCCATAATTCATTTGTCCCTTTCAAGGAGCGAATTGTTGGTAGTGTGCGGCATTTTTGTGGTTTGAAGTGAAATTGGCTTTCAACTTGCCACCTAAGCAAGGGAGGCATGGTAAGAAAACAATAGCAAACTAGGATTAAATTGAAGTGTGGTATCCATTCTTGGGTGCGTTATAATCTGCTACACATTATGCTTTCAACGCAAAAATAACAAAATTTTTTTTGCATAATTTTTCTCCTTATTTTTTACATTCTATTTTTCCTAGAGTGCCAGAATTTTTCAACAAAACAAAATAGCTTTTCTTTTTCAATTTTTGATTCTAGAAATGAGAAAGCTACTGCACGCTCGAACCAATGACAAGGTTAACCATTGGCAAGCTCTTATATCATGCAAAAAATTAGATCATGCACGCCATTCATTCCATAAGAGTGATGAGAGATAAAACATTCTCATAGCTTATATTTCACAAGAGAGCACTACAATAAAGATATGTGAGAGAGAGGGAGGAGGTAATAGCTCCTCACAAATATCCAGCTAGGTCCCTTTCACAAAGCGAGGGTTTATCATTGACATTCATTGCATATGACACTTGAGGCTTATTTTCCTAATATAATGACATTAAGGCACACAAGCCCATAACAAGTAGTATATTAAATTTGGATATTTAGGGGGGCGCGGGGGGGGGGGGGGGGGGGGAGAATGCCCTCCTAGGGCGGATGCCCTTCCTTGGGTGGAACGTTCGAGGGGGCATCCTTCCTTGGCGTGAAATCCGTTTTAACATTTTTTTTTTCTTTTGTTGTAAATTTGTTTTACACGCACCTTCCGGGCGAAATGCGTGTAAAAAAGGTAAATTTTTTTACGTGCACCTTCTGACATCCTGAAGGTGCATGTAAAAATATTTGCCACAAAAAGTTTTGCCCCACAAATTTGGTTTTGTGAGGCTCCACCATTTTCTTCATTAAAATGCTTTTCAAAAGTGGTTTAGAACTCATAGAATGTGCATAAAGAATTTGGCACAACATATTGGGCCGTAAACATATTTTTAACTAACAATCTTCTATGCTTGAAAGAAGTCTTTTTAGTGATCTTTACACCTAGTTCAATAGGCGTTCAATTATGACTTGGCCTAATGACCTTGCTAAAATTGTAAGGTCACTTTATCGAGTGTAAAGGTCACTAAAAAGAGCATTTCCCCAATACGTAATGGATACTTTGTGCCTATTCGCTCACATTTTGAACAAATTAAAATACAAAATAGGCATCTGTTTTTTTAAAGAAAAAATTGCTGCCCATTCCAACCTGCGCATCAGGCGCCAGGTTGTCACGTGGCAACGTCAGAGTGGTTGGAAAAAGTTAAACTGATGAATATGCTTCATAACGAGCATGTTGAAATTTTCAAAGTATCTAGAAAGCGCCGGGCACAGGCCATTCTGCCTGGTAATGATTTCCAGAAATTTTTTAGGCGCCAATTCTATACTACATAAAAAATAGTAACCTAAACAAAGAGATCGAGACATCAGAGCCAATTTGCCATTTTTTACGGGCCTCGTCTAAAAAAGTTCTAGAAATCCTTACTGGGCAGAATGGCCTGTGCCCGCCCCATTCCATAGTACATAAAAAATAGTAACCTAAACAAAGCGATCGAGACATCGGAGCCGTTCGGCCTCGATCCGCCATATCTTACTCGACACTTAATTCAAATAGTTAAAAAGTTGCAAGAACATAAACTTCATCCAAAAAACTCCGAGACAAAAAAAAAATGGCTCCTCGTTTTGAGATATGCAGAGAATTCTCCAGTTCGTACGGACATATCCCTCCAGTTCGTACGGATGTACTCCTCAAGTTCCTTGTACCTTACGGTGAACAATACATAAGGTGGAATCACGAAAAGGTTTAGGGGTTCTCGCTAGCGGCAGCAGCAGCAAGTGCATTTGGTAAATCTCTCTATTCAGATCACCAAAAGCTACCGCTGATTGCCTTTGCGCGTCTTCTCTGCAGCCAAATTCAAATCAGTAGCAGCAGGATCAGGATTCCTGGGGTTGGCGATGGCTGGGTGAGGCGCTGATCATAAGAAACGAGGCGTTATTGGTGGAGCTTGAGGGGAAAAAGAAGAAGGCTGCTTATATTTTAAGTTTTAGAGGTAGGTGATATGTAAGCCCACATTGCCAGTAACACGGGTCCAGAGATGAATGTGAATAGGAATGTCGAAATCAGGTAGATTCACCTGTTTGTATGTATGTACCTTATTACTGAATGGATTTCGATAACTGGGCATGGTTTGAAGCTTCTAGGAGTAGGATAGTGCATGGAAATGGCGTGCGCTTTACTGTATTTTGTCCACATTTTCGTTGGCATTCTGGTTTGCCCAGTGCCTTGCTTCTCATTGAGCTCTCACATCAATTCTTGTTGATCCATTATAAGGCGAAATGACATTCCACGATAATGTTTGTACCTTATCCGACAACGCATGTTTTCTAGAAAGCTATACTCGCCGTTTGAAGGTGATTTTCAAGTTCTCCAATGCAGCAATTACTGAGTAATTTCTCTTTGCACGTCCCACTGGTTTTAGCGGGTTTTTTGACTTAGTAGGTATTGGAATTTACAGAAACAGAAGGGCTTCGACGGAGTAAATTATGAACCCTCTTGGTACCAACATTGCGACGGTTTTTATGTCATGGAGTATACTAGTAAAAAAACTCACCACTATCTTGCTTAAAACTTTCACTCATATTTTGAGGGCAGTAAATTTTCTACATGCCAAATAGAGAGAGGTTACATTTTGTTGAAAAGAGCTAGCACCCGTTTAGGCAAGAAATTGCGTAAGAAAGAGATGTCTCAAGTCGATCTTCCTTCTTCTACATCCTTATATGACTCTAATGGAGATCTCTTCTCAAAAAAATGGCTATTCATCACTCTCTCTTAAGATATAAAGCAACTAAATCACCTAGACAGCTAAGGGGCTGGTCAATAGCACGCTTGGCAAGTGAATGAGAGTGAAAATACAGAGCCAGATTCAAGGCCAGTTTTTCTGATTTCCTCAAAGTCTTTGAGAACAGACATCCGATGGCCAGACTCCAGAGAAAGATCTTTGCTTAGCTCGATTGTGGCTACTCAGACGAGATTAGGATATCTGTTGATTGTTTGGAGCTGGGCATATCACCCAGTGGCACTGATGTTGCAAGGGTACCTCCATGGCTCATCTTGAAACATGTTCCGCAAAGCTGACGCTTGGGCTTGTTTGTTCGATCTGCACACACATTTAAACGTTGATTTTCATTTTTTGACCTTGCACACTCTTGCACTTATTCTTGCTCTTGGCGGGATTCGGATGCAAAGCTCCAAAGTATGTTTTGTGGACACGTTTCTAGTATGCATGTATGTGGAAGTGAGTCTCCTCCTCGTTTGTAGAAATAAGTTAATTCATCTCAGATCCAATTTGTGAAGACTCGACCAATTGCAATTGGAACTGGAAACTCTTTTAAGCTTGGAGGTAGACCTTTACTGTCACGAGAGAATGGTAGTGTAAGGGTGATGGATCTCGTGTCTAACCAAGAGATGGACACATGTTGCGGGACAAGGATCAGTGCAGATTTATGGCTAATAGTAGTGTTAGGGGGACAATTTGCATGTGAATTAAGGTCAAGAGTATGTATGCATTTGCTCTCCAATGAGTCTATGCAACATACTCTCCAATGAGTCTATGCAACACATATAGTTGAAGCGATCCCCTCACTTTTGCGAGGGACATATGCGTTGGCATTTTCTTCTATAGTAATGGTGGAATTATTATCGGTCTTTCATAAAGTTCAACACGTTTTGTAGGAGTGTGCAGATTGCTATCAACTTGACACCTATCGTTGAAAAGGAAAAACTATTGATTTGTTGGGTGTATATCTCCTATGATTAAATTGAGTCTGATTTAGCCAGACGGCTTGACATGTGCACTTTCTAGAATTTTCTAGAATGGACGACTACTTATAAATAGGGAAGTGGGAAAGGAGGATAAGAGGGAGCCAGAAGAAGACAAAAAGGATTAGGAGAACAGAGTCAAAGAGATTGAGAGAAGAAGAAAAGCAAGATGGTAGAAGAAGAAAATTTACTATTGGCTTTGGGTATCAAAACTTCAAGAATCTTTCATTGTAATAAAACCAATCTCTACTGTATTGGTAGCAAGCTAGTAAATGCTAACGATTTCTAGACCGAGCTTCTTGTATTGAAAGATATAACCTTGGTCCAAGCTGATTTAGGCAACACAATATAGCCACTTAGGAGGATCTCTTTGTGGAACCCGTTACAGTACGGTGTGGTCCCCAACACATCATTGTGTAGCCAAAGGTCTTTAGAATTGTCATTGATGATCTAAGTCACTGATAGTTACTCCTATCACCTAAACTAATCTTCCACATGAATTCCCAAGGGAAAGCCAGTCCTATCATGGACAAACTTGATGGAGCTAATTACCATTTGTGGAAATTTAATATGAGAACCGTGCTAATGGCTAAGGAGTTGTATGACGTTGTTACAGGTGCAGAGGGAATAGCTGAAGCTGACAACGCAGCAATCTCCAGATGGAAGCTGAAGGATGGCAAAGCATTTGCGCTAATCATCCTCAACATTTCGGATACTCAGAAGAGTCTAACAAAACAAATGTCTTCAATGATGACAGTATGAAGATACAACATACAACAAACAAATCGAAGAGAAGTTTAGTGTGGGCATGACAAAGGTTGGACAGACTCCTAGGATTGATGCTAAAAGGCTATTGATTCTTGGATGGATGTGTAATGAGGCCAAGGTCAAAGTGGTTTTTACTCTTCAAGGAGAGGTGTCAAGTTTACTGATGTTCAATCGAGGTTACATCTAGGGCTCAACAAGCTTACCACACACTATGCTGAAAGAGGGAAGTTTGGGGCTCAGAGAGCTCACTACCCATTGTGCCAAAGAAAGATAAATTTAAAATTTAGGAAGCTCAACAAGAAGGTGAGTGGGAAATGAAAGATTAGTTGTTCAAGGAGCTCACATAGGTAAATGGGTGACAAAGGCATATTTGGAAAGGCCAGTACCCTTTGTTGCTCACAGTAGTGTATATACAAGTTTTACGTAAAGTATTTCTCTCTACACTTTTCCATTGCCAAAGCAGCTCTAATTTTTCAATTTAATAAAAGAGACGATGATTTAAGCTTTGACCCACTAAGTTAAGGCTTTGCATTTCAATAATAAGTTTTGTGAATTGAGTATGTGCCTAAGCTAATCAGATACTTGCCTGGATGAGGATAACTTTCTCAAAGGTGGGGAGGATGCGGTAATGCTGGCTTGGGAGCATCAAGAATTCTCCCAAAAGACTCATTGAGGTGGCACTCCCAGTCCCTGAGCAAGTCTAGACATAGCTAAGCCTTCGACTTGTGGACGAGCCAATCACTTAGTTGTTGTTGTCAAGCTAGCTTTGGAGCTTAAGTCTTGACCTAGACAACTATTGGAGCTTATTGTCAAGGAGCCAGATTGAAATCATGTTGGTTTTTCCTTGTTGGCAGACTAGCTTGCAATACCAAATCAGCACAATGTTTTTGGATAGAGTGGACACGTTAACATTGAGTATAATTGTGGGGGGAGATAGGGACTTAACAACTTTGCAACTTTGCAACTAGACATGCTTTAGGACTTCAATGCTAAGTTTAGGTCCTCTTACTAGGATCGGCTAGGCTCTATGCCTAGCACATGTTCATGGATCTAGAGACCAACTAGCGTCGATTTGAATGTATCTTCTCAATTTGATAAAGAGAGATGTGTGTTGGTGTTGATTACAATTATTGATTTCACCTCTGTGCCAGGTCAAAGTGGAAGAACAGTTCGTGGGTTGGCATGTTGGCTTGGGTGGGTATAGAAAAGACTCATGATGTGTTGGTTTGGTTTGAGAGCTTGCTTAGAGTGTTCGTAGTTAGCTTTGTGAGCTCGTGTTGGATTGGTGTGAGGGTGATCTTTGCTGCATTCGCGTTAGACGTCGAAGTCAGATTAGCCTCTTGGGAATGGTTGCCATTGGAGCCAGTGTTGGTTGGGATGTTGGCCATGGTGAATGATTGTTTGGTTTGTGAGGCAAATAGTTGAAAGCAAAAAGCCTCCCATGCTATGTTGCACGTTCCGTTCTGGAATGCTATCCGGAACACGATCTAGAACTTGATCCGGGAAATCCAATTAGGGTTTTCTAGAATGCAATTTTTATTTTTTTTGGGTGCCAATATGGGTATCAGATTAAAGGTGTTTTCAAGAGCAATTCACTTATCTAGTTTGTCGGAGTTCCAGGAGGAGTGCGGTCCAATTTTGGGCCATTAAGTGATTCTTTATCTAACATCTCTATTTATGTATTATGTGAAATGAAATCACATGGAACCTTATTGAGTGATAGCAAACCGACAACAATTATGAAGCATAAGCACCCATCTCAGATCTTGTAACAAAAAACGTGAGTCAACTCAACGTGCTCAACAAAATATGAGTACATTATACAGTGCCAACGTCTATGCAGTGTGATTTTTGCCTCTTTCCAGTTTATCAATACGTTGTTCTTCTGATGCATTCAATGATGATTTCCGAGTTCATTTAATACTAACTAAACTACAAAAGAAAAAAATTCGGCCACTAGGCTTTTTCCCCCCCAGTTTTGTTTTTGCAATCCGGGTCGTGGATCGTTGACGTTCCGGAACATTTTTGCAGCGGATCGTGATCTGCTGCAACATTGCTCCCATCTCCCTTGAGGCACCCATACAACAACAAGCTACATGTGAGGAAATTAAGAACATTTTCTCCAACAAGCGAACCTACTTGGGAATAAGAAAATTTCTTTTGGGAACCTCTCATTTATTATCTCTCTATCCTCAAGGACAAGGATGCTCGAAGTGGGAGACTCTTACACTCGAGCTTATTTTTGTCCTTCGACATTAAGCATTTTGGTGATAACATACATACTCTTTTTTTATGGCATTAGTTTGATACACCGTTGCTGGTGGCATCCTCATTACCTTAGGTACTTTTTGATCTTTTGGATGCTATTATAGAACCTTCTTTTTTTGACATTTATGGGATGTTAATTAGCATATTGATCTTATGCCTGCTGTGATTCCTCCCTCCCATGCTCCCTTTTGTATGTCTAAGTTTGCAGCACATTGCCAAGCTTCTGAACTCTTACGTGTCATTGCCAAGTGTGTCATTGTCTATTTTGACGACATTCTCATTTTTAGGACCACTGTTACAGCCCATGTATCCCACTTATGGTTTGTCCTATTCCTCTTGACTGAACAACAAGTATATGGCAAATGTTCTAAATGCTCCTTTGGTGTTATTGAAATTGAGTTCTTGGGTATGTTTGTAATTCTATAGATCGCCTTGACCCCAATAAACTTCAAGTTATTTATGCTTTGTCTGTCCCTTTTGATGTCCATGAGGTTCGCATGCTCAAATGCCAGTTTGTCTTCGACACCATTAAGACTATGCTTACCATTGCTCTTGTGCCGTGCCTTCCTGACTTTGACTACTAGCACTTTGTTGTCGAGACTTATGCTACCTCTACTGGTTAGGGGCTTTGCTAACTGTCTTTGTTCCTATGAACAATGATAATCTACCCATGAGAAAGAACTACTCACCATTATTTTTCTACTTAGAAAATGGCGCTATTATCTTCTACGGGTTCCTTTTGACATTTTTACTGATCACCAGTCCTTACCCTACCTTTACATTCAAAAAGACCCTAGTGATCACTAAAATGTTTGGCTCCAAATTTCCATTCTTTCAATTTCGATATATCACAAGCCTGGAAAGAGTGCCTTATCCCATCTCCCTACCCTGATCTGTAGTCTTTTCACGACCACTTTTCCTTGGTATGATGCCCTGCCCCTTGCCTATACTACTATCTTGGTGACATTTATGCTACTGCTCGACAATCATCTTCCTGCCATCATCATGTGTAGCTTGATGTCAACCTATTGAAATATAATGCCTATTTTACCCCTTTTTGGCTTGTATACTTGTAACTTTAAGTTGTGCATAAGACATGGGGGTAAATAATTTACATACATAGTACACCCGACAAGTAATGACAAGTAGGTTAAAGACCCATGTGGGGTCTAGAGCTAGAATAGGAAAGACACCACCTCTATGCTTTACTTGTCTAATTGTAAGTAATGTGAATATCTAATGAGCAATTGAAAAGAATCTTACCATTAGAGAAGACAATATTCTCCTATTTGGCCAACATTTGACTTTTCAAAATCTTGACTTTTGAGGATCAAAATTAATTCGTGAAATATGTTTGGATATTAGTATAGCATGTAAGTTTACTTACACTTCGAATAATAAACTTCAAAATCAAGATAAAAAACATTTGACTCTATAATAAATTTTGATGTAGAGCTCCATTTGGATGCATCAATAGTCTCACATCTATATTACCTTATATTGCCACTAGTAACTATGGACACACTTGGGAAGTAGACATTAATTATAACTCAATAGTCTTACCTTAGTCAGTACAACTGCAAATCTCATTACGGGTCTAGTCCTAACATGAACCCAATTGAGTAGCCAACAAACCAAAGAATATGGACTTGTGAATTACCAAACGTTACTTAGTTCAGCTGTAAATTTCTAACTTGAACCCAATTGAGTAGTCAAATGAAAAGGATATAGACATGCAAATCACCAAACCCAACCATGGAGCAAATTCATGCTCACTTCCGGGCTAGGAGTTATTCCATACACGACATCCTAGATTTCTTCCTTAGGGACTAACCATGATGTCCCATATTGCCATAGTCCAACTCTTTTAGAGTTGCCTCACCCAAATGTTGGAGGATCCATGGTTTAGGAATGAATGACTAATCTTACTCGTATATAGCTACAATCCAAGCCATTTTTCCAGAAGAGATGGTATTAACAACTTCTCATGCATGTCCAAGTTTTGGTGCTTATTTTGACAATTAAGCCCTAGTTTATCCTATATACGCTAAGCTTTTCTCAAAAAAAACTCAAATTTATTTGTAGATCATGGAAATTTTTTATATTGCATAGTACAAAATGTATTCTTTCTTTGTAGTGCCTCTTTTGGATTTTGCCGAATACGTTCGTTGCAATGACTTAATCACATTGTTTTATTTTTTAACTTACTGAAATGTTTTTGCTTCTGTGGAATTGGACCTGAAACTACTCGAAACCCATTTAATCATTAATCCTCTATGTTTTCTCTTTGTACTGATACCCATATTACATGTATTTACAAAGGTCAATAGTAAGGACCTTATTGTAGGAACAACAAGGATCCAAAATTTATAGAAAATGATGCAAAAGCAAGAAAATCTGAAGTGACAATAATTATCAGTAAGTCACTTCTAGTGATTCAAATCAAAATATGTACCATGCAACATTAGTGCTCCATTATAGTAAACATAGTAATATTAAGCATCTCCAAGCAAAATGCACAGAAAGAAACTAGCAAAATGGGAATTCAGGCCCCTATTCTCTCAGACATCATTCTTGTTTGGTTTGTTTCGTGCAGGATAATTAAAATGGGTAGTGGAGATGGACAACTATGGCTATTACAATGTTTAAGTGGGACCTTGGATGCTAACCAAGAGATTCGGATTGCTGCCGAGAATGCTCTGAAACAGGCATCTATTGAACAAGGTTTTGATCTTTATGTCACTGTCACCCTTTTTAAGGAAATAAACATTTTTTGTTTCTTCTGTCTTGATTGCTTTAGTCAAATGCCATTTGGGTGCTAAAGTGCACGGACTAAAACACATCCACATCATCTCTTCATTAACTTTTCAAATTCCTTTCTTGCTTGGCAATTTGTAGATTATTTTGTTTTTCAATTGTCGACATTTATCATTTCTTCATTATTGTGCCTATGCATGTGAATCAACAATCGTGTGTAAATCTACAAAGTAGTTGTGGGACTTGATGCCAGAAATCTTTTGTGCTCCAGCCTCCTTTTTGTGTGCACCAAAGCATGTCCATTCAAGACGAAATGTGAGAGTCTTCTTGGTCGCTTTTGCTCTTTTCTATCACAAACAATTGTCTTAAAACTTGTGGCATTCTCATCTAGGTTATGGTGTGGAGCTAGCTAGAGTCATCGTCAACAAGGAGTTGCCGGTTGGTTTTCGTCAGATATCCTTCCAAGGGATGCTAATGTTTATAGCTTTTATTTAAATTAGTCGTTATTACTCAAATGTGAATAGTTGGTGGTTCTCATTGACGATGCATGAATAAAGACATTTGGTTCTTAGTTTTGGGATTTTGGTTGTAATTTCTCAGCGTATCTATTTTTGTAGCATGAATCAAATTGTTGAGTTATTTAAAAATTGGTCAAATTATAGCTCATGGATGGTAGCCTTTTTAAAAAGCTAAAACCATGACATTGTCAATTATGAAAGCTATTAGTTGGTGCATTACATGTCATAAAGTTTACCTTATTCTTCATTTTGAGAAGCTCAAGAGGGAAAAGAAATATCAGTAGAATGAATTGGACATCATCATTTTAGAGTCGCACCAAGCAAATACATAATAGTGGATGATTGAGATCTTTTAGTAATCCGAAAGGGATGTTATTCTCAATGTCTGTTAAATGCCATCTGTCATGCCCACGACTGGTCCTGGGTCGCGTGTCCACGCTAGAGATCAATAGACCAACAACCCATAAGTTAATTGTGACTATAAGGGAATTGGGGTCCTTATGTGTATAAGGTCATAAGTTGTAGGCCTAAACTCTTGATGGTGGATTTATATGGGTCTATCATTGAGTCAATGGGGAACTGGATGATGTGGCCCAGATAGGCTGCTGAGATGTCCAGTGAGGTGTCACAGGTGAGGAGGGAGGGGGGGGGTGAGTGTAACTTAAGTGTAATAGCTGAATGTTCAATGCAAAAAACAATTTGCATTTTGAAAAATTTGTGACTTTTTCCATTAGCTTGTACAACCATCAAGATTATAATAGATTCTAGAGAACAAGTCTGGGCCTTGAAGACTCAAATGGAATGTCCTCAAGCCTTTCGCAAAATCTAGAATCTATGATCTATCAACAATGAAAAAGTGTAGCTTAACATCTGTGATATATGCATGAGTGGCAGAATCTTTGGTTGTGGCATTCTCATAATCTGCACCATCCTCTGCTCTCTCAATATCATCTGAACTTGCATGCTCAAGCCCAATGAATTGCTCCTCGGTGACCTCCCAGCTGATGCCGTTGAGGAGTTGCAACTTTGCATTGACAAAGACTAAACCATTCATCTTTGTAGTGCTACGACGATTCCTCTTTTTGAAAGCTATCGAACCTTCAAAGATTTTCTCTTAGGAGGCCAAGATGATGAAGACTGAAAAATATTTTACAGCAATTGGGACTCAAAAAACTCGAGTTGCAATTCTGTAGGTAGTTAATAAACTCTATATTCATGTTTGCAGCTTTGTAGGATTTTAAAGTTAAGCTGTCAACAAGACAACATACAGAAACTACCAACTTTTTGTTTGTAGAATATAACTCAAAGTGTGAATTCATGAAATGAGTGGCTGCAGCAGAAGATTAGGTTAGATGCCTATATTTGTGTTCACGATTCAAAGTTAACTTGTTAACTAGACAATGTACAGAAATTGCTAAGTTTTTATTCGTAGAATATAATTTTAAGTGTGATTTCCTGGAAAGAGTGACTGCAGAACAGATTACTGTGTTTGTAGTTCAGGCTCACAAGGGAAGAGGTCAACTAATTCGATTAAACACCAATTTTGCAGATTAGTTTGCATAATTTTCTCTTTCATGGTTATTTTAGGTTGAGTCTTTGCCAAGGACAGTGTTCTGGTCTTCTATAGTGAGAACCTGTCATTTTCTGTTAGCATGTGATTTTACCTTGACAGCAATGCACCTAGCTGGCGTCCTTTTGAAGCAGTACGTGAAGCAACATTGGCAAGAAGGAGAAAATTATACTCCACCTACAGTCCCATTTGTGGATAAGGTTCGTGTTCAAAGTTTTTGTTTCTTTGATCGAACCATCATAAAGAGGTTAGAGCAGGAAAGTGCTAGCTTGACTGAAATGGTTTTTGCAAACCTAATCATAAAATTTTTAAGTGGGTAAAGCATCTTGAACAATTTGCATTTCTTTCAAGTTGAGCAAAGCAGATATCTTCACTCTTGATGTGCATGAAACTTGGTAGGGCTTATTCTCATATCACAATAAAGTGTACTGAGTGGCAGGCTTGCATAAATTTTTTTGAAGTACAGGATCATCAACATGGAGCTTCTTTGAGTTGTTGTAGCACTTTGGCATAGGATCCATGTTGCTCCTGACATCACTGCATTTGAGAAGTGAAGTTTTTAAACTCACAAACTTTGATAGCGTGGCACGTGTTATGGTTCTCCAATCTTAGGCAGCCATACGCAGCCTTTTGCTGAGTGCTCTGGACGATCCTTGTGGGAAAGTCCGTACAGCTGTGGGAATGGCAGTTGCCTCAATTGCAGCATGGGACTGGCCAGAGGAGTGGCCGGACTTGTTGGGCTACCTTTTGGAATCTATCAGTGGCCAGAGCAACTTGAATAGAAGTGAGTCCTTATTGAAGTAGCTTAATATCTGTTTTATTTCCTAGAGCATTGCAGTATGATCCACATTTTTCAATCTTTTTCATGATTCTAATAAAGTTATTGTCATCTCAATCGGCGATACATGAATATATGCTGGTTCTCTTTGTGCACATTCCTTTCTGTGATACTGATTAATAAGCAATTATCATTGTGTATGTTGTTGGTCAGTTGTGCATGTACTTCAGAAAGGAACATATTAAAGGATCTGGGTGATATCTGCCTGAATGTTGCAGATTTAAGACATTGTCACACTAAAAACTGGATTCCATCCTCTATTTTTCTCTCTCAAAAGGTAGTTGTCCAAAGTTTGATTATGAGCTTTTTGGTTCATTTTCAGTGCGTGGAGCTTTGAGGTGCCTTTCCCTTTTTGCTGGTGATGTCGATGATGCACACATGCCTTCTCTCGTTCCTGTACTATTTCCATCGTTATATGCTATTGTCTCATCAGAAAAGGTGAGTCAAACAACTTCCATTTTCATTTTAGTTCTACGGTTTGTTGACTCTTTCTCATCTGTCTATCAAAATCTAAACTATCAACTTGAAAGGTTCTTTCCAGCTGTGTTCTGATTATGCAGTGACAATGACTTGTTAAAAATTTTAGGCCTTTGAACCTGCTATGCGGCGTCGAGCTCTTATGATACTTCACAGCTGTGTTGCAACATTGGGAGTTATGAGTGGAGCCTACCAGGTTGAGGAACTTCTTTCTTGCTGCTTACACATTGATAAAGAATTTTCTTTTTCATTCTCCTATTGTTAATGCCAAAAGATTTAATAGGGTAGAAGATATCATGGTTAATGAAGTGGAATTTCATTTCATCTCTAGACAATGCATAGACGGAAGTACAATGTGAAAGTAATCTGTGCAATGTTGATAAGAGAAAGGGAGTTGTCTAACTGAGAGACTGGGGTGCAAGCTACATGTAGGGCGGAGCTGATCTAAGGAAAAGCTTTTAGTGACTTCATCCCTCCTGTGTTTGCTCCACCCCTCGTATGCCCTTTTTTATCACTTCCCTCCGTATTCCACTTTTATTCACATTTCTCTCATAAATTTTCACTTTTGACTCTCCATTGACTATTTGTGCATATGTGTGTGTGCAAGGTGCACTCCTCTCTATAGTTTGGAAGAGCAACGACTTATTGGTCTTCTCTATAGTTCTTCCATAGGCGCATTCTGGCAGAGTTCATTCCCCGTGCTCCACCTCCGCTCCTTGATGATTTGCGCATTTGAACTGATTACGCCACTGCCTTATATACCATTGATACTAACACACCTACTTCCTTCTGAGTTTACCTTCTTCACTACGGATATGGTCCACAATGCCATCAAGAAATTGAACACCAGTAATGCCACCGAGCTTTTAATCCATGCTGCTGATTTACTATCACCTCTCCTAGCCACTCTATCAAGCCGTTGTCTCCGGTTTTCCTTCTTCTTGGTGGACCAACATCATCCATCCCATACACAAAGATGGTGATCCCATGAATCCTAGTAACTATCGAACTCTTAGGATTGGGCACGTTATCACGAAGTTGTACGACATCATTCTTCAATCGGCTGTGAGTACTGAGGCAGAGACCAGGAGATTGCATGCTATGGGCTAGGCTGGATTTAGAGCCCATTATTCTACTACAGATCATATCTTTACTTGCAGACCCATTATTGAGGAAGCTTGGCACCAGCGAGAACGAGTTTATTGTTGCTTCGTTGACTTCAGGAAAGCCTCGACTCTGTCCCACGCTCCTTACTCATTTAGTGGATACGGGACCTTGGTTTCTCCGATGACACAATCCTAGCAGTGATGGCACTTTATGAAAGAGTATTGGGATGTTTTTGGAGTGACAGAGGTATCTCAGAGTAGATCATGAGCACTACTGGGGTGAAGCAGGGATGTTCCCTCTCTCCTACACTTTTTGGATTATATATTGATGAGTTGGAGAGGGTTATTGAGCAGTGTGGCGGATCTACTTGCAGACTTGGAGACATCTTGATCGCTATTCTTCCATGGGGCCTAGGGGTGAACATTGCGAAGACCAAGGTGATGGTTTTCAACACTTCCAGGAGATGTTGAGACAGGAGCTCCTTTTTGACAGTCGGCCACTGGAGATTGTTCCATCCTACACTTACGTAGGCACACTTTTTACTGGTCCTATATCTAGTATGAGACAGGCAACTTCTAGTAGGCTTGGGAAAGGCCATGCTTCCCTTGTCCAAATGGAGAGATTTTGCTTCCGTAAGTCTATTCAAGATGCCACGAGTAAGTGTCGGCCTTTTGACACCATTGTTTCTCCTACAACCCTATATGCATCAGCTGTATGGTGCACTGGTCTTACTTCATCTGATTGGGCCAGTATCTCGCGATTACAGATCACTATGCTTTCACGCATGATTCGGGCTAAGCCTTAAGTTCCACACCAAATCATCCTTCCTGAGTTTGCACTCGATATCTCTATCACTGCTCTTCCTACTGGTACCCATGACTACATCCGACGATTCATCTATAGAGCTTACCTTGATCGAGCCTAGCACGGTCAGTTGAGTGTCAAACCCGACTTTTATCGGCTTCATTTTTTGGAGACTGATGTATCAGGGTCCCCACTTCTACCACACTACCTACGCTCTGGGTTATCACATGGTCTTAGATTCATAGTGGGTTAGCTCCGTGTCTCTTCACACCAGCTTGAGATTGAGATTGGTCGGTTTCAGAGTACCCCACGTGTTAGGGACTCAACTCCCTTGGGTCCCAACCCTAAACTTGAGACTGGACGATGATTGGGCCTGTAGACTTGACCGGTGACTCGTGAACCTACATGGTTGCCACGTGTCATGATCTAGGTGTGCACATGGCTTGGAGTCTCTCTCCCTGGAGGTATACAAGGGGAGAAGGACTCATTTGCCACCCATTCTATCTACCTAGGAGGAGGTGGATGGAGAGCGTGTGCACGACCATGATGTATGCTAGCTTGGGGCAGGAGATGGCTGAGAGCCTAGGCAGTGGTATGGGACACTATCTAGGATGAGGTCGGATCCCGCTTGATACGGTCACAGGCCAGGGTACGGAGGGTGGACCCGGATTAGGGCGGGGTGGAACGTGAATCGTTCGATCTCTTGTGGTTAGCCGGCACCTGGAGGTTTGCAGTTAGTAGTAGTTTGTAACACCACGAGAGGATAGGATCTGCCAGCTATGTTCCCTTGGTGCGGTGCAGACTGAGGAGCATTTTATCCTCATTTGCCCATCTTATTATGAGATTCGCAGGAGATACTATTGCTTGTTCAGGGATACACCACTTACTTTGTGCGCACTCGTTACCTTTGAGGAGCGACAGCCAGTCCACAGGCCACAGCCTACAGCTGCTCGGCACCAGAGACGACACCGACAGTCCACTCAGAGACAGAGGTCCGCAATTCGTTCAGCAGCAGTGTCACATCATACTTTACACCATTATTTTACAGGCGGAGGGACATCTATTGTACCATGATGATAGACTATGTTTGTGCCAGTCACTAGTTTCTTGTTTTTGCAGTTATTGTTTCTTTTAGGTGGTAGAGCTTTTATGCTCCCACTGTGCATACTTGACATGTACCTTTTTATTAGTCCTATGTACCCTAGGATATTTCATGGACATTAATAAAGATCTTTCTCTCTCTCTCTCTCTCTCTCTCTCTCTCTCTCTCTCTCTCTCTCTCTCTCTCTCTCTCTCTCTCTCTCTCTGCTCTCTAGGTGAGGTGGAGTCTGAGGAGCACTTTATATTTAGGTGCCCTGAATATTATGAGATCAGAGGGCGATATCATTGCCTGTTCCGAGAGATGCCTACCTGGGGGTGAACATTGCGAGGACCAAGGTTATGGTCTTCAACACTTCTAGAGCTTTCATGTAGTGATAGGAGCTCATTTTTTATGGACAGCCCCTAGAGGTGGTTTCTTTATACACTTACTTAGGGATACTTTTCACTGGTCCTACATTTAGTATGCGACAGGCAGCTACCACTCGACTTGGGAAGGGACATGCCTCCCTTGTTCAGCTAGAGCGGTTTTGCTTCCGGAAGTCCATTCGAGATGCTCGAAGTAATGTAGACTTTTTGATACCATTGTCACCCCCACAACATTATATCAAGTAGAGATATGGTGTACCCGTCTTTCCTCCTCACACTGGGCCAACATCTTGAGATTACGGACTACCATGTTAGCTCGTATGATTCGGGCGAAGCCCTCTGTTCCACACGAGATCCTCCTTGCCAAGTTTGCTATTCCACCTATATAGATAGATGCAGTTTTTCAACTTATCACATATATTCAGAGAGTTCAGGCACTTCCAGATGCAAAGAGGAGATACACAGAGATAGAACTTGTGTCCTCACAGTATCTTCTTGATAAGGGTTATAGGTTGTCATGATTTGTTAGGCATCACACCTCCTTGAGTCATTTGGTATCTGTATTACAGATCTTCCCTCGAATACTCATGAGTATATCGGATGCTTTTTATATACGGCATAATTTGATTGTACATGGGGACTGAAGATTATCACATAGCTTTAGGTTCACATTGGGCCAGCTCCGTGTTTCAACACATAAGTTAGCTATTGAGACGGGGAGGTTCCATGGTATTTTGATTCTTGAGAGAGGAACGGATATGCTAGTTATGCTCTTTTAGAAAGGTTGAGTTTGAGGAACATTTTATCTTCAGATGCCTTATATATTATGAGATCAGAGGGAGATACCATTGCTTGTTCCGTGACATGCCTACCACACTTTGCTCGCTCTGAGCATATGAGGATTCTCACTATGTTGCACTTATGATACAAGAGATGTTCCTGCTACGATGAGATATATGTCAGATGGCTCAGCAGAGTCATTCCAGCTCTCAGTCTCATATTACCTCTTCTTCTCTAGGAGAAGACCACGCTGGGACAGAGGGTACGATGATGAGATGCATAGTTTCTTCGAGTCGCGATTCATACATTTTGAACTAGAATAAGACCTGAGTTGCTTCGGAACGACGTTTCGGGACTGTGTGTCCTGGAACCCCGAAACGTCGTTCCAAAAACCCTTGGAAATTTTAGAAACAGATGTGATGCCCCATTTCCAGCGCACTAGGATTGGAGGCAAAAACTTTGTGCAGAGAGGAATGGGTGGCCAAATGGGTAGTGTGAGCGCTCTATGCGGAGGCCATGATGATTGCAAGGTGAATGTAGCACTTAGAAGTGGGCAACAATGATTATGTGGGGATTTGAGCTTAAGGATTTGGGTAGGTCTTAGGCGTCCATCGACATTAATGGTTACATCTTAGGCGGCTTTAGGCTTGTTTAGCTCTCTTTTTCCACATATCCACTTTCTATTGAGTTTTTGACCTTTTTAATAGCGTCTTTAGGGTTTCTATAGCCATGCCTGTGGCGAGACGAGGCGTGTGGTCAGAGGTGGATCTTGTGGAGGGAGACACCGTAGTTTTTACAGGTTCAAGTGCACGTAGATGGCGTTGCTTGTTTTGCAATGCCACCTTTTGCAGCATGACGATGAGGATCAGAGCACACTTGCTTAGTTTGACTAGGGTGGACCATGGGCATTGCTCCATGCATGGCACTCCCTGCACTTGAGCGAGAGCGGCTATTGAGCACATATGGAGGAGCAACAACAACGACTGGGCTCAAGGTATAGATTAGTGGACAATTACGTTCTATTGGCACAGGATCAGGGGCTAGCGGTAGCGGGGCAGGGCCATCACGACCTAGTTCATCAGCAACAGGCCCATCACGGCCTCCATCCGCAACAACAACAGGACCATCACGGCCTACTAGTCCTTCGGGAGCAGGGCCATCACGCACTTCATCAACAGAGCCAAGCCCATCATGGCCATCAGCCACTGCAGCATGTCCATCATGTACAGGAGAAGCTTTTCCATTTTTCCATCAGGGGAGTCAATAGGGGGAGGGCCTACTGAGGGTAGTGGCCCAGGTGGTGACAGTTCCCATAGTTCCTATGGCAACTATGGGAGGTGTTGGGGAGAGAGCACAGGGTGGAGCACACGCACGCCCTAGGGTCAGGCCACGACCACATGTAGCTACATAGGACAGGGCGGGCAGACCACAGTGCCTACAGGGTAGCAGCGGACGCACCATGAGGCAGCCATTAGTCTTACACACTAGTTTTTTGGTAGTGGCTACCTCGCATTTTCCTTCGCCGACACCACTATTTTCCGTCACATGATGAGGGATATTGCAGCTTGTGATGCCACTTGGAGACCCCCCACACATGAGGCTCTTCGTACAGCCCCATACGACATGCCTGGGCCACATATGGTTGCTTTATTCTATTAGATGGGTGGATTGATATTAGGCGCATGCCTATTATCAACATCTTTGTTTCATGTCCTCTGGGCACAATATTTCTCAGGTGTGTGGATGCCTCTCGAGACGACATTGTTGAGTCGCGAAAGTTTATCTATGAGCATATATGTGCAACAGTCATTGAGGTGGGGGCACAAGATGTGGTGCAGGTGGTCACCGACAATGCCAACAACTGTGTGGCTATGGGTGAGCTCTTGGAGAGGGACTACCCTGCTATTGTATGGACCCCGTGTGCAGCAAACTGCATCGATATTTTGATGAATGACATAGGAGGCCTCCCCTGGGTTTCCACCATCACATCCAGTGCCATCTTCTTGGTCAAATTTGTAATTAGGAAGAAGAGGGCCCTCGCCATGTATAGGACATATAGCCCGTTGGAGCCTGGATCTGAAGAAGCCAACACCCACACGAGTTGCCTACCACTTCGTCGTGTTGGAGCGGTTGCTTTGGGTTTGACCTGCATTGCGCCAGATGGCAGCTGGCCTTGAATTCACACAGTAGCATCGTAGCAGCGAGCCGATTGGACTTAGGTTTCAAAGGATTGTTTTTGGAGATGATTTCTGGCGACAGGCAGCAGGATTAGCAGTTGGTTGAGGTCCTACAGCCAATTTACCATGTGCTGAGGTTGGTGGATCAAGAGGGTTTTACACTCGGCGTCATTTACGAGTTTCTGGAAGGGTTTGGGGAGACCCTTTAGCGACCACTTTTTGATGAGCACAAGTACACCTTTTTTGGAATCTGTTTGGTGCATTTGTTTTTTAAAAGCTTTTAGCATTGTTGAGATTTTTTTTTCGTACAATGTAGTGATTACTTTTTGGTTTTCGTAGGATGTCAGCTATCTGAGATAAGTGGCTTGACAGGTGGAATTTCTTCCACAAGCCCATACACGCAGTTGCTCATTTGCTTCACCCTATGTGGGCTACTGGAGCCATACACACAGACACCAAGCTTCTGGACGGCTGGAGGACATACACACAGAATGTGTATCCAGGTCAGGGTTGTTCCCCAAGAGCGGTTGGCTTTAGATTTGATTAGGCCGGTCTGGCCCTTTTACCATTCGACTGGCCTAATCCATTGATCTTTTTCAATCTCGTTTAATTGTCAACGGATTGTTTGCGCTTTTTGATGATTCGTTCATTTTGAGAATCTTATTGTAGGTCATGGCCCCTTGCTGTGCAGGGTCGAGAGATAGATGCTAGATTTTGAGCACAGACAAGGCCACACACATGATGGGGTGTGGTGGGCAAGTCCGCCCCTGATATTACTGCTCTTGCCACTCGCATCCTTGCTCAGTATTGTTCCGCTTCGGCTTGTGAGCGGAACTGGAGCACTTGGTCTCTTATGCACACAAAGAGACGCAACAGGCTTAACGTTCCCTAACTGACAGGTTGGTTTATTGCACCACCAACTTGAGGCTAGTAAGGCACATGCAGAGAGATGGTACACCTAGGCAGGTGAATTCCGAGGAGTGCCTTAGATCCATGGATACTGTAGCAGGCCATGCACACACATAGGTTGTGGCTGATGATGATATCTTTTCAGAGTATCATGGGGAGCTGGCACGTCATGACAGGAGGCAACATAGGACCACTAGATCCATGGCCAGGGCCGATGCAGAGGATACGATGATGTGGGTGGGTGGATCCTGATGTCGAGACACAACAACATCACAGGTAGAGGGAGCAGCGGCCCGCTGGCGAGGCCCTAGTAGACCGAGAGGCAGCGAAGCAGGGGCAGAGGTTCAGGGACACAGCCACACAGACCTGAGGAGGATTCCTTATCTTCCTACTCGTCTACCAATGATAGTGATGAGGAGGAATCCCCATCTGATGGTGATGCCTCCGAGTCATAGAGATTCATCGGTCTATGATCTATCATACTCATGTACTTGGCCATTGGCCCACTCGTTGTATATATCAGAGCTTTACCGGTTATGACATCAGACACATTGATCATTCTCATGAGGCAGGTGTGGAATGTGGATCAGTCGCCATGTCTTTTTATCATATCCACTTAGCATTGTACTATGCACTATGTGATTGCTATCAAGTTTAGATCTAACTTTTAGTATGCAACATGTTGAAGCCTAAATGCTTTGTTCAGTTAGTAGTAGTTTGTAGACTAGTGATAAGTGCTTATAGTTTTCAATTAGTAGTTACTTTGTTTTGCAATGTGTTTGACATTTTTATTTACAGACCTGCATGTTGTTTTTCCCACTCCCAACACATGGTTCAAAAATAAAATAAAAACAAAGGCAAAAAGAAGAAAATTCACAGCATCCTGACCGGGAATGCTGCAGAATTCTGGAATGAAACATTGAAACATTGCAAACCTGATTCTTTCCCGTTTCAAACCCTTTTCGAAAGGCGTTTCAAAAAGTTCCATGACAATGATACACATATCCACAGAGATCAGAGGTAGTGTACCATTCACAATCATGCAACAGCTCGAGCTATTCGTCTTTTCCTAGAGGAAGAAGGATGTGATGCGAGCTAAGAAATGAGGTAACTCAGGCGGTCACTAACGTCATCTAGGAATAGCTCGAGTAGCTGCATTCATGTACCACATCCTTCTTCCTCGGCAGCAGTAGATCATGATGATATTGACATTGATGTTGCTATACCTCACTTATATACCTAGCAGTATTATATTCATACATATCTCTGTCTCATGCTCATTCATTTCAATTCATAGTATTTAGTTATGTTGGTTTCTTTCGCTAAGATATTGAAGATGTTTTCATACGCTCCCGCTGATACCACACACTTGACATGTATATACTAGTCTTATATGCCTTTTGGCATGGAAAAGACTCTCTCTCTCTCTCTCTCTCTCTCTCTCTTTGGGATACACAGGCAGCGCTCATCTCATCTCAGCATCTTCATAGCCATGACTTCTAGTTATCATGGTTTTCTCAGGCCTCTCTGTTTACTTGGCACACTTGGTATTTCTATCACAGACCTCCCATTGGGTACCCATGACTACATTGGACGTTTCTTATATAGGGCATATATGAGTCGAGTGTGCTAGGGCCACCGTGGGGTCAAACCTGACTTCTATCGGACTCCTTTCTTGGAGCTGGATGGAGTTGGGTTCCCAGTTCTACCACGCTATTTGGATTCAAGATTATCACATGGTCTGAGATTCATATTGGGCCAGTTCAGAGTTGCATCGCATTAGCTTATGATTGAGACTGGGCGTTTTCAGGGTACCCCACGGGAGGAGCGGATTTGCCCTATGTGTTCATTATCCGAGATAGAGTTTGAGGAGCACTTCTTATTCAGATGTCCAGCTTACTTTGAGATCAAAGGGAGATATCATTGTCTTTTTCGAGATGCACCCATCACTCTATATCATATGAGGATCCCCGTTGTGTGGCACTCATGATCAGAGAGATGTTACTTTTGCGACAGGATCTACACCAGTCAGCTCAGTCTAGTCACCTTGACACACAACTCCAGATCACCTCCTTTCCTCGTAGGAGATCACGGCATGGTACGACAGTGAGATGGAGGATGATTCTCGACACAAAGACGTGAGACAGCGTATCACCCATATTCTTGTTGCTCGTAGGATCACTGATATGAGGAGACACACCACGTAGACGACCTCCTAGACAACGTCACCAACACACATTACCTCCAGCTACAGTCCCCATTACATCTTTTTTCAATTGCAGCAGGAGTTGATTGATTGATTCTATGATGAGCATATGCATGGCTACCAGCATCTCCATCATTTATAGTTACTCGATGATGTTTTTAGTATCTACACTTCACTTATGATTTCTTTATTGTTATCGGAGACATTTTATACGCTCCTATTTGCACCACACTTGATATGTACTTCTGGTCTTATATGCCTTTTGTCATGGAAAGGACGTTAATAAAGCTCTCTCTCTCTCTCTCTCTCTCTCTGCGATGGCTGCGGTGCCTGTTGCTAGCGATGGTCTTGTCCAACGATGCTCCATGGCCCCGCTCCATTGCACCTGTTCAGCAGGGGTCCTTGCTGTGCCTCTTGGTTTGCTGATCAAATGAGGTCAGGATCACTGCCTCCATTGATGAGGTATTGCAGTTGCATTCAAAGAGGCTCTGCCTTATCCATTCTGTTGCAGATTACAGAGTGACTGCTGGCCCTGCCAGGTCTTCATGTATCTTGCAGCTATCACAGTCCTCCAGTGATCTCCAGCTACACCTGCAACGAGGCTCTACCTTGCAGAACAGCGGCTGACCTCCATTACTCACTGGTGCAAAGTCATGGCTAAAAGGGTGCTCTACCTGCTATTTCCAGCATTGCTTCATCTTCCTCAGAACCTGCTCCATCTTCTCCTTGACTCTCTATGCCTATGGCAGTTCCTATCTCCCCATTGATCCCCATTCTAGGTGAACCTACTGTAGCTGATTTACCTCATCATTTCCCTCTCTCCCAATTCTCTCTCACCCAGTATGGAGTCCAGTGTCGCTCTTCCCTTAACCCCACATCAAGAAGCGCCTCCATCAATTTCTACAATGCTTTTTTCACTTCGTGCAAACATGATAAGGGTCTTTGGACTTGTTGCCAGCCACCGGAAAGAGATGGACTCTCACCGTGTACCGATCCTATCAGTTCAATCACACTTGCAACGGACAGATGCATCCATCATAGACTCAAACGGGAAATTACTGCCATCCAGTGCGCATCATCCTCTCACGTAGCTACTTCATCTATGATCCAACAACTTGAAAGTAAAGTGGAGAAGCATCATATAGCTATCCAATCTTCGGAAGATGTGGTCAAAGGTCCAAGTAAATCGGATGCTCCAGTTTCCTTCATTTCTGCTACATTTCCTTCATTCTGCTACATTTACTGAGAGCCGATTGCGAGAACAAAAGGCCCTCAATGTTCCTGTCAGAGGCATCCCGGAGTCTCTGGATGCCCTTGCAAAAGCCAATTTTTTTTCGGAAGCTACTCTCCATCATCATGGCAAAGGTTTGAACTCAGCTTGGCATACCAAGAAAGATGCTAGCACCTTGGTCTTGCGCTTCAACTTGTTGGAGTCTCGATGGGATGTATTGCATCAAAGATAAAAACTGAAAGATACCAAGATCTTCCTAGATGAAGAACTCACCTTCGGACAAGTGATGGAAGAAAAGAGGCTCTGGAAAAAGCAAAAGATACAGGGAAATACCTCATATATAGAGACGGTAAAATCTCTTTTGTTGAAGCTAAACGTTTAGTTGAAACAAAATAGATATCGGGTCGAATTCGGAGCTAAAATAGTTGAGTTTGAGTTTGAGATGTCCAGTTAATCTAATGCCATTAATGAGAGTTTGAGTAGAATCAGAGTTAGAGAAATGAAGAGAGATGTCCAGTTGAACTTGTAAATGGTCTTTGCACCATATAATCCTTCTTAGTTAGCTAATCTGTTTTAGTTAAGTTGTTTGACGACATTGATCCGTCTGAGTTCCATCTGTTTTGATGTACCGTTTGATCTTATATTCCTTAGGGCATGCAAAAGACGTTAATGAATCTCTCTCTCTCTCTCTATAGAGAGAGAGTGAAACTCAGGGCCTTCAAGATGTTTATGGATGACTGACTATCTTATCTCGATTGAAGTTATTGAGTAGAAGAAAGCCTTCTAAGTGATAAAAGATTCTGGAAAATGTGTAATCTTTAGAGTCGGACTCACGAGACCTAGCTCATGGGCCTACTCACTTTTCTAGGTTTCTCTTGGATTTCGGTTTGTAGGGAAAAAATGACTTCACAGAGTGGTAGAGGATTGGAGATGTTGCATGTCTTTACAAAGATTCTTTATAGGCTATTTTAGTAATGGTAAAATCCATGTATCTACGGCTTTGATAGTATCTCGAAAGCAACAGCTTTTGATTGGGAGAGGAAGGAACGATGCCCTAATTCCATGTGTTTTAGGGCCTAACTGTGAAGTGTTGTGCAAGCATCTGATTAGGGCATGGTTTAGGGCTGCATTTCTCCACACTGATGGTTCTGCTTTTCTAGTTGATAAAACAATCTCGACATTCATGAACATGCAAGCAAACTTTGTTATGAGTGATATATTGCTGCAATTGTAAGGCTTGGTAGTCATTGTCATATTTTTTGTCTGAAAGTCCGGCGTGGTAGGAAACTTTTTTGAATGCGAGAGTCAACCGAGTCTCATAAACAAAGTAACGTTGCAGCTACCAATATCGGCTTTTGCAGCTTGTGTTGCTTCATGACAGTGTCAACACTGATCCAAGATACTTCCTAAGACCAAAGTGTTTCTGATATTTTGGCATGTGATTTTATCAATTAATTTGGGAGAAAGCAGAAACTTCATCAAAGCATTAAAGTATTCGAAGATGCAAGTCTTGTGTTGTGCATGTCTGCACCTTTCCTGTAGATATCTTTGTACTTGTGAAAATGATTTGTTGTGGGGTGTAACTATGTTTGCTGGTAACTTACTCTTTGTAATCCATTCTTTTTGTTGCATGATCATGTCATAATTTGCATTTGGCTAAGATGCTTTGGTAGATAATGAATATGAGAGTATAATAATTGCCTACCCCGTGTTCAGTATTCTAGAGATGTCGCTAATACTGGGATCTCATTCTTTCCTTGATAAATTGTAGTCAGAGATGAGGGCACTGATGAAGCCGATGCTCAAAGCATGGATGGAACAGTTTGCAATGATTTTATCATCACCTGTACCTTTGGAGAACTCAGACGACTGGGGGATGAGAATGGAGGTTTATTTTGTGACAATTCAAAGCACTTTTTCTGTTTCCTGATTTGCATGGCTGTCAGCAGATTTGGTACATAGCAGTGCTGACTGGGATACAATATTTTCACAAACTGCAGTCTTTTGATTAGGCATAAAAATTGAGTGATTAATTTTGACATTTGCATCTGAGTTGCTCAAGTATGTTGCTTCTGATTCGAGGGACAAGTCTTACTATGAGACGATCAGTTCATTGTAACATCTATTATCTTATGTAAATGTTTTATTGCTTGATTGTCGTGAACTTTTAACCTTTTGCAATTTGCAGGCTTTGAAATGTCTTACACAAATTGTACAGAATTTTCCGAAGATAACATTTGATGAGTTTCCTGGTAAGCCTCATACCTTGTTTTTCTGCTGGTATATAGCTCAAAGTATCCGGTCGTGTATTTGCTAAACACGAATTTGTACAGTGGTTCTTTTCCCCTTGTGGCAGACATTTGTTTCAGGTCTATCTGTTTATGAGAGATCATTGGTACAAGGTAGTCAAGAAGCCTTTTCCAGTTTGGCTGATTCAGATGGAAATGATCAGAGCACTGAAGCTTTAATGATTCAGGTTAAATCTTCTTCGACACATGCTGATTAGTTATCATAATTATTTGGTCTTTGAAGCCTGTTGGCGTTCTAGGGTTTGCTGGGGTTGAGGGTATCAATTTTATGTCCTACCATTCATTAGTAAGATCAAAGTCTTGATCTGAAAATGTTTTCTAAGCTCTCTTACTTTTTTACGCACAATTTTTTCACAGGCATCTATGCCTCATAACTAATTATCCTAGGCTATAGGTTACAAAATTGAAATGCCTGAAATTTTCAGAGAACTTGTACCCAATCGCATTTTGAATTTGAAGGCAAGCTCATCATGATATGTAAAAGTATATGGAAATACTGACCTCAAGTCTCTGATGTGCTGCTTGTAGTTATTGGAGTTCCTGCTAGTGCTGATCAGTAGTCCCCGTTTCAGCAAGGTAAAACATTTATTTTCATTGCAGTCCTAAATATAGATATACTGGCATTCTCTGCACTCAGAGCATGAGTCACAGAACAGTTACTATTTTATTTTGAAGGATTATGAATTTTGTATAGCTTTCTAATACAGGTAGTTGTCTACTTTCAAATGATATCACACGTCTAACTATCTGGCACATTTAGTTCTTTTGATGTAATTTAGCCGAAAACAAGGGTTTATTAAGTGACAATTTGAAGAGCTAAGCTACATATACTAATCTGCTCAATCCTTCAGAAAATTTATCTACTAGATCTTCAAATGTTAGCATATATCAGTAATTCAGAACAAGAAAGTACTTACATCAAGGAACAGAGATACTTTAAGCTGCATCTTCTAAGTGTTCACCATCCAAAGGATAGTTTAGTGAGATGAGTGGGAAAAAGTAGTCAGCTTCACAGCATTCGGCACTATGGCAAGCAGAAACACAATCATAACCGAACCAAACACCCCAGCAAAGTACAATAAGTACCATAATTAATCCTTAATTCTAGGTAATGGTGTTTCCTTCCCCACTACCTCCTCTTATTCTGAATCTGTTGAGACTTTAGTGTGGTTGGGCTTTTTGCCTAGCTAAAAATCAGCAAAATACATTAAAGAAATTTATGTGCACGACCAGGAAGGAAGCATTGCTCCGGTGCTGCAGTTCCATTGGGGTAAATAGATAAGTCATTTGGAGCATTTGCCAAACCAAACCCTCGGGTATATCAAAGAACCTGGGTCTGAGAATAAAAATTTAATTGTCTGACACAGATTTTCTCGGATGGCCCTTGGGAAATAGGTGAAGCACATTCTGGTACCAAGCAACCATGCCCATCTCAAAGTTGAGCAATAGTATCATCTGCAGCGGTAATACTACAAGCTTGTAATAGAGGTATGGTGGATAGTGCTTGTGGAGTTGATTATGTGGTGTAGGTGTTGATGTTTGTGAAGATTTAATCTCTTGGGGAGAGAAGTGCTATCTTCAACCAATTGCTGAAGGTGGAGGGGAATGGTGATCGTTTCGCCAAAAACGGGACTTTCCAAAATCCCTATTTCAGTCAATCTCAGGCATGATTAAATAAAGATTCTATACGTCAATAGAACTTTACCACCAAAATTTCCCAATTCTACCTGGCCGCAGGTGAAATGATTTTTCTCTTTAGTGCTAGCCTTATTCATGACGCAGTTTGTCTTCACCTTGAGAGAAGTGATAGAAACTGCTGGTTGTTGTACAAATGTATGAGAGCTATTGTAGAACATGTTGTGCATCTGAACTGCACCTACTCTTGGGGCACTGACAAAGTGAGTAGGGATGTTGCAGCATCTGATCCCGCATGATGATGTTGATTGTTTAAGACTTTGTAGGTGGACTCCATAAGGTTGAGGATTGCATGTCTCCTTTGTTATGTCGGGTATTATCCTAGACATAATATCGATATATTCTCTGCCAAGTTAGTAAACATGCAACTCTCACATGAGATCTTCATCCAAGTTACAGCCAACTGGTTTTTTCTATTCTTTGTATCTTTAGCAGTGCATTTTGCTCACCAGCTATGCTATTTAGTTAGGTTTTGAGCAAGCTGAAGTGAAGAAATGTAATTTTTTTATATCTTTCCATGAGAAAGTAGGGACTTCCTTTATTGGGTTTGCTCTTTAGTGATAGCCATCATCATTAGTGATTATTCTCTTTCTTCCGAAGAAGGGATGCAAATGCAGTGCGTTGGTCTTAGTACAAATGTATGAAAGCTTGTGGACATAACGTTATGTGCTTCTATAGGTGACATGGCGGCAGAGAGCTCTATTTTCTTTATATATCTGATCTGCTTTGGCCATCTTAGTACCACCAACTGATAGAGAGTTCCCAAAGAAGTGCATATGAGTGATATAAATGGTGGGCCAAGCCTGAAAATCAAAATGCCCCTGAAACAGTGTGCATGCCAATATGCCGCAGAAATCAGAACTCCAAGCTTGCTCTTAATCTTTGGACTGCAACCCCAGTTGCCATGGTAAAAACAGGTGTTCTATATGTCATATAGGTACTCTACATTTCGATAGTCACTTATCCAGGGAATGAGAAACGTTACCTCCTTGGCACGTCAGATGTCTCATCCTTTTCGAAGAGCAAGAAAACCGAACACATTAGGCACAATAGAATTATGACCGGAGGATGAAGAGCTTTGCCAATTGGGCTGTGGAGTTGAATTTGTTTAAATTAGATACGTAAAAGCTGTCAACAGAGATGCTATTATCATGTTATATTAGTTTGTATGTTGTGCAATTTGTGCCTTTTACATGGTTACTAATAAATGTTTGTTTTGGACCCATAGACAGTAATTATGATTGTAAAAACTGTCTCTTTTGGCATTTGATTGTCCGTCTCAGCTGTTGGAGCCTTGAAGGCCGTTTGCTCAGTACCTTGCCTCAAGATGTATTTTGAAAAGCAATTCCATGTAAGCTTTTATAGGGAAAATGTGCTTAATAATAAATATAGAGACCTGCTACCTTATTGTTGTCTTGCAAGACAACAGGGTAATGCATCTTGGTTTTAAGGGGGCTTGATCTTGGGACCAAAGGAACTTTGGATGCCAAGCTAACCAATTGAGCCAACCCTTGAATATATGACAACAGGGTAATGACTGAATTGCTGGTTGATGGAGGGTGTTATAATTCCTTTCCTTTATTTCAGGTCCTCGAGAAGCATGTTGGTGAACTAGTCTACTATATGATTGGATACATGCAAATGACGGAGGAGCAGGTACGAGGATGCTGAGATGAGCTGTCAAGTCCATCCTTTTGCCGTAATTTAGAGAGCACGTGCTGTTTTTCCCCTTGATCTGTTGTCTTTCATTTGTCATAAATTTGACAGGCCGGTTTTTTGAATTTTGCATGTTTTGCAGAGTTTTTTACCTTGTAGGTCTAGATAGTCCATTACAGCCATTATGCGCCACTATCTCATTCTGGGGAGCATGCATTGGCCCCATTTTGTAAACTAGAATGGTGTGTACTTGTCTATGTATCTTATAAGAGTTCCTAGTTACTGATCTAGGAACTCTTGCTTTTGAAGATGTGGACAAAGAATTTTATACAGAGTGTGTGGTGCAAGTGTTAGGTGCAAGCATGGTCGTCAGATCCCAATCAATATATTTCAGACGAAGATGACATGACCTATAATTGCAGAGTCTCAGGTATAAAAGGAGCATTTTCACATGTTTTTGAATTGCCATTCTTTGATGTTCATGATTTTTTCCAAAGCGCGTTTCCACTTGGCAAATCGTAGCTTAGGAAAATAAGAATTATCCTAATAACTTGTTAATCTACTGCATGTATGCTTGTTCTGATCTTATTCTGTTCCATATGTATGGACGTAGGAGCAACCAAATGTGTTTGAAACTTGGGAAACAAAACATAAAATAGGATCCAAACACTGGTTTTTTGGGGGGCCTTTTAGCTTTTGTATAGGCTTTAAAAATATTTTTCTATTGAAAAGATAAGGTATTTGGGCCCCAGCTTGGGGGCCCCAGTAGACTGCTGGGTCAGCGTGCATTGGAGCATGGTTTTTTTCTCCACAGATTTTTTGAGTCCATGCTGCTGCAGCCTCCGTCACGCGTCTTTTGCTTCACTCTTTGAAACTCCTTTTCATTGCAACGGAAATCGAACAAGATTGTAGCTAAGGATTTTGGAACGTTCTTGTTGTGAAAGATTCAACTAGTTTGATCATTTTGTCAATATTTTCATATTTGGCATATTGAGGCCAAAACTTGTTTTAGACTTAGAGATTGATTTTTCAAAGTTCATTAGTCTAAATTTCATTTGAATAAACACTTTTTGAAAGCGTGGGAAAGTTTGGAGGCGAGTTTTAGGAGATTCAAATTTGAATAGTTGGGTACATTGAATCTAGACCCAAAAATAGTAGGGTTAGCATTTTGGAGGGAAAGCCAAGTGGCCAAATAGGGTTTGTTCCTACTATAAAAGGATGTAACTCGTGGAGAGACACATCTTCTCTCTTCTCTCTCTCATTTCATCATTATACATGGTTCTCTTTGGGTTCTACTACTCATTGGTGCACTCTCATGATGTTATCTTGCAATCTTGTGTGTAGAATGATCATTTATTGCTATTTTCGGTTTCACACGTGTGAAATACAGCAGGGTACTGTAATTGTACGGACATCAATTATATTTTATGGTTTGGTTCATGTTTGATCAGTATCTCTTAGAGTTTGCATCTCATTTTGTATGTAGATGCTGATTTTTCTACATTGGCAGGATTGTTGGTTTGCTCCTTATTGTAACCAAAGATCAAGGACATGGATTGAATCTTGAATGATCTGAAATCCTTCACATGGTATCAGGGCTTGTGTTTCAGGTTATAAAGGAGGAAATTAGATCTATCAATGATTTGGTGAAGATATCAAGTCTAGAGCATGCTAGAGAGGATTTTACACCAAAATCGAGTTTTTTGCTTTTGTAGATAAGATCTTTTGTAGATCAAAACCCTATATAGGTCTATAAACTTGATCAATTCCGATTTTTCATTTCACATACTGGGTTTGGCCGATTTTTGGATCATTGGATCAGCCTAAGTGGTGGCTAATAGATTGCATATCAATTTTCAGCATTTGCATGTAGATTTGGAAGAGTCAATTTTTTGTGATTTTGTCAAAACCCTAAATTTGATTGGATCTCTAGATAGTGAGGTTGCTAGACTTCATTTGAGTGTGTTTCAATCTTAGGAAGTGGCAAAAGTCATTAGATTGAGGATAGATCATAGGTTGATCAAGATTTCATGATTCTATGTGTTGATTTGCTTGGTATAAGTGCTAGAAGAGAATTTGTGAGATAGTTTCAAATCTTTGTGATTTCTTTTGGAAGCATTTGTTGTTGTTCAAAGGAGTGCTTTGTGCATTGAAACAGGTTGAAAGAGAAGATCAAGTCATTGCTACATGGCAACCTCAATTGAAGTCATGTTGGAAGCCAATGATAGGCTTACCTCAAGTAACTATTCATTGTGGAAATTGAGGATGAAGTCACTTCTTGAGATGAATGATGTTTTGGATATTGTTGTAGGTTTGGAGGAGAGACCGGCAACACAACAAGATCAAATGAGGTATGACAAGAGGGCCAAGAAGGCTCTACACATGATAAAGATGAATGTTACCAATGAGCTTCTCAAGGAAGTTGGTAAGTGTACATCATCTTTGGTAAGTTGGTAAGTGTACATCATCTTTGGAAGCTTGGAATTCATTGAGAAAGCTTTATGAATCCAAGTCTACTTCTAGAGTGTTGACTCTAAGAAGGCAAATCTTTTCTTGTTTGCAAAAGAATGAAAAAAGTTCAAGTACTTTTGTTTTGAGGATGAAAGCATTGAATGATGAGTTGGCTTGCATTGATGAAAGCATTTAGGAAGGAGAGCTTATTCAAGTAATTCTTAATGGCTTGTTGGATGCTCATAACATTGTTCAAAGTATTGCTATTCAAAAGACTTTGCTAAGTTTGATGGATCTTCAAGAGATCTTGATCAATGAAGAATATAGACTTCAAGCAAGAGGTGGATCTACATCGGCACTTCAAAAGGATGCCATGTTCACAAAGGGAAAATTCAAGGGCAAAACCAAAAGTAAGTGGTCTAAAGGGCAAGATCAAGTGGATGCTTCTTTAAGTGGCAAAAAGAAGGATAGATCAAAGCTCAAGTGCTTCTATTGTGGCATCAAAGGACACTTTGCAAGTGAGTGCTACGACAAGCAAGGTGATCTTACTCTTGATGAGGATGGTTTGGATGTTCAAGATGCAAATGATGATGATTTTGTGATGTCTTCATGTATGCTTGCTAATGATGGAGATCTAGATCTTTGGTGGATTGATAGTGAAACAAGTTCACACATGACCTTTCACAAAGAGTACTTCACTTCTTTGTTGGCATATGAAGATGACAAGAGGGTGATCTACACGGCCAATGATGATGAGTGTGCAATCAAAGAGATTGGCACAATTCCTATTTCTCTCTCTACAAATAGGAATGTTCATTTGGAGGATGTCTTGTTTATTTCATCTATTACCAAGAAATTGCTTAGTGTGAGTCAAATGCTAAGTAAAGGCCTCAAGGTGGAGTTTGATGGAGATGCTTGTTTGATCAAAAGGAAGGATGTCTTGATTGGAAAAGGTAAAAGGCAAGAGAAGTTGTTCAAAGTAGATGCTTGTGTTATTGTTAACCAAGTTGGATGTGTTACAAGAGAGCAAATACCTATTCAAGAGGTTTGGCATAAAAGGATGGGACACCTCAACTTCAAGTCATTGGAGGTAATGGCTAGAAAGAAGATTGTGAAAGGTCTTCCAAGTTCCTTAAGTGGCATCAAACATGTTTGTGAGTCTTGTATTTTGTCTAAGTCACATAGACTACCTTATACTAGATCTATACCTAAATCTACGAAGCCTTTTCAACTTGTACATTTGGATATCCATGGATTTACTACAATTAGCAATAGTGGAGCTAAGATGTATGTAACATTCATTGATGATTTTAGTAGAATTTGTTGGATCTATTCACTAAAGAGCAAGGATGAAGTGTATGATGTCTTTGTCAAGTTCAAGAATGCAAGGGAGAACCAATTTTTCACAAAGATCAAGTGCTTAAGGAGTGATAATGGTGGTTAGTACATATCTACCAAGTTCAAGGCCTGTTGTGATGAGCATGGGATCAAGAGGGAATATACAACATCAAGGACCCCACAACAAAATGGAGTGGCTGAAAGGAAGAATAGGACTTTATGTGAAAGTGCTAAAGTTATGAGGTTAAGTGCTAATCTTGACAAACCATTTTGGGATCAAGCTTTGTTGTGTGCCAATTTCTTGTGCAATAGGTGGCTGAGTGCTATTTTGGATGGAAAGACACCTTTTGAGATGCTATTCAAGAGAAGGCCGAGTGTCAACTTTCTAAGAACTTTTGGATGCACATGCTATGTCAACATTACTCTTGATGATAGGACCAAGGAGGATCCATCTTCAAGAAGTTGTATTTTTGTTAGATATAGTGAGGTGAGTAAAGCCTACAAGGTTTACATTCCTTCTACTAACAAAGTGATTGTTGGTAGAGATGTCATTTTTGATGAGGGGAACATTCCAAAAGTATCGTCAAGCATGATTGATGGTAGTGTGGATGGATCTAACATTCTTGATGTTGATGAAAAGGATCCTACTTTGGATGGTGATGATGATGGACCTTCATCAAGTCAAAAGCCAAGGAGAACATCAAGGGAAAGACAAGTACCTTCAAGGCTCACATATGATTAAAAGGGTAAGCAAGTAGTTTCTGGAAATTATGTTGCTTTCCTAACCTCTTTGGATGAACTTACAAGTGTAGATCAAGCAAGGAAAGAAGAGGAGTGGATGCAAGCAATGGATCTTGAGTATCAAGCTCTTAGGAAAAGTGGAATATCTTTTGGAGGATTTTCTTGTGTAGATGGTGCTATGCAAGTGGATGGATGTTATCTTGCTGTAAAATCAAGTAATGGATCTGGAAAACAAAGTTTGTTTAATGACTTTGATGGTCAAGTTGATGATCAAGAGGTTGGTCTCAAAGGGCTTCAACTAGTCAAAAGGAAGGTGACAATTTGGAGCTAGTCAAGAGCATCAAAGGAGAGGTAATTGGCAAAGGTGTTATGGATCTGTTTTTGCAGCATATTGAAGACTCAAGTAAGGTCAAACCAGCAACAAGGAAGTGTTGTTCAAGTCTACTTTACTTGTTTTATCTCATGTTTGAGCATTTTCATGTGGATGTGTGCAAATTGTCAAGATATGGTAAAACTAGCTACATTGGTGAACATCATTTTGATGTTGGATTTGTACTAGCATTCTTGGCTGGTTTTTTTGATGGAAATGAAGCTATTGGAGGTTCATTATGTCACTCATTCATGGTCAAGTCATCAAGTGATGATGGCATCTTATGACAAAATGGAGATGGAGGCTCATTCATGGAGTATCATGGTGGATACACGGCAACAAAGGACAAAGGAAGAGGACATATGCAAACAAATGTTGATCACTCACATTTATTGTTTGTTTGCTGAATTTTTCCAGAGAGTTCAAAGTTGGAAGCATGGTAGAATCATTTCATTTACATTCTATGTGATTCTTCATGTTCTAGTCACATTTTTACATGTAAAATTGATGTAAGAAATAGTGAAGCATCCCAAGTGGACACTATTCTCTATATCAATTATGGTTGTTTCTATTTTGAGCATTACATGATGATTGAAAGGAGATCTATTCTCAGGAAGAAGATCATTCTTATGATGGATCAAAGTTCTATGGTCAAAAACTATGCTAGGAGCAAGCATATTGAGGTGGAATATCATTTTGTGAGGGAGCAAGCCATTGCAAAGGAGGTGGAGCTTCAACATGTGTCTTCAAGGGAATGTGTAGGTGATATCTTCACCAAAGCATTGGGAAAAGACTTGTTCATGAAGCATAGGACTTCACTTGGAGGGTTATCAAAGTCTATGCTAAAACTAGTTGAAAAGGGAGTGTGAAAGTTTCAGCTAGTTTGACCATATTTGCTACATTTCCATATTTGGCAAATTGAGGCCAACTTTGTTTTAAAGTTTGACTTTGCAAAGTTCATTAGTCTAAATTTCATTTGAATAAATACTTTTTGAAAGTGTGGGAAAGTTTGGAGGCGAGTTTTAGGAGATTCAGATTTGAATAGTTGGGTACATTGAATCTAGACCCAAAAATAGTAGGGTTCATTTTGGAGGGAAAGCCAAGTGGCCAAATAGGGTTTGGACTTGCTATAAAAGGATGTAACTCGTGGAGAGACACATCTTCTCTCTTCTCTCTCTCATTTCATCCTTATACATGGTTGTCTTTGGGTTCTACTACTCATTGGTGATGCTGATTTTTCTACATTGGCAGGATTGTTGGTTTGCTCCTTATTGTAACCAAAGATCAGGGACATGGATTGGATCTTGAATGATCTGAAATCCTTCACACTTGTTACGTTCACGTCCTGCATATAGAATTCGACATAATCCTAGACTTGGATACATGATAGTCCAATACGTGAGGTTATTGATTACACCTTGTTATTCCGAACTTTGTGAGAGCCCAGTCACATAGGTGGAGCTAGTGCATGGGTTAGGATGGCTATTGGCATGTGTAAAGTATCAATAGTGATGAAAAGCGCTTTTAGGGATATTCTTGGCTTGCATGGGCACATGCACAGGAGAGGCTGAGGCTATATATCCAGGTAGGAACTTGTTCTATTATCATTCCATTGTATGGTTTTCATTACCAGTTTCCTCTCTCTACACCTCCATCCTATCTCGTGGCTCAGGGGTGATGCTACTGGAGATTGATCGGTGGCTTCTCATTGGTTGAGTAGTTTTGCTCCACCGTTGTCCCTTTGTGTTTGTCTTGTAAGCAGGATCTTGAGGAGCCGTCCCTTACAGTGATATCAGAGCAAGGATGAAGATCAAAGGACTTGGAACTAGGAGGCTTTTCATCGGATCTTTAGTAGTTGATCGATCGATCGATTTTCCCTTCCTAGTGGAGAACAAGCTTCCAAGTGGGTGTTCTCTTGGTGTTTTCACTTGCATGTCGCTAAGATCCATCTTTGTCGACGTTCTCTGGGGTTTTATGGATTATTGTCGATATTAGCTAGTTTATGACGATTTTTCAGGGTTTTGATTGTATCTCTCATAACTTATGGTAGATCTGAATTTCCAGCAAGTGTACCTTCAGTTAGGGTTTCATTAATTGCTGAATTAATGATTGCATGTCGGAATTTTGCAAGATTTACGGTTCTAGGCTATGATTTAGTTAAAAATTGCTTGTTTTGGAGGGTTATAAGAGCTATGACCTAGCAAAATCAGAACAATTGATGGCTGTTATGGATTAATTTGAGTTTCATGTGATTAGTATGTGGATGCATGAGGTAGTGTTCGTCTTTATGTTGATGAAAACACCCGAAAAATTGGCAAAATCGATGATTTTTGCAAGTTTTTTCATAGATTTGTTGTATACTGCTGTAAATTACCTTGTAGACCTTTCATGAGGATTAATCAACATCTTTTGAACCTGGCCAAGAGGTTAGAGCAGAGAAATCAGAACCTAGAGGGTGTAGGAGGCCCAAAAAGGGGTGAAAATTGCTTTTTATCATGCAAGCAATAAAAAATCATATCATAAGTGAATTTAAAGATGTATTTCCATCAAAATTATGGTTTACTGTTGTTTAGGTCAGTAGACCACAAGACAAAGTTAATTCCAGGAAGTCAACCTATCTATAGGCAGCCTTATAGGTTTTCTCAGAATGAGGAGATAGAAATCTCAAATCATAAAGAAAACTATATGAGGATGAGACATATCCAACCCAGTAAATCACCATGGGGCACTGTTGTTCTTTTGAGAGCGAAGAAGGATGGAGGTTGATTTTGTAGATAGTGCGATACCCACTTGGGATCCGGATTAAACCTCAAAATTTCACAAAATACCCCATAAAATTTGACCAATGGTTTTAGATCGATATCCGATAATTATCAAAGCCTACCATTGTCAATGTTGGAGGGTTTGCGGATTCCAAGGCAACCTTAACCCTAGTTAATAAGTGAGAGGGATTTGGCACCCTTCGTGTGTAAGTCCAACCCAATGATCACATAGAGATTTGATTAGTTACAAGTCAATAAAAGGACTTTAGGCCTTTTTGCGGGACTTTTAATGTCGCAGGGCCTAAATGTCAAGTTAGTGAATAAAGTTGGGTTTCCCTCCAATTTGGATGGTTCCCACTCTTTTTCAAATTTGAATAATGAGGGAGGCAGAAATGGACCAATAGGATTCAGAGGCCAGAATCCTCCTCTCTACTATAAAAAGGGACCAACTCGAGTTCCTACACATGTTCATTCTTCATTTCAATAAAGTAGATTGGTTCTCTTGTGAAATGGATTGATGAATGTCCTTGCTCTCTATCACATTTGCTCCATCTCTCATGCTTTTTTTGGATTTATTAATTGTTGGATCTGATTGTTATTGGGATTGCATGTTATTATACTTTTTATGAGGGAGAAAGGGAGAGAGAGAAAGAGTAAGCTATCTTATTGTGGATCTAGTGTTTGTGGATGTAGTGTTAATGCTTAGGGTTATTGGATGTTAAGAGTAGATGTGAATCTTCCATTCATGCTGAAATCTAAACTATACTATCGCTTTCATGGGAACGAATCTATGTTTGACAACTAACTTCATCTCTTTGATGCTAGATTGATTAGATCTTGGATTGAGGTTAGGCAAGGAAAGAAACCCACTACAGTCAATTGAATCCTTATGGTGGAATTACCAATGTCCCATACCACCAGCTTTCCCTCCAAAAAGATTCGTAACCCCTTAATCCGATTTTTCTAGAGATCCACTAATCCATCTAGCTGTCCTATAGTCCATATAGGAAATTATCTTTTACTACCAAAAACTGGAGAATCCAATTATTTGGATGACTGGCATGCCTTTCCAATGGATATACCAGATCCACACATGACTTTGTGATGTAAGCAGAAGGATCAACACGGTTCAACATCACATTGACAACCTTTCCAGGTTAGTGATAAGCTTCGAATCCCTATTGATCCGAGAGCGTTAACTCTAGGGATAAGCTTCTGTCAACTAATAGGTCCAATGCAATCCATGTATTAAAACTGTACTTCTATCATCACAAGTTACATCCAAAACCTGTGGATAAACTCATGGTTACCAAGATATTAGTTATGAAGTCAACTAAATGTATTCTATCCAGAACATTAATATCCGATATTAAGCAATTATTCCCAAGGAATCAGGATTACCAAAAACCCTAATTGCAAAACACATTTCCAGAGCACACTTACTACTCCCAATGTCCACTCTACCTCCCCCCTTAGGATTTTCAATCCTGTGAAAATTTCATACTGCTAAGGCTCAAAGAAGGTTCTGAGACATATAGTAAATGTAAGGTGAATTATTGTAGGAAAAAGTCTGAAAAAATTCATTTCCATGAGCAAGTTATCTTATAACTGGGTTGAATCCAGAGATCCACAAAAATCATCCACATAGTTGCTCAATAGCACTAGCCTGAATTTTTGCCTATACTCAACCACAAGATTAACCTCATGAAACGAATTCAATTTTTCAACTTTAAATAGTTCCTATCACTTAGCAACTTTTCCAATCAAAAAATTGGACCTTTCTCCTTTCCATCAACTGGCTTGGCATTACTCCATCAATATCTGAAATTGTCAAAAACTTAGAACATGAAATTACATGAACGAGAATCCCTCAAAATTGGATTTTAGCAACTCTTAAATCATATTTAGCAAAATTTCTTTGCCTGGATAAAGAGTCCACTACCATTCATTCTGTTTGGCCATTTCATATTATTTGACATTTTTAAAATTCAAATTGGACGAGTATCTTGCACAAACATTTGCTTGACCCATTCCTAATGATCAGAATCGATGAGAATCGTATCAAGCAAAATAATCGATTTCAAAATTTGACCAAATTTGAAATTCAACAGAAAAGGAAAAAAAATTCAGTTTTAATCTTATATCTGGGAGTACCCCACTCTAAAAGTTAGTATTTCCTTACATAATTAAACTGCTGGCAAATTTCATGTACTACTCTACAATGGTATTTGCGGTTCCTTCAGTTAAATTTAAATAATCTATAACTAGGGAATAATTTAGCTTTAGTGAAAACACTGTGACTGAATCTGACTTACAAAAAACTAAGTATGGTCAATTCACTAATCTAAATTCATTTCATAGATCACGGAAAAAAACTGAAATCTCGAATTTTTTTAAAAAATTCGATTTTTAACAAATTTTACGTTAACTTAAAATTTTTGACGAAAGTACTGTTAGCACGAAAGCAATCGAAATCGAAAAATCGATATATTGTTCGATTCCTGATGTCACTAATCCAATGTCAGACTGGTATGTAAAGCACACAACATCAGTCATGAAACGTCATTACAAAATTTTTACGTAAAACTCAGTCACTTAGAATCCACTAGCCATTCTCACTGGTCTATGATAGAATCGTTAGAGTACATGCGTATAACCACTCAAAACAAGTGTTGATCTACCATGCATGTCAGAACAATTATCAAAATCGCCATGCAACTGTCCACAAGCACAACACACTCAAGTATGGTGAAAAGCAGACATGCATCAGCTTTGCAAATTTTACACTGAAAATAATAAAACTTCCGACGGTGATATCTTGAGCTACAGTGCACCAAATTGATCGCTGTAAAGCACAGCACAAAGGGAGAGTGGATTAGCAAAATGATTGCCATGTCACCGTGCCACCTGGGCTTCACACGTGCGAGTTGTAAATGCATAAAAAATCAGTAGGGGGATGCACTTTTCAAGATAGATTTCTCAAAAATTGTACTATAGGCCAACATGCCTTCAATCAAAGGTTACAAGCACTCTATTAAGGTTCATTAGAGAGCCATAGAAGCTTCAAATAGGTCCAGCAAGCAAGCATATGTTTAGATCCACCAAAAATAGCCTTTATGGAGGGTGCCAACAAGCATAACTTCGGGCGATTGGTGTCTAAGCTTCCCATCACCAAATTGGGTGCATGAGGGCTCAAATCAGAGGCAATACTATCTATCTTTCAGACTGTATACAGGTTCAGCGGTTTTAGATCAACTTTCAAGAGTTATTCAAGCCCAGAAATCATCAGAAATATGCTAAAGTTCGACTTTTTGAGGCCCTTAAAGATGACCAATTCCTACCAATCTTGGTAAGACATTATGGACAGCTTCAATACACACCTGCAAACGTGCATGCAAAGTTTCGTATATGGATCTTGAGAAAAACTTCGTGAAAAATCCATAAAAAAACCTTGTTTTTTGAGCATTTTTCGACTTTTTCGGCAAAATCTAGTGGATTTAATCCACATGCAAGTGCAATTCGGCCCAATCTACTATAATCTATCTACATGCAAGCACAAAAGTTCTGATTTTGCTTACTACCCATTTCTAGTCGAAAATCCTCAAAAACAAGCAATTTTTTCACTAGACCATAGCCTAGAAAAGTTTTCGGCATCCAATCACTAAATCAACAATTAATGACTCCCTAACTAGAGATACACTTGCTTGAAATTCAGACCTACAACAAGTTATGAGAAATACAATAAAACTCTGAAAAAATGTCATAAACTGGCTAAAATCAACAATCGAGGCCTCATATTGCTATGGAGAAAGCCAATATTTGATGGATCTTAGCAACATGCATGTGGAAAAATACTAAGAGAGCACCCACTTGGAAGCTGGTTCACTACCAGGAAGAGAAAACTGAATTGATCTCTACCATAGAGTTGACGAAAGACTTCATAGCTCCAATCCTTCGATCTTTGTAAGCCTTGTTCTGATACCACTGTAAGGAGAAGCACCTCCAGGAACTTGCTTACAAGGCACACACAAAGAAATGACTGTGGAGCCAAACCACCCAACCATGCAGATGCTATTGATCAATCTCGAATAACATCTCTGCCGTGCTAGGGATTGAAGAGGGATGGGTGCAATGGATAGGGGCTTATGAAGAAAGATCTTCCAAAAAGTAGCCGAGGAAGTAGATTGGCGGGAGCGAAGGAGATAGGAGGAATGAGAAGAAAAGTAGGCCACTTTCTTATTACGGGGAAGGGATCGAAGCTGCTTTTTTGTGGAAGAAGAAAGTGTAGAATTGGAGAGTTTGAGGAACTCAACATATTTCTGGAAGAAAGAACAGTCGTTGTCATACCATTTATTATGGGTACGACGATGAGAAGAGAAGTGGCGAGGGGGTGCAATGGCATGAGTGGCGGTAGTCAGGGCGTGATAGCAGATGGGGTGAACAAAGAGGGAAGGTGGAGGAGAAAGAGAGGTAGAGCAGAGAGTGATTAGCGAGCTCCGGGGTAGAGATGGTGACGGATGCCAGGTGGGGCAATAAAGCAGGAGATGCACTGAAATAGTCCACTACGATGTGACCGCCACCAAATGGGTGGCAAGTATATGCAGAGGAGGATGGCCATTGAAGAAGACCGTTAAGGATATGAGATTATGTGCTTGAGCCAACCTTAGAAGTTGTTCCCCAAAAAGCGTGACCGTCGCCGATGAGTCCTGAGAATAACGGGCATAAGAGGTATCCAACGGATGAAGAGAGAGTGTGTTACCATAGAACTCAGTCTATCGAGCGGCTGTGCGTGCGTTAAAGTCCCCTGCAAGCAATATGTAACCTTGTAGAGAGAGTCTAGCAAGGTCGTTAGAAAGAACCTGAAAAGGATCACCTCCCAAATCCATAAACACTGAAGTGTGGGGATCAAAGTAGCACACTGCAACAAACATGTCCTGGTCCAGCCCCAAGAAGGATGCAATAATTTGAAGCCACAAGTAACGGCCATAAGTATCTTGAGACACCAACCAAATAGGAGTATACACCGACCTGTACAAACATGCAACTCCACTAGAGGCCCGAAGTATCCTGCCCTGTAGGATAGGTCGTGGAGTAGAAATCCACTGAAAACCAGAAATGTGCGGAAGTGGGTGTGTGGAAGACTCATATGTCTCTGCAAAAAGTAGAAAATTAGTCGAACACAGATAGGTGTCAAGATCAGCCGCCGTAGAAGAGGTGGAGAGGCCGCCGCAGTTCCAAAAACCGAATGTGATGGTAGCCAGGGCTATCGGGCTGCTCCCATGCCCGAGTACCCCAACTTCCTATTGATGCTTGGAGAAAAAGCACGGGCTACCATTTGTGAATACCACCCGCTGTTGTTCTGTCCTTGCCTCCTGAATAATAGTTTTACGCTGTAACCATTGGCAGTGAGTAAGGTCATCATCTATGTAAATTTGAGAGCCTTGGAGAGTACGACACACACGAAGAACTGTTTGCCGAATGCTGGAGGCGCCAAGCATATTGGATACCTGGAACTGAGAGCCCCATGCGTGAAGTAAACAAAGAGGTAACCTGGTCCAGTGCTATGCCCTCAGTAGGAAGACCCCGAAATCTTAAGGTGAGCTTTTTGTCATCCCGACGTTGTTGTTCTGCCAAGACGCCTTGTACCGTGATGTCTCAGGAGGGTGCTACAGAAGACGAAGAGGTGGTAGATGATCTCAGGTGTCACAAGCAAGTCTCTCCAAGCTCGTGAATCCTAGAAGGCCGGTGTGTAGAATGAACCTCCCAACCATGGGCACCCCCTCCTTGAGTCCTTCTACCTGCTATTCCCGTCAATTGGCACATGGCATCCACCTGTGGGTGATCAGTCTACTTGGCATGCCTGGCCCCTGTGACCTGTGAATACTGAGTGACTTAGAGGGTACCACCCCCGTGCTCCGCCAAAGACCTGTGATCTTGGTCACCCCGACTACTTGCCGACTAGCATATCGTCACTGGCGGCTAGACACGCTGCATCTCTGACAGCTTGTCAGGCGGCCACACTGGATCACTGCTCGTGACACACCGGTCCTAGCTTGGGACAAATGTCCTCGTCGGTCACCGACCCTTTGCCAATACTAGGCCTCGGGCCCTTTGGTAACCGGCCATGCCGAGATCATGATAGAGCCATAACTCGGCTCTAACAATCCTTCCCTCCTATGGCAAGTCATCTGACAACGAATGCCCTTTCCAGATTACTAGATACTCTTGAAGGAGACGATTCCGCAATTGTCGCTCCCTTCGATCTAGGATTCTTTCTGGTCCATAACCTATGGTGTCTTTCTCCTCTAGAGATACTAGACCTTTCACCAAGCTATCGCCATCATGCAAACATTTCTTCAGTTTGTAAACATGAAAAATTGGATGCACCTTGCATCCCATAGGTAGTTGTAGCTTATAAGCCACTTGGTTCACCTTCTTAATAATCAACCATGGTCCACAATACCTAGGAGATAACTTGGCGCACTTTCCTGTGCGTAGCACCTTTGACTTCGAAGGTACTAGTAAATACACCCAATCTCCATTCTCAAATTCCCGATAGGTACAGTTCTCACGGGTATAACTCTCAGCCCTAGCTACAGCCTTGGACAAGTTATCTCGTGCCATCTCTAGCTTCTGTTGCATCTGAGCCAAAAACTCTACAGCACTAGGTACCCTATGCGGAATCCCTATGATTGCAGGACTAATTGGCCTGAAACCATAATTGAGCTCAAATGGACTCAGTCCAGTGGACGCATGTCTCTTATCATTGTACGCGAACTCCAATAGCTGTAAATGCTTTATGCGGAGCTGTGACCTTCTTGGTCGTTGCGATGAAGTGAGCCATCTTGGAAAACCTGTCTACCACTACCGTAACGGAATTTAATCCCTTTTGGGTCTTGGGTAGCCCAACAATAAAATCCATAGCGATGCTTTCCCACCTTCCTGTAGGTATCTCAAGTGGATGTAGCAAGCCCGGAGGACTTACTCTCTCGGCCTTGTTCACTTGACAAGCCGTGCAACGCTGGATAGGGCTGTTGCAAACACCCTACAAATGGTAGTATGTTGTCCAACATTCAGCCTCGGAATGTGATCTCTCTTACATCCCGTTGCAATCATGGCCAGAAATAATGCCTTCTTAAAAGCTCACTAGTCTTATCAATACCAGGGTGCCCTGCACAAGGACTATCATGGCATTCATGAAGTATCTTACGACGAAGATCCTTTATGTTTGGCACAAAAACTCTTCCATTTCTCATTAACATACCATCCTTCACAGTGTATGTTATATATGTACTGGTGTGTGCCTCTACAGAAGCGGCAGCCTCGACTGACTCTTCCGTTTGGTTAACTACCTTGCGCGCCTTAGGCCACACACGCTGACAATGGAGTCCTTTTCTTGAGCCTTCTTAATCTCCTCCATGAGACCATTGTCAACCACAGTAAAGCTCATCTGATGCAGTATACGAGATAGTGCATCAACGACCACATTTTCCTTCCCTCTTCGGAAACGAATTTCCAAGTGAAATTCCTGCATCAGCTCGGCCCACCGAGCCTGGCGGCCTTTCAAATCTGGCTAAGTGCAAAAATACTTTAAAGTATGATGATCTGTGTACACATAAAACTCGGCACCATATAAATAATGTCTCCACACCTTGAGCGCATGTACAGCTCTTGCTCGTGTGTAGGATATCTCTGTTGAGCTGGTGTCAACTTCTTACTCTCAAAGGCTACTAGTCTACCCTCTTGGCTCACCACTGCACCTACGGCAATGCCACTTGCATCCGTCTCTAGGTCAAAAGGTTTCTGGGTATCCATAATCTTGAGGACTGGAGCCGTGGCCACAGACTCCTTCAAATTCTCACGCCCTAGCAGCGATTCAACACCCCCAAGTACCTGCCAAAATCTCATAGCAATCCGATAAGCGTAGAGAAAGTTATGGCCATTTTTTAGTTTTCTACAAAATTCATTTTTTCATGTTCAATTTTTTTTCAGATCTGTAAATCCCTGTTTTTTGGCTCAAATCGAGGCAAAATCTCCCTATTCACCAGCGATTAATTGCAGGGCATCAATTCCCCCACTTCTCCTTTTGCAATCCCCCCCAAAAAACTAACAAAATTGATGTTTTCTCCACGTTCTCTCTTATAACGAGGCTCTCATACCATTTGGTAAATACAAGCCTCCAGTATTGATCACAAATGATTGTAGTCAAAGGATGCTTTCAAGTTTCTGTTTTGGGATTTCTAGTTAAGGCAGATGCTCAGCTCCAGACTCTTGTGTTGCTGTTACTTCTATCATCTTACACTACGATTTGCCTTGTCATCTCATGTTGCCTCTAAAACCTTGCCACTTGTTAATTTTAGCTGCACTTTCAGGGCTGAAGATGATAGCTCGAGATATTTGCCATATTAACTGAAACAATGTCTTGAGTAGCAATGATACAGCCAGTAGGAAACAGCCCAGGCTCCTCCTTCGCGGCAATCTCCACCCAGAGTTTTTAGTTTTGGTCTTCAATGTGCTGTTTGCCTTTGATTTAACAAAAGCTTAGTTTGCACTTATCAAGGTCTCATAGTATGAGAATTTTATCCAGATTAATGCCTAAGTTCTGTTTTCCTTTCGATTGAGTTTGCTGTGTCTCCATGCCATAGTGACCAGGGAACATGGCTTTTTAGACATGCCACATGCTCCCAGACCTGCTCTTGTTGGGAATGTGCTTGGGAACGTGACATGGGAATGCCTTCCCAAGGATAGGAACGTGATTGGGAACGCGGTCCTTGGTTTCAGTTTCTGCAAAGATTCAAAAACAAGATAGGAAGGAAGAAGTCTTGGCAATGTGATTGGGAATGTGTGCCCTAGCCATAGTTTCTGCTAGGACCTGAAAACAAGATAAATGAAGGAGAAAACCAAAAAAGCTAGAGGTATTTTACTTATAATTTGTTTGTTTAGTAGTGCCATTGCACAAATATTATACTCATCCTTTGTTTTGTTTATATTGTGTAATTTCAATATACAAAATTCTTTCAATTTCAAATTTTGATGTGTATGTATATGTTTTTATCATATCATATGTTATTATGTTGATGTCGCGTTCCCATTCCCGTTCCCATTTTTTCAGGGATGTTCCCATTCCCATGCTCTTTTCCGTTCCTGGTCACTATGCTCCTTTCATCTCATTCTCCATCTGAATTGTATACCTGTCAAGGAAAACCGTAAAACTGATTGTGAATTTTCTTGATCATACATGTAACCTATCGGCGTAATGTTTCTACTGCTTGTATGAATTTTTCTTCCTTGTGGTTAAAAAATGGTTGATTTGTATGTGAGGCATATTTTTCTTTCCACAAATATCTTAAAGAAGATAATCTCACCAGATTGGTTGTGTGAGGATTACTTTTTTGACGCAGCACAGGAATTGTGTGTTCTAGAAAGTTTTGGGAATTCTTATTTAGAAGGTCAAAAAGCCTTATTCTGAGATATTAGAGTTATTATTTTTAGCACTACAAAGATTCTTGGGATTATTTTAGACTTTACTATAGCTACGCAGGAACTGTTTTTTCCTATTTTTTAATGGGTATTCCAGAGAAGTTTTGGGATTTCTCTTGTACATCATCCAAAAGCCCTTCTTGAAACCTCCATGGCAACTATTTTTGAGCACTGAAATTTCTTGAATCCTTTTAGCATGATAACACAGAACTTGTTCTAATCCTGTTTAGTCCCCTGCCTCCGCCCCCAAAAAGAGAACTTTAGAGAAATGTGTTTTCCAGGCTTCAAGAAAAAAGGATTAGTTCATGTCTAGAATGTTTGACTTCTGGTGACATATAACCTGCTTTTGGTTCTCTGTGAGAACCTTTCTGCCTTTTGGCAATTCCATGAAACGCATGGTAACATTTGTCAAGGCACTAGTCAAAAGCATGATGTGGTATCTCGTTATCTCATGTATTTGCTATTACCCTTAATATTTGTTGTTCTCCAGGGGTTCTACATTTCCTGAGTGGGGAATGTTTCTTGAGTCGTTTTGATAATGTGATGGTCATCATATTGTTTGTAATGTCCTGTCACTTTGGTCCTTGCCATTCTCATCCGTGCCCCACAATTAGCACATTAGCCACTTTGTCATCATAGACATTGTTTTGGTTGGCCATGTATTTTCGTGTACTATGTAAATCCTTACGTGCAATATAGGTGCTAGGTTGCTCCCAGAACATTGTGATCACTTGTAATTCCTGATTATACTTATTGTGCTAGCTATTTAATTCTGGAACTTGGATTGTAGTCATTATTGACTTGTTTAACTTATTGAAAAGATGACAACAGCTTCAAGGTAGAACGCTTTGCTTTGCTTTGTTTTTTCAGTTAGCTTTGCTGGTATCTATGTAATTTTTCTTCTGATGATGTTTATCAGGCATCATACTTCTTGAAGAGTTGGTGGAGATGTACGATCTAGGACTTCAGTACATCATGGATGCTACTCAACGACGAATGACAGAAGCAGATGAAGCAAAACTTGTTGGCAAAAGAGATTGGTGGAAGGCAAGTAATGGTTATTATCCCATTTGGATATCAAAGGCTTTATCTGCACAGCCTACTGATTTTGTTTTCAAGGACTTTTCCTTCCGAACGTATAAGCAATATATATGTTGCAGCTTTCGTTCAATTTTTTTTCATGTGTGCCATAGTGGGTGGGACAGCATTAGTAGAAACCTAGGAAATGTAAAAACATGCTGATTGAAAGCAATGATTGTTATGTGGGCTGCAGGGCTTTGCATCTGCATTATATAAGCTGCAATGTAGATCTGTTCCTTAAACTTTAAACTACTATAGTGATGCTATCATTTCTCACCATGATATGTGCTTGATCAAAATCCACTGGCAAACATGATTTACGTTCTATTACCAATTTGCGTTCAGAGTAGTTTTAGGGTGTCTTGTTTTACTCTCAAAATTCTTTGTTAATGTATGAATCTGTGTGGACAGAAGCAAATGTATTCTAACCTTAGTTGCCCGTTCCGGAACGAAGAACGTGTTCCGTTTCGGAATGTGGGCAAAAATTTAAAAAAAAAAACGTAAATATTTACAAAGGGTCCGGAACGCATTCCGTTTCGGAACGTGGGCAAAAATAAAAAAAAAAAAACGTAAATATTTACAAAGGGTCCGTTTCGACCCAGCTTTCAGCATATATTGGTTGAGCAAATTACGGTGGAGCATCTTCAACTGGTCGGAATTCTAAAATATTAGGTTTATGGTCCATTTATGATGCCTAGCTATTTGTGATTGACGTTTTAAGGCGCCTTCGATCATGCTCTCTGCTGTTTAGTTCAGCAGCTCCAGAACTTCCGCAAAAATCCTGTTCTCACGTCCGGCTTTTTGGTGGAAAAATCCATCCGCAGCAATACAGCGACAAAATGATCAGCTGTTGTGAAATTAGTTGCCCGTTAATTACGAACACACACTCACAAGCTGGCTGTCAACTGCAAAACGATTAGTTGCCCGTTAATTATGAAAACTCCTTAGTTGCCCGTTAACGATGAGCCGTTAATTAAGCTCGTTGTTGTGAAATGGTGAAGTCGCGGGCCAGCAGTGCACCTATCTAACAACCTTACTTTCCCTGCTCGCTACCTTGCTATCTGTGAAATGCAGAAGTCGCGGGCCAGCAGGGTCGTATATCAAATTTTTTTTAATTTGCATTAACTCGTTCCGACCCAGTACGTTCTGGAACGTACGGAACGTTCCGACCCTTTTTGCTCGGAACGGGCTTCTAAGATTCTAACCTGTCTTTTTGCTAAATGACTTGAGGCTCAATAGTTTAAATACTATTCTTCAGAAAGTGAGTCTTACAAAATGAGTCTTATGTACTGGTTTGATGTGTTTTGTCATGAACTTTCCTGTGAATTTGTCTAGTATCGATAGTAAAGAAGCTTAAGAATCAGTTTGAGAAGGCATTGACCTGTCCTAAGACCCTTTAGAAGATCGTGCTTGTTTGTGAGAGTAAAGATAGTTGAATTTTCCTATCGTGACCGGAATCGTGAGCTTGTAATGAGTATTTTGATCATGGTTCATTTCATTGTCTCTATGACGAATGAAAGAAAAGAAATTCATGTTAATCGTGAGCATGCATAACACACAACATGGGCTAGAAACATATCATCTTGTTAAAGTTTCCCTTAGAAATACTATCAAGTGGCCTTGATATATAGAGGATCTATTCATAATCAGTAACTCAGACATCAAAATTAATCTCTGAATGCTGGAAGATATATGCTAAATGTCAGACAAATGAATTCAAGTTTATTTTGGACTAATCTATGTGTAATACCATTTTTTTTGGCATGAAGACAATTGTCTGTTCTGTTGGCAAGAGGCTCATCTATTGTGATGGCGTTTTGTAGACCGGAAGCCTATAGTCGATGAGAGTTTCATTTCTGAGATTGAACAACGTTAAAGAAATGAAGAGATGTCCAGTTGAACCTGTAAATGGTCTGCGTGCCCTATAATCCTTGGCTATTAAAACCTCTTCCTAGGGTCCTCGTATGATATGAGCGATCGAAGTGTAGTGGGCATGTCTCGGAATAGGTAGTGGTATCTCCCTTTGATCTCATAATATATGGGGCATCTGAAGATGAAGTGCTTCTTAGACTCCACCTCATGCAAAGAACATAGCTGGCATAATCTCTCCTCCCTCGGGGTGCCCTGGAATCTTCCAGTCTCGATAGCCAGCTGGTGTGATGATACTCTGAGCCGACCAATGTGAATCGGAGACTGTGTGATAATCCTGAGGTCAGATATCGAGGTAGGGCTGGAAGTCCAGTGGTGTCCAACTCCAAGAAATGAACCCGGTAGTAGTTGGGCTTAACCCCCAACTGACGTTGCCAGGTATGATTGAGGTAGGCTCTATATAGAAACCGTCGGATATATTGGTGTGTACCCCTGCCATGTTCACCCCTAGGCCCCAACGGGCACAGAAAGTATATAAGCAATCCAACTGTCTCTGTAATCCCTCTCTAGTATGAGATACTAGTACCACATCATCCGCATAGAGGAGAATAGCAATCAGAATGCCGCCAAGTCTACAACCGTCACCGCCACACTGAGAAGTGACCCCTTCCAACTCATCAATATATAGTCTAAAAAGAACTGGTGAAAGAGAGCATCCTTGCTTCACCCCAATAGTACTCCAAATATGCTCAGAAGTACCGTTGCTATGATGAAAACAGCCCAGAACTCTCTCATAGAGAGCCATGACAGCCAGAGTGATATCCGTCGAGAAGCCTAGATCATGAAGTCTCTGAATGAGAAGGAGCGTGGGACAGAATCGAAGGCTTTCCTGAAGTCTACAAAACAACAGTAAACCTTTTCCTTCCTGTACTTAGCTTCCTCAATAAGAGCTCGGAGGGTGATAATATGATCGGAGGTGGAGTAGTGAGCTCGGAATCCTGCCTGTCCCAGTGCGTGCAGTCTCCTAGACTCTGCCTGTGTGCTAACAGCAGACTGAAGGATGGTGCCATGTAACTTCGCGAGAACATGGCCAATCATGATAGTGCGGTAATTATCAGGGATCATGGGGTCACCATTTTTATGGATAGGATGGATAATGTTGGTGCACCAAGAGGATGGGAAGCCCGCGACAACAACATGGTTAAGGAGCGTGGCTAGGGTGGGGGCAAGAGTGTCGGCAACGTGGATCAATAGCTCAGATCCAAGATCCTCAATGTCTCTAGTTTGGTGAGTTTTCAGTTTCTTAATGGCCGCAAGGACCAGATCAGGGGTAAAGAAGGTAAAGTCGGATGGTCGTGGCGAGATAGAGATAGGTGTGTCTGTGGGCCAATAGGGCAACTTTGGACTGCAACAAATTCTTGTCTTCGATCAAGGAGACCACTAATCCCTGTAGTTGTGAGAGTTCTTTCTTCATAATCTGGAAATCCGCTTTAAACTGATCTACCTCCCAAGATGAGAAAAATTCAATTGATTTGGAGGGAGTGTAGGGGATGGGTACTGTGGATGGGGGTATTGCGGTTGCTTGGCTGATTGGAATAGGCAGATCAGCGTGGGTGGATTTCAGAGGAAGAAGAAGATGTGACATGTGGGGAAAGGCAGATGGCAGAAGGCGGCAGACAGGAGGCAGGCAGGCTGGAGGTGAAGCCAGGAGGTACAGCAGGCAGCGCTCGGGAGGAAAGTAACAAGTAGCTATATATGTATCTCTGTCCTACCAAGACTATGTCCAAGGAGACGAATCCACAAATAACGTGCCTGCTCATCCTGACTGACTAACTGAAGGGCTGTGTTATGAGCCTGTAACCAGTGCCGAACCCTAGGGGAGGGGGATGTTAGATACCACAGTCAGGGGTGTGTCGAGAGTACACGTCCAACAGGGCAAGACAGTGTGAGTAGTGTGCTCCGGCACGGACCATAGCCATGGCGGGCTGTGGCCCTACTGTGGTGTTGAGACTTCTAACACTGGTATCAGAGCCATCTCCATCTTGGGGAATTTGGTTTTCAGCAAGAGAGAAATCTATCAGAGTATATAGAACATCTGCTAACTTTCAGAACAAGGGAGGGGCAAAGAGATCGCTATAGCAAGAGCTATCCATCCCTGTTTTTGGACCAGAACCACGTGCTTTTTAGATAGAATCTGAGTCAGATTCCTAGTGCAAAATCGGCTATCCATCCCTTTTTTTTGAGTGCAAATTTTGGAAATCAGAGCGGATTTAGGACAGAAAGGATCTGGTAGACCATTGCGATCTGGTTGCAGGGTCAATCTGAAATTTTGGCTCATATATCTGGGAATTCAGAGTTCCTTTCATTCTGATTCATATTTTATTACTATCATTGTTGTAATTTGTTGATTCTCATGTTTTGTGATGACAGTTCACTCTTTGTCTAAGAGGACCAAGACGGTTCTTAAGGGGGAGGGAGTGGTACAAGCCTGTAACCAGTGTCGAACCCTAGGGAACACAGGAGGTCAAATACCACAGTCAAGGGTGTGTCCAGAGTACACGTCCAACAGGGCAAGACAATGTGAGTAGTGTGCTCCGGCACGGACCATAGCCATGGCGGGCCTAACACAGCCTAGGGACCCTGTCAGCAGGATAGGGCCCCACGTTGGGTCCCGACGTGCAGTCGGCCACGTCAGTGTCACGTGGCCGACACTTGGCAGTATGCATGCTACCAGTCCTCACACTAGGCTAGGAGGGGCTTACTCCATATTAGGGAGTAGGCAAGGTTGGGTGGATCAGTTAGTGTTTGCCCTATTGTGGTGTTGAGACTTCTAACAGGCTGGCTGTAGAGATTCCTGATAGAGACATGCAACTCCACTCGAACCTCTGTTGCTCATGGCCTGTGTCTCTATCCTGAATGCCGAAAACCATCTGAAACCTGAAAAATCTGGTAGTCCTCGTATGGAGCTCTCATGTGTCTCAGGAGAAGGAAGAAGAAGCTTTATTAATGTCTTTTCCATGCCAAAAGGCATATAAGACCAATAAGAGTACATGTCAAGTATGTGGTAACCATGGGAGCGTATATAAACGTCTCCAAATAAACTATGCATAAAAGATGAACAATATACTCTAAGAAATGAGTCCGATAATAATCGGGTTTGTATGCCCTATATATAAAGCGCCTAATAAACTGGTGAGTACTCGAAGGGAGGTCTGCGATAGAGATGTAGAATGTCTCAAGGAGGTGAGATGCGTGGGAAAACCATGACAACCTTTAACCTTGATCATGAAGATGTTGGAAAGAGGTGAGCGCTCCCTGCGTGGAACTTTGCTCAGAAGCCGGGAAGAATTGGAGTTGCTAGATATATGTGATAAACAGAAATACAGCACCAAGTTGTGGAGGAGGAACTTCAAACTCAACAAGAATAATCTGGTGTGGGATAGAGTGCTTAGCTTGTATCATGCGTGATAACATAGTAGTTTGTAGTTGTGAGATACTAGCCCAGTCAGATGAGGTAAGACATGTACACCATGCTCCTGTTGCATATAAGGCTGTGGAGGTGACAAGTATCAAAAAACTTACACTTACTCGGGGCGTTTCGAATGAACTTACGGAAACAAAATCTCTCTAACTAGACAAAGGAGGCATGGCCCTACCCAAGTCGAGCACTAGCTACTTGTCTCATACTGAGAATAGGGCTAGTGAAAAGCACCCCTAGGTAAGTGTAAGATGAAACTACCTCCAGTGGTTGACCATTGAGGATAAGTGTATGTCGCTACATGAAAGCTCGGATGTTGAAGACCAAAACTTTGGTCTTCGCAATGGTCACTTCCAAACCCCATTTAAGACACTGTTGACTGAAGAATGTTATTGTACAACTTTGCTTTAACATGTCCATTCATAATAGTGCGGTAATTGCCAAGATTTAGGGGATCGCCAATCTTATGGATGGGATGGATGATATTTGTGCACCAGGAAGATGGGAAACTGGAGACAACAACACGGTTAAGAAGGGTGGACAAAGCAGGTGATGGTAGGTTAGAGCATGGATTAGTAGCTCGAAATCAAGGTCTTTGAAATCTCATGTTTACGGGTTTTCATTCTATTAATTGCCGCTAGAAGCATATCGGAGGTGAAGAAGGTCAATGCAGATGGATGAGGGGAGATAGAAATAGGCACATCAGTAGGTATGGTATAGAGTGTGGTGGCGTAGTCAATCCAAGTATGTAGGTCGTCTACGAGAGGAGGTGGAGCACACGGGATGAACTCAAGCCAAAAGGCACCTATGGAAGAGTGTTAAAGGAAATCAACCAGACATTTTTCCTCATAAACTCATAGGCGCGTTTCTTACAGTGAAGCATACGATAAAGGGAACAACGGGAAAACATACATGTGGGGTATGTATACGTATGTGTGTGACAAGAGAGTGATGAGATCGACATTCATCATCAAACCAAGTAGGGTGTGAAGGTCTAGAGGAAGTGCATAGGATCGTTTTGTTTCTATGAGGTTTGGAAGGAAAAGCTAGTGAGGCTGTTGTGTGGAGTGAAGTGGCAAGGAAGGAGGCTTTGGACTCTTTCTACACAAAGAATCAAAGAAATATGTGGGTGCACGAGGGAGTGTGGGACAAGAAGACATCTGTGGCACCAAGATAGTGCTAAGATTGAAGAATAGAAAGGAGTGATGAAAGAGAATAGCGTGAGTGATGTGAAAATTAGATATGTGTGGGATGGAGGATGGTCACCCCATGGTATGGAGGATGGTGACCCCATGAGATAACAACATTGTGACCTCCACTATGAGGATGATATGTATACCTTGCAGAATCAGGCCAGCAAGCTAAAGGCATTATAAAAGGGGGGAAGCTCAAAAACCATTTGTTAAATTATTTTGTAAGGTCTTAATGAATAGTTAATATTTCATATTGTAGCTGTTCCATTTTGTGGCAAGCTCTATGATTTGAGAATTTTAGTTTTCAGCTTGCGATGGCATATTTTTAATCAACTACCACAAGTTGCTCATGTTAGAATTCTTCAAATATCTAGGATTGAAAACTACAAGTTGTAGAACTATTTCATTGAGATTTTTCTCATTTGCATAGATTTAGCATGAGTATTGGTATGTGAGAGCATTCAAAGCTTATTCATTTGAGTGTTATTAAGACATATTCTCACCATCATATAGAGTGGATTTATATTGGTAGGATAGACGTGGTCAAGAAACAGGTTGTGTTTGAAATGGTACAGCATCAAGGATAAGCAGATAGATCCAATGGAGGGTTGCTTCTTATTTCATGTCATTTCAAGTGGACTTCAGGTGCCACATGCAAAGTGAAAGGCATTTTTGCTTAGAAACTTGATTTTTTCCTGTCCTTGCAGTTGCGGGAGGCGGCTATTTTGGCATTAGGCACTGTCTCTGATTCATTTCTTTCTGCAAAGGTAAGTAAGGTCATAAGCTTTATCCTATTGAAGCTGTGAATTGTTAGTACAAATGACATGACTTAACCTATGTTCGAATTTCTGTGTATCTTCTGTAAAATACGAATCAGATAAAGACTGTACTTGATGAAAGCAGGTAAAAGGTTCAACCTCGCTAAATGTTGAATTATTTCTCGACAAACTTTTGGTTGAGGATTTGGCAGCAGGTATGACATGAAGATGATTCTAAGTTCATTTCGCTCGCCTCCAATTATTTGTAGATTCTTAAGCAGCTTCCTTTGTAGCACTATAAGCACTGAAATCGGTTTTTTATTCACCTTCCAATTGGTAGGCGGGGACTGCCCTTTTCTACACGGTCGTGCACTGTGGGCCGTTGCTAAATTTTCTCCAGCTGTAAGTTTTCCAGCGTTTTGGTTTTTTTCTTATTTAAGTTGAAATAATTGTAACTAGGCATGCACAATCTCTCTCTCTCTCTCTCTCTCTCTCTCTCTCTCTCTCTCTCTCTCTCTCTCTGCCCTAGCATGATCAATTTTCTCCCATCTCATGTTCCCCTACTTGACCCTCACGGTATAATCATGTTAGTGGGTGTGGGCCCGAGCATGCACACTGCAGCCACTGGTGCTTGAGCTAGCATGTTGGAGCTCTTAGCTCAGGCTAGCTTGTCCACTGCAGCTTGAGCTTGAGCACTTAGCTCGAGCTAGCTCTTTCCTCAGGTTAACATATAGAAACCCCCGCCCTACAAGGTATCAATGCAATCATAGAATGGGTATAGCAAACCCCTATCTCCCCTTCCCTCTTTTCTTTCATTTCCGTCCCTCGACTTTTTTCCTTAATTCGTTTATTTATTTTTATCATCCTGATTCTCACTACTGTTAAGACAAGAAGTTCCTTTCAAGTGCACCTACAAATTGGCCGGCAAATGTAGCATGAAATAGCTACAGGTTTTTGCTAGCCAAATTTCCAAGAAACTTAAAGACAAGTTACAACAATGGAGAGTGGTACTCCTTTACTAGATACTCCGAAGACATACAACTCAAAAACGGTAAAACTAGAACTATAAATACAACTCGGAACGAGCATTAAAATCTAATTTCCAATTGATTCGAATTGGCCGGATTGAATTGGGCCGATTCATCTGGCTTGAACGGCCTCAGATGAGAAAACAGTTTGAAATGGTTTGTTATAGTGCCAAGCTTTCCATTCTTATAAAAACAGGTTCTTAATGCTTTTTATAGCACTTTATATACTGCTACTAGTAACTATTGTGTTTGTGACACCGGCATTGATCTATCTACATGTTTGTGCATTGAAAATTGAGAGTCAAGACTAGTAGTTTGGTTGCCTCTAATAGCATCGGGCAATTTGAGCTATGAACAAAAACTTATGCCATTGAACAAACATGAATGATGATAGTAGATACATCATGCTAGCAACTAGTGATTACATAGCCTTCTCGCACGTGCGCACGCGTGCGCACACACACACACACACACACAAAAGCACACCTCGCCATATCACTATTTTCCCTCCCCGAAATCCTAATTTCATAGAAATCCTACCGTTTCATGCTTTTTATTATGAAGGTTGCATCTATTCACACATTTTACAAAAAGCTCAAACAGCCACAACTTCTAGTTAAATGAAAAAAATGTGTTAAGAGATATATTGAAACACAGTTGTCCTTAATGAAAATTCATTGATTTAAGTTGGTCAAACCCTTTAGTATATGTGGCCCAATAAAAACGCATATAATGCATTTTTTCTATCACTGCTGACATTTTCTCTTTGAAAAATGCTGAAGTTCAACTTTATGGATTATTAGGAGGCCAAAGGTGAAACTTCAAACACAAATCACAATATGCAAAATTGTGATATAATAAAATTGGTAATTAACGAAGAATCGTTTTTTTTCCCCCCAAGAACTAAGATCTGGTTCGAACCAGCTCTGAACAATTTGTTTGTTCCTCACGGCGGTTCAAGGTTTGAACCGCGGTTCATGGATACACTACTTTAAACTAGGAAAGTCATGGGATACAAGAGAATGTAAGCAAATTAGAGGACAACCCTGATGATAATATCACCAAACGGGTAAGCACCAAGCTCCAAAGTTGGCTTGATGCTTTGCAAGGTGAAGTTACTAGATACAAGGAAGCCGTTAGAATATGTCATAGATGCACTAGCGATTCCAGAATCGCAATTTGTTGCAGTGTCGTGAAGCGATTTCAAATTTTTTTTTTTTGCAAGTACATGCAATATGGGTATTAGTACAAACCACAAAGAGAAAATATAGAGGACTAAGAGTAAATCTTTGCCTTAATTTTTTTTGCTTTCCTTTAAATTTTTTTAAGAAAACTGTATAAAAGGGTGGAAGTATGCCAACTTATTAGTAGTAGGTGGTTAAACAAGTGCATATAACGAAAAGCCCTTTTGAAATCATGAGCCATTGCAAGTAATCATCACTCTTAATGCTAGTTGGGTCTCAAACTCATGCATGATGAGTTGCTCACTGGATAAGGATTAACTTGTGAAAGTCTCATGTAGAAGTAGGGCGGCTGATTGCTATGGGGAGTGATCTGCATGTTTTGCAGGCAATGAGGGTTGTTTAGCTTTTGCTTTTCCTTGGAGCTTGGATTAGGGATGGGTGAGGTAGTGTGGTGGCTACTACCACAATGAAATGCGGGTTAGGGTATGAAGCTTTTTTTGGGGCTTTTGTAGTTTTTGGTGTATTCCAAAAAATTGGTCATGGAAATAATTTTAGTTCCTTTTTAGCTGTGAAAACGAGTCTTTCCTATGGCAATTAATTGGTGATTTTGGAGAACGTTTGCCGGGATCCAACGGGTGGTTGAAATTTAGTCATATACAGCCTGTACACAATACCTATGACGAGCTGTGTAATTTAATCAGCAATAACTACCTTGACAGGCTTCCTCTATGTATATTACCTACATAAAACAAAACAAAAAATTACACACGTGTTCCGGAACAGCGTTCTGGAGTCCGGACCGCCTGCATTCTGGAATGAGCGTTCCAGAATGCAGACCCTCCAGAACGCGTTCCGGCAGCAACAAATATATATATATATATATATATATATATATATATATATATATATATAGAGAGAGAGAGAGAGAGAGAGAGAGAGAGAGAGAGAGAGAGAGAGAGAGAGAGAGAGAGAGAGAGAGAGAGAGAGAGAAAGAAAGCTTTATTAATGTCTTTTCCATGCCAAAAGGCATATAAGACTAGTAAATGTACATGTCAAGTATGTGGTAACCATAGGAGCGTATGAAACGTCTCCAAAACAGTAACAAAAGTAGCAATCTAGAGCTAAAGCTATAAACTGAAATAGATGTGATGCTATCAGAAACATGTGGGAGCATGTATACTGCTAACAGTCATGAGTGAGATATGACGCTATCATCTAGTGCTGTCCTGCTGGTGCTGATGATATAGAAGGATGTAATACGGCCTGTGGCATGAAGGGCCACTGGTGGTCTTTGACGTCGTCTGAGAGGATGAAGAGGTCTCCTCGTGATAGGTCGAGTAGCTCGTGCTGCAACATGGGTATGTGTGGGACGCTGTCTCTGGTCTCTGTGGGCAAGCAGGTCATCATCATCATCGTCACCGTCATCAAAACGTCCTCTCCTCCTGGAGAAGAAAGAAGTGATCTGAGGCTGAGAAACCTGACTCGTCTGGGCTGTCTGATACAAATCCTGTCGTAGTATAAACATCTCTCGTATCATGAGTGCCGTGCATCGGGAATCCTCATAAGCTATGAGTGATCGTAAGGTGACAGGTGTGTCTCGGAACAAACAGTGGTATCTCCCTCTGATCTCGTAATATACCGGGCACCTAAAGATAAAGTGCTCCTCTGACTCCACCTCCTCTAAAGAGCATAACTGGCAAATCCGCTCCTCTCTCGGGGTACCCTGGAATCTACCAGTCTCAATAGCCAACTGATGTGATGATACACGGAGCTGTCCCAATGTAAATCTGAGGCAATGTGATAGTCTCGAGTCCAAATAATGCGGTAGGACCGGGAACCCTGCTATGTCAAGCTCAATAAAATGAGTCTAGTAGTAGCCGAGTTTCACCCCAAGCTGTCGCCCCCAAGTACGGTCGAGATATGCCCGATATAAGATGCGCCTGATATACTGATGAGTACTTGAGGGCAGCTCTGTAATGGAGATACCAAATGACTCAAGGAGGAAATGGGATGCCTGAGAGAACCACGATAGTCGATAGCCCTGGTCATGAAGAAAGTGTGAGGAGACAAGTGCTGTCTGTGTATATCTAATTCCTCATCGGGCAGAGCCTGGATTCTTTGAATGTATGTGATAAGCTGGAACGCGGCATATATTTGAATGGGTGGAACGACAAACTCTGCAAGAAGGATCTCATGTGGAACCGAGGGCTTCACCCAAATCATACGGGCTAACATGGTGGTCTGCAATCGTGAAATGCTGGCCCAGTGTGATGAAGGGAGGCCTGTGCACCATGTCTCTGCTGCATATAAGGCTGTGGGGGTGACAATAGTATCAAAGAGTCTACACTTACTGCGAACATCTCGGATGAGCTTCCTGAAACAGAATCGCTCAAGCTGAACAAGAGAGGAATGCCCCTTCCCAAGTCGGGTGGTGGCAGCTTGCCGCATGCTGAAGGTAGGACCAGAGAAGAGTATCCCCAAATAGGTATAAGAGGAAACTACCTAGGATGAGCTCCTGGCGCTGCATGAAGGCTCGAGAAGTGTTGAAGACCATAACCTTGGTCTTCGCAATGTTCACCCCCAACCCCCATCTGGTACAAAATCCCTGTAAACAATCCAGCTGCCTCTGCAAACCCTCTCTGGTCGGGGATACTAGTACTACATCATCCGCATAAAGGAGAATAGCAATCAGAATGGTGCCAAGTCTACAGCCACCCCCGCCACACTGTGAGATGACTCGCTCTAACTCATCAATATACAATCCAAAGAGAACCGGTGAAAGAGAGCACCCCTGTTTCACCCCAATGGTGCTCCAAATGTGATCAGATAAGCCACTGCTATGTCGGAAACATCCCAAGACCTTCTCATAAAGAGCCATCACTGTCTGTGGAGAAACCAAGGTCACGAAGTCTCTGAATGAGCAGGGAGCGTGGTACAGAATCGAAGGCCTTCCTGAAATCTACAAAACAGTAGTAAACCCTCTCTTTCCTGTACTTAGCTTCCTCGATCAAGGCTCAAAGTGTAAAAATATGGTCAGTGGTAGAATAATGAGATCGGAAACCTGCCTGCCCCAATGCATGTAATCTCCGAGCTTCCGCCTCTGAACTCACTGCAGACTAGAGTATGGTACCGTAGAGCTTCGTGAGAACATGTCCGATCATGATGGTGCGGTAATTACCAGGAATCATGGGATCACCATTTTTATGAATAGGGTGGATGATGTTGGTGCACCAGGATGAGGGGAAACCAGAGACAACGGCGGAATTGAGGAGAGTGGCTAGTGTGGGAGCAAGGAGGTCGAAAGCATGGGTTAGGAGTTCAGATTCAAGGTCTTCGATATCTCTTGCTTTATGGGACTTCATTCTCTTGATGGCCGTAAGTACCATGTCAGATGTGAAGAAGGTGAACTCAGAGGGGCGTGGGGAGATAGAGATGGGTGCGTCAGTGGGTATGGTATATAGTTTGGTAGCATACTCGGTCCATATGCGAAGGTCATCCAGGAGGGGTGGTGGAGCATGAGGGATAAACTCACGCCAAAAGGCGCCTGAAGAGGAACTGAAGAGAAGATCAACAAGACGCGTTCCTTCGGAGTCATCATATATACGCTTTTTTCGGCGGAGTGTGCGACGGTAAGAGCGCCTGGCGGAGTGGAGGAGATGAGGATCGTGAGTACGGGCATGGGTGACAAGCTGACGAAGAGAGCGACATTCAGCATCATACCACGGGGGGTGTGGGGGTCGTATCAATGAGGAGCGGGTGCCTCTGCTTTTATGGGGTTTAGATGGAAAAGCAAGGGAAGCAGCGGTATGAAGAGAAGTGCTAAGAAAGGTAGCTTGAGTCTCGACTGTACTATCGCGAGGGAAGGAATGGAGCAATGAGGTTAGGAACTCCTGGTAAACTGGTGTAAAGAGAGAACTGAATGTATACTTGGGTGCCCGTGTAAGCAGGGGGTGTGAGGATGGCTGGGGAGGTGGGAGGCGGCCGATAGCGAAGGAGAGAAAGGAATGATCAGAGAGAGTGGTGGGAGATACATGAAAATCAGATATGAGAGGTATGGAAGATGGTGATCCCATGAGATAATCCACAACACTATGTCCACCACTGTGAGGGTGACAAGTATAATTGCCAGATTTTGGCCAACAAGTTAGGCCATTGTAAATGGCTAACTCATGGGCCTCTCCAAACTGCAATAAATGCTCACCGTAAGGGGTAGTAGGTCCCAAGCTGTCCTCTGAAATCCTGGTAACTCCCATATCATCGCTGTCAAGGGCATGAACGCGGAGCTGGTCGGTGATGTCATAGAACTCTGACTGTCGTGAAGAGGTTCGGGCATTAAAATCTCCAATGAGGAGAATATGCCCCTGCTCTGCGAATCTGATAATATCAGGCGATAAATCAAGGTAGGGTGAACCTGTGCCCTCATCAAAGGACGAAGACTCTGGAGGAAAATAACAGGCCGCCACAAAGAGGTCCCTGTCCAACCCAAAATCCTGCCCAGTAACATGAATCCATATATACCGTGCATGCTCGTCGTGTCTGATGAACTCAATGCTCGGATGAAGAGACTCTCTGTATAAACATGCAACACCTCCGGATCCACCACCGCTAGCTGATCTAGTCTCAAGTCTGTACACGGAATCACATCTGTATCCTGGAAAAATAGGTAATCCTCTCTCCTGACTCTCATGAGTCTCCATAAAGAGCAGCAAATCCCTGTCAGTGATGAAATCGATCAAGTCGCCAGCAATGGAGGATGAGTGTAAACCATCACAGTTCCATACTCCAATCCGGAGATGGTGTGGGTGGGGCCCCGGGCCACTCCCAAACCCGGGGACCCCAAATCCCTAGCATTGGGAGCTGCTATGTGCGCTGTCAAGAAAACGCACTCGTCCATCTCGGTAAATGACTCGTCTGCCAGACTCACGGGCTGCCTGAAAGGCCTTACGCCTCTCCTCTACCTGGATATATGTGAGGTCGTCATCCATGTAGATAGTGGTACCACGTAGCTTAGCTCTGCATCGCAAAGCATCTCGATGGCTCTCGAGGGAGGTGAAACGAAGAATGAGTGTGGCTGCATCTCTAGTGGTCCTCCATGCGGTGTCCAACCCCTCTGTCCTGTGCCCGAGAGTGATGTCGAGAAAGCGTTTAGCTTCAGCCAATGCATCCTGTGTATCTAGAACTCCACGAACTCTAATATTGTGGGATTTTTGGTCTCGAGATTTCTCTTCCGAGATGCTGGCTGAGATAACTGAGGAGATGGGAGCGCTGGGTTTGGTGCCCTTTTTCAAAACTGATGCCCAGGAAAGGGCCTCTTCGTGTTGCTTCTCAATCTTGGTTTCTAGCTCCCGTAGCATGTTGGTGGTGGATTCCGAAGCTGCGGCCTGTTTGATTCCGATGGATTGTTCGAGTGAGGCAACCTTGGACTGCAATAGCTTCTTCTCGTTGACCAAAGAAGTAACCGTTCCTTTCAGCTGTGAAATTTCATACCGCAAAAATTGGAAATCTGCCTTGAATTGATCAATCTGCCAAGATGAAAAAAGTTCAATTGATTTAGAAGGCGTATACGGAATATTGGCTGTAGACTGTGGTGCCGTGAAGGAGGAAGAGTGAGCAATGATCGGTGTGGGAAGAATACGGTCAGAAGACAGAAGAGGAGCTGAATCAGGGGAGCAGCCATCAGAGAGGGGGGTGAGAGTTGTAGTAGGAGAGGGAGATGGGTCATCAAGGGGGTGAGGTGAAGTGGCAGCGAGGGGGGGAGCTGGAATGACAATGGGGTGAGGTGAGAGATCAGCGAGGGGGTGAGGTGAGGGATCAGCGAGGGGGTGAGGTGAGGGGGGTGACAAGGAGGGGTCAGCGAGGAGGATGGGTGAGGGGGTGGCAGCTAGGAGATCAGGGAGGTCAGCGAGGGGGGGGGGATGGAGCAGCGAGGGGGGAAGGGGAAGGAACAGCGAGGGGGTTAGGGGAGGGAGCAGCGAGGGAAGGGGCAGCGAGGGGGCAAGAAGGAGCATCGAGGGAAGGGGCAGCGAGGGAAGGAGCAGCAGCGAGGGGGGAAGAAGGAGCAGCGAGGAGGTTACAGGAAGGGGCAGCGAGGGACGGAGAAGGAGAAGGAGCAGCGAGGGGGTTAGGGGAAGGGGCAGCGAGGGGAGGTGAGTGGTGAGCGAGGGAGGTGAGTGGTGAGTGAGGGAGGTGAGTGAGGAGGTGGCTGGGGATCGTGCTCATCTACGAGCAGGGGCGCGAGGAGGAGGGGCCATGGTGGAGAGAGAGAGAGAGAGAGAGAGAGAGAGAGAGAGAGAGAGAGAGAGAGAGAGACATACATACATACAAAGGTATGTGTGTGTGTGTGCGGGATATAACCACATCGTTGAAATCCATATTGTGTATTTCTAACAAAAACAGGTTGACTCCTTTGCCTCTGCCCTGTCATAGTATGATCCTCTTCCCAGCGATGTATACACACACACACACACACATATACACAAAGGTATTAGAGTTGAAAGGTATTAGCTATTGCTGAATGAAGAGTTTCATGTTGCTCTTTGTACACCCTCCTTTAATCCACACAAGAAGCCTTAGCTTGCTGCCATTAAATGATTTACAGGTTGCTGTGGGATTATTCCATATGAGTTTTATAACTAATTTGAGTTCTACTTGTTTGAGGACATGTTTCTGCTTATTTTGTTGTTTTCTCTCTATCTAAGTCCAGAAATGCTTAGGCTCATGATTTGAAAGCTGGTATCCAGGTTGATGGGCTTGTACCCTGAACCCATTTGGTTTGCGCGTCACCTCATTGTTTTATTTTTTTGGGAATGACACCATATTAGCTGACTGTCACATGTAATTATCCTGGATTTTTCTTACAGTTAAAATATGGTTTTGTTAAACTTGCATTTTACTCTTTCTGATAATTGTGTGCTATCTTTAGTTGCTGTATTTGTCCATTTGCAATTCAATACTTGTTATTCATATGTTTTATGGAATTGCGAGCTTTCTCTCAGGCTCTATGGTGACAGAAACTGCTATTTGTGGTCGATTTGCATGTAGGTTAAAGAGGAAAAGTTTGAGCAGTTTCTTTTGCCAGCAATAGTTGGTTTGGGTAAAGATGCGTAAGTTTCATGCACATTCTCCTTGGACTGTTTCTGGTAAGCAAATAGGTTAAGTACTAGCCAAAAAGTGCTACCTTTTATAGAAAATGTAGTTAAACTTGTTAACTTGATATCGACAGACCCTCACCTATCAAAGTTGGAGCCTGCCGAGCTCTTACCCAACTCTTTCCTCGAGTAAACAGTGCAATTTTGCGTCCCCACTTGGGACAGATTTATGGAGCTCTGGGAATGCTTCTTCATGAGGTACTAGTGCAACCTTCACGAGGATTGTGAAAGTTATAGCTGAATAGTTCATCTTGTCAAACTTAAGTGGTTCATGGACAGGGAAACACCAACATGAATATTTCTTGGTCATGATATCTTTGATATGCTTGTTCAATGAACCTGTGATTTTGGACTATTTCTGTGAAATTTTGTATAGGAAAAGGTAATGACATGTTCTACACCCATACATTATAAGACAAGGTATTTGTCATTTGATTTGTGACTATAGGCATCAGAGGAGATTCTGCATTTGGTTCTCGAGACTCTACAAGCAACAATCGAAGCAGGTTGAGGCCATTACAGCTCTTTTATTTTGCTCGGAAGGTACTAGCTCACATGTTCAAACTTTTGAGAGGAACAAATCCAGAAAACTCTGCACTGACCTAGCAGATGTGCCTGAACAGATGAAACAGTGTCAGCTAGTCTTGAATCGACTATCACCTCAGCAATATTAAGTATCTGGGCTCATTATGTCTCAGATCCTTTTATCAGTCTCGATGCAATGGACGTCTTGGAGGTAAAGTGTATCTTGTATCTTATCAAAAATATATCCTGTAGCAGCCTTGGCATTTGCAGCTTTTGAGGTAGGCCCTCATTTGTGTTCAGCATGTGAGGTAACAGAAGCAACCCATAATTGCAGTAATAGAATGGGGCAAAAATGTATTGACAGAATGAGGTGAGGCAAAATGGAACAAGCACATGAGTACCCAAGATGTCTGCTCTAGCCTCGTGATGATGCTAAGGATAGCTAAGACCGACAGTTGTTTGGGGCATTAGTTATTGTTAGAGGCTTGATTAGGCATGACTTTGTTGTTGATAGCTCCAATGCATGGGGGTGAGCCTAATTTCTCTATTGATGGGCAATAAGTGAGCATTTGTCACTTGACTGTGTGTGGGTATCTTACAGAGATTCGCTTTTTAGTTGCGCTGCGCTTGCCTACTGTATAAAATTGTAGAAATTGTGAAACCAAATTGAAGGCACTTCAAATTAAAAGGAATCTCAATTTGTACCAAGTTACAACACTATTCTACATTCATAGGCGTGTGATATTTCAGCAAATTTTTTTTCCTCATATAAGTACAACAAACTCACCTAATCAAACATGGGAACTTCTATTAACAAGGATCATGGAAATCGATTGTCAACTTCTTGTGGTTAATAAAATTGTTGATGGTTTGGAGATGGTGAGTGTAACTCGTATTGGTCCTCAATTTTACCAAAACCTACTCACTACGCTCATGGTAAGAGAAATAACTCATTCGTCTGATGAAGTTTTGGTAATTTTCTTTCAAGAAGAGCTAAGAAGAGGTGGATATGGTTTTAGCGGCAATGTGGTTGCTTATATATTGGTGGTAAATAAATCTTTAGAAAGAAGAAGAGGTAGAGGAAGAGCTTTACAAATGGGCTAGTCACTAATCGACAAGAAAGAGCCACAGTTAATGGACAACAAAGGAGTAGTTTTTCCATTGTGGGAAGTTTGGTTCCTATGAATTTAAGTGAAGATTCAAGCATGGTTCTAGTACAAATCAAAGTAAAGGGGGCTCATTATGTTGTCGTAAATCAGGTCATGCAAAGGCTAAATGACACACTACACATTATGCATAAAGTATAAGAGGAAGGGAGATAAAATACAAAATGAATTTTTATTATCAGTCCAAAAGCCAGTCCCCGAATCTTGTGAGTGAAGATGGGTAGAGAACATGTGAATGTTTTCTTGGCAAATGGAACGAAATGCATGGTATGTAGATTTGAATTCATCCTTTCCTCTCCCTTCACATAGAGAGTGGACCCCCTTACATGGGGAAAATTGAAACAAAGTGATTCTTGGTGATGCTAGCAAAAAACAGTGTTTCATAAGGTGGTTCTAATCGGGCAATTTGTTCGATTTAATCAGGAAAGAATCGTTATAGGGTTTTTTGTTTTGTCAGATTTTTTTCCTGATAATACTTTTCTATTTGGTTTTTATGGTTCTCATTTGGTGCCCGTGGTCCGTAATCTGTCTTTATTGGTTTTCAATTGTTTTTTATTGGTATTTATTGCGTTTTAGGATAAAAGAAGTAACATATAATAAGCGTTCTAGAACACAATTTTCTTTTTTTATAACTTTTTAGGAGAAGACCATAATGGTTTGAAATTTTTTTGATAGTTTAGTTAGCATGAAATGTTCATAGATATCATAGATATAGACAGATAGATTGATAATATGCAATACAATTTGGTAGATTTGATACCACTTTTCCTACATACGATGTTTTGACAGACAATTTTGAGTACTAGGTACAAAGTCACGACACATGGTTGGTGCTAGCCACCATCTTTATATGTTGAAGCTTTTAGGACTGGCTCTCTTTTTGGACACGGGTGAGCACATCCCAATTTACATTATTGGGGTTTTGACCATAGTTGCACTGCGTTTCTGAAACGTGTTTCGGAAATATGGAATTTTTTTCCAGAAACGTTTTTTTATTTTTTATTTTTTTTGGTTTTTTTTTGTGCAATATGGGTATCAGGTGAAAGCTCTAATTAAGAGCATAATTACTGTGTATTTTGCCGAACGTTTCGGGTGCAGGATGGTCTAGTTTAGGTGCATTAACTCCTAGGTTTACGCTTTAACTCCTAGGTGCATTAATAAAAAAAAAAAAATGCCCCAAAATTTAACTCCTCTCTCTCTCTCTCTCTCTCTCTCTCTCTCTCTCTCTCTCTCTCTCTCTCTCGTTATCTCTCTCAGATCCAACAAACTAAACAAAAATGCTGAATCATGCTAAACAAAAGACATGCTAAGTGTTCTAAACCAATCACCATACTGCATCGTCCTGAACCGTACTGAAGCATTTTTCAACCATATGGAATCGTTTTTCAACCATACTCTCTCTCTCTCTCTCTCTCTCTCTCTCTCTCTCTCTCTCTCTCTCTCTCTCTCTCTCTCTCTCTCTCTCTCTCTCTCTCTCTCTCTCAAAGAACAGTACTGAATCGTTACACTACTGTGAATAGGATCATCGTAATATATAATATCGGGCCACATGGCACCAAAATGGAGTACAATGATGTTCAATGAACATAATGAAAACTACACAACTAAGGCTCGTCAGAGTCATGGTAGGAACCATCATCTGAATCTGTGCCTGACTGCAGATCCCAAGGGTCTGTAGATGAATCAGAACTGGAGGGAGCCATATGTCGTGGTGTGGCCCTGGCTCTGCCGTGTGCTCTGGCTCTCTGTTGCGTGCTCTGGCTCTGGATCCTTCCCCTGCCTCTACCTCTGCCTCTGCCTCTCTCCCCTCCTCTGCCCCCCCCCTGCCTGCCCCCACCCCTGTGTCTACCCTTGCGTGTCTGTGTGTCCGGTGACTGTGATCCAACGCCCTGGGATGGCCCTACCCATTGTGATGATGCCTGGCCGACGGCTGCCTGTGATGCTCCACTCCTGTCTACAAAAAGCGAACTCAGCCCCCCCCCCCCTCCCAGAACCTCTAGGTCTCCCCCTAGGCCTACGTGTAGGAATGGCTGGCTCCTCCTCTGTCTCCGCATCAGGGTCCACCAGCAAGTCAGCAAGGTCAAGTGACCAGGCGTATGGCCGTAGAAGTGACCTGCAACACAGACATCCAGTGAAAAATTTAGACAATAGTTGAGATGTGTTTAGCAGCATGGAGCAGGCGTCAATCAAGATAGCATAGCAAATGGAGAAACCAATACCTCTCTGATCCATGGAAGTGCACACAGGTCATGGATGAGCAAGTCTATACAATGCGCAGCACAAGGTGTCCACACAATGCTGGGGTGCTCCCTCGTCATAATCTCTCCCATCTGCTTGCAGTTCGAAGCGTTGTCCGTGACAACCTGAACCACATGCTCTACTCCAATGTCAACAATAACATCTCTGATAACCTCCCATATAAAATCGGCTGTGATGGCGTCACCACCTCGAGTGGCATCCACGCCACGTAGGAATACTGTGCCAAGCGGGCAAGAAACCAAGACATTGATGATGGATCGCCGACGAATGTCGGTCCATCCATCACTCAATATCGTGCATCCATACCTGCCACAAAACACCCATTAGCCGAATGCAAAAATTGCGCCACGAGTCAACCCTAAACGCATGCAATGGGTTTATGAAAACAAAGTACTTACATCTGCCAAGCTGAGCGAATGGAACTCAGCTCCCGCGTAATGGTCTCCTCCTGACGAAGCATCCTGCCTCGCAATGCCTCTCGTCTGGGAGGCGTCCATGTAGCATCCACGGCAGCCATCTGTGCGCAAAACTCTCTGAACACCCAAGTGTCAGCAACAGCAAAGGAAATGCCGCACTCGTAAAAGAACTGGCCAGCAAGTCGAGTGCACCGGGCATGCTGCTCTCTCTGCCACCCGCATCGATCAAGGGTCTTTTTGGGCCTAACCTCTTTGTGCTGTGCACATGGCGCTCGTGGTCTAACACGCGAACCGGATGGCTGATCTGTGGGTGTATCACTCTCTCTGGGAGGACCTGTCGAACCATGTGCTGACGCTAGCATGGGAGTTCTTGCAGGCGTCTATGAGTCCAGTGCAGGCCTAAACCACGCTACTGGCGGATGCTTGCACGATGCTCTAACCCTAAACCCTAAAAAACATGGAATTAGGGCAACAAAATTGAAATTTGTGCTACGGACGTAGATGGGCGGAACGGAGGTCACAAGAGTCTGTGCGGGCATGTGGAAATGCATTCTAGGCTCAGACACCACCTGAATCGGTTGCCCATAAGCCATTTTCTAAAAATGGCAAAAAAAAAACAAGCATTTGGATTGTGGTGTTCAAATCTCGCAAGGTGTGCCGTAATGGTTGAAATTGACCCCGTAGGAATCACCGTGGGCATGAAGAAAGGTGGTCTAGAGCCAAACTGCGCTTGATTTGGTTGCCTACAGTTCAATGTCAACACTTGCAAAAAAACAAGCCTACACTTACCAAAAATCGAAAACTAATCGTTTCGATCTCCACGAAGCTCAGATCCCCCTGGCACCATGCACACCACCTCCGTATCGCTGAGTAGATGCCTGTCGACTATCCACACGCCAAGATCCGATGCCTACAGCTCAAAACAAAAAAAATTAACACCTCCACGGCTGGCGTGATTCTGGCCGTGAAGAGGTGTTCAAAAATTTTTATTTACTATTTTTTTTTTAAAAACGTTTCTGGAACGATTCTGGGCTGAGAATCGCGTTTCTCAGAAACGCGATTTCCAAAACGCTCAGCCCCAGAATCATGTTTCGGTGCAACTATGGTTTTGACTTGATTGGCTTTTTAGGAGAAAACCATAATGGTTTGAAATTTTTTTGATAGTCTAGTTAGCATGAAATGTTCATAGATATCATAGATATAGACAGATAGATTGATAATATGCAATACAGTTTGGTAGATTTGATATGACTTTTCCTACATACGATGTTTTGACAGACACTTTTGAGTACTAGGTACAAAGTCACGACACAGGATTGATGCTAGCCACCATCTTTATTTGTTGAAGCTTTTAGGACTGGCTCTCTTTTGGGCACGGGTGAGCACATCCCAATTTACATTATTGGGGTTTTGACCTGATTTTTGTTGGCTTCAATTGTATCACGATTTTATTTCAGTTTTCTTTGGAGCTTTTAAAAATAACTTATATGAAAAAGAAAGTGCAAACATAGATAGATTTAGAATACTATAGATACATACCTATACTACACATAGATGCACAGAATCGCGATTTGTTGGGTCCACGATTCGCGATTCGCACCCGGAATCACAATTTTTTTTTTTTTTTTCTTTTTTGGAAAAATAGCTTAGGGCTGAAATTTTTTTAGGGGATCAATGGTCAAACCAGCGTTTTGCCTCTCAAAAGTGCAGTAGATGAGGCACAAACAGATCTTATTTTCAGTAGCTATATGGTAGCCCCCCGGGAAACAGGGGGTTCGGGGGTCGGTAGCCCCGAGAAACAGGGGGTCCGGAGGGGGGGTAGTGTAATAGATCCTAACACCACAGTAGGGCAAACACTAACTGATCCACCCAACCTTGCCTACTCCCTGATATAGAGTAAGCCCCTCCAAGCCCAGTGTGAGGACTGGTAGCATGCAACTGCCAAGTGTCGGCCACGTGTCACTAACGTGGCCGACTGCACGTCGGGACCCAACTGGGAGCCCTATCCTGCTGACAGGGTCCCTAGGCTGTGTTAGGCCCGCCATGGCTATGGACCGTGCTGGGGCACACTACTCACACAGTCTTGCCCTGTTGGTCGTGTACGCTGGACACGACCCTGACCGTGGTATCTGACCTATCTGTGTTCTCTAGGGTTCGGCACTGGTCACGAGCTCGTAACGCTCCCTCCCCCTTAAGAACCGTCTTGGTCCTCTAAGACAAAGTCTGGAAAAATCTTGCGAAGGACGCTGCCTCTTTCCCAAGTAGCATTCTCAACAGGCTGATCATTCCACTTAACCAGATATTCTCGGTATAGAGTATGACGAGTCTGCGTCTCTCTACTATCAAGAATCTCCTCTGGTTCATGTGGAGGTTGCTGAGGATCCAATGGGAGAACTAGAACACTGTCCCCTACCAGATTTTTTGATCTGGCTAAGGCTTTTCGTAACTGACTTACATGAAAGACCGGAAAAACCTTACTGCTGTGTGGGAGTTCTAGTTCATAGGTGACCTCGCCTAGTCTCCTACTGATGGTAAAGGGACCACAATACCTTGGAGACAACTTAGCACACACTCCTGATTTGAGGGTTTTAGAGTCGACTGGGACTCTCAAGTAAACTTTCTCACCAGTGGAGAACTGCACATCCCGTCTGTGTGGATCTGCATAATGCCTGGCTCGATCCTGGGACTGCCTAATGCTACTCTTAGCATGTTCTATCATCTGGTTTAGGTCCTCTAAAAAGTTTCTGGCTGCTTCAACTTTTTCTTGTAGCAAACTCTAATATCGAGAGATACTCCTCCCAATTAGTCTGCTTCTTGCTGACGTATGCACGAAGCATATCCTCTAGCACCTGATCTACCCTCGGTCGCTGACTATGTCGGAAGGTAGACCGTACAATTTAAATAGCCCGTCTACAAACAACCTCGCTAACTCTGGAGCTCTAACGGTTGTTTTGGTCGGAATAAAATGAGCCATTTTGGTCAGACGGTCAACTGTGACCCATATAGCGTCATTACCCTTTTGGGTTTTAGGCAGGCCTACTATAAAATCCATGGAGATACTCTCCCATTTACCAGCTGGTATTTCTAAGGGCTGCAACAACCCTCCTGCCTTTAAATGCTCTGCTTTGTTTACTTGACATTTTTGGCAACTGGTTACATACTGGTGGACGTCCTTTTTCATACTGGGCCAGAAAAATTGCCTATGAAGAAGCTGATAGATCTTCTATATGCCTGGGTGTCCCGCACTAGGATTGTCATGACATTCATATAGGACCTGCTGCCTATAATCTTCTGAATTGGGGACACATACTCTATCTCTATAGAGCAAGTACTCATCCTGAATGGAATATTGTTTCCATTTGAATCCTTGAGTCAACTGACCCTCAACCACTGGGGTTTGCTTGGGTAATACAGGCTCAGAATTCTCAACGTCATCTGACGACGTATACTCGGACTCATCATCATCCTCAACGGAAGTTGTCGTATTCTTGGATGGACTGGCACCAGCCCCGAGAACTGTAACTGTCTGCTCTGGATTGAGTTCCAGATAGTAGAGAAGAATGCATCATGCTGGCATTTCCCTCTCAAGGACTCGAGTAACTCATTACGAATCTGAGTAAAACTCAGCTCGTTTATCATAGGCATTCTGCTAAGGGCATCTGCTATTGTATTGAATTTTCCCCGTCTATATCTGATAGACATGTCAAACTCTTGCATCAACTCTGCCCAACGAGCTTTCCGACCCCTAAGCTCAGGCTGATTGCAAAGATATCTGAGACTCTCATGGTCTGTCAGGACCTCAAAGTTGGCACCATACAAATAATGCCTCCAAGTCTTAAGGGCATGGACTATAGAAAAGAGTTCCTTTTCATAGGCACTGTACCTAGTCTGAGCTGGCTCGAGTTTTTTACTCTCGAACGCAACTGGTCATCCACTCTGAGTTAGCACAGCACCAACTGCAAAGTCGCTAGCATCTGTTTCGACCACAAATGGCTGATTGGGGTCGACGACTTTTAGAACTGGTGTTGTAGCTAAGGCTGTTTTGAGAGCATCAAAGCTCTCCTGCTGTGCGGACTCCCAAATGAACTCCTTTCCCTCCCCCTTAAGAAGATTTGTCATGGGAACTGCTATCTGAGCATATTCCTTGACAAATCGTCTGTAATATCCCGCCAAACCAAGAAAGATCTGAAGTTCCAAAATATTCTGAGGTCTCAGCCAACTGAGTATGGCTTTACCTTATTCGGGTCCATCTTAATCCCATCTAACGAGATAATGTGACCCAAATATGCTACTTCTTCAACGAAGAATTCACACTTGGATTGTTTAGCATAAAGCTTATGCTTTCTGAGCAGGCGAAACACCTTTCTGAGGTGTTTTAGATGCTCCTTACTCGTTTTGCTGTAAACGAGGATGTCATCTAAAAATACGACTACAAACTTACCTAAGTATGGTCTGAGGACACTGTTCATCAAGGTCATAAAGGTAGTTGGAGCATTTGTGAGCCCAAATGGCATCACCTTAAACTCATAATGACCGTGACGAGTCCTAAAAGCTGTTTTCGAGACATCTTCCGATTTTATACGGACTTGATGATATCCCGATCTGAGGTCTATTTTACTGAAAAATTTAGCTCCATCGAGTTGATCAAACAACTCGTCTGCCCGAGGCATAGAATACTTATTCTTAATTGTGACTTTATTGAGGGCTCTGTAATCTACGCAAAGACGCATAGACCCCTCTTTCTTTTTCACCAATAGGACTGGTGAGGCCCAAGGTGAACTACTGGTCTGAATTTGGCCTTTCCCAAGATAATCTGTTAACTGTTTAGTTATTTCTTCATCCTCTGTTCGGCTGACCCGATACGGAGGTTTAGAAACAGGTGCTGTACCTGGTACTAGGTTTATTTCATGATCTACCTCCGCTGGGTGGCAAACCATGTGGCAAATCTTCAGGAAAAACATCTTTAAATTTAGACAATAAAGTTTCTAATTTACTGATTTTCTGCTGTATAGAACTGGAAATAGAAACTTCAGGAATAAACTGAAAGTCACATAAGAATACCTGATGGTCTTCGTCTTCGATTAGCTGATAGAGCTCTGAACTGCAGACCATAGGACTGTTGGGAACATCATGCTCCCCATGCAACTGGATCTCTCGACCTTTATGCTGAAAGCTGAGGGTGTTCTCCTGATAGTTTCTGTGGAGGGAAGGTCCTAAACTGTAGAGCCAATCTCTCCCGAGAACAATGTTTGTGCGATCCAGGTGCATTATCTGAAAGTTTATTTCATCTTGGTACCCCTGAATACCAAGATTCAAACTACTTACCATAGTTTCCCATATTTTTTTATCTTCACCCTTAGCTAATGAAACTATGTACCTATGCTGACTAGGTACTTCTGGTTGTTTAAGCTTTTTAACCAGGGTGTAGTTGATGAAGTTATGGGTTGCCCCATCATCAACCATAATTCTTACTGACTGGTTACCAACTTTCCCATGCATACGTACTAGGTCATGCGGCCCAAAGCTGAAGGGTCTCGTCTGGTTTTAAGGGCTGTATGAGTGAAGGGCGTTTCTGAGGAGCTTCACTTTCAAATTTATCTTGATTCTTTCTTTTTTAAAATTTCTTTTTAAATTGAAAGTCTTTCTGAGGAGGCTGCTCAGAAAGTGGCTGCTGTCTCGCCCTCTTCCTACCCACTGAATCATCATAGATTTGAGCATATCTGAGAGCTTGCTCAAGGGTAGTATTAGGCGAGTTTCTTTGGACCTCTGCTTTATATTCATCTTTGAGGCCACGGACAAATCCCCTGATTTTCTGATAATCATCCATATTTTTAATTTTTATAATTGCTTCTTGATACTGCGAGATATATTGGATGAGGGACTTGTCCATTACTATTCTTTCCCAGGCTTCCCAGGCTCTATCAAGTTCATTTTCAGGTAGGAATTCTCTTAGGAAGGCTTCTTCAAAAGCTTTCCATGACCGGGGAGTCTGCCCAGTCTCCTGGAGATTTAACCACCACTTATAGGCCATAGGTCCTAAGGAAAGACTGGCCTCAATAGCTTGCAAATGGTCAGGGGTCTGTTTAAGAGCATGAATGTTCTTCCATTTGCTGAGGAAGGTTTGTAGAATGTCTGCATTTCTATCCTTCTCTTCCCCATTAAAAGTAGGAGGCTTTAAATCTTTAAAAAAAAGCTCTGATACTAGTGTAATAGATCCTAAAACCACAGTAGGGCAAACACTAACTGATCCACCCAACCTTGCCTACTCCCTGATATAGAGTAAGCCCCTCCTAGCCCAGTGTGAGGACTGGTAGCATGCAACTGCCAAGTGTCGGCCACGTGTCACTGACGTGGCCGACTGCACGTCGGGACCCAACTGGGAGCCCTATCCTGCTGACAGGGTCCCTAGGCTGTGTTAGGCCCGCCATGGCTATGGACCGTGCTGGGGCACACTACTCACACAGTCTTGCCCTGTTGGTCGTGTACGCTGGACACGACCCTGACTGTGGTATCTGACCTATCTGTGTTCTCTAGGGTTCGGCACTGGTCATGAGCTCGTAATAGGTAGCCCCCCGGTGGGGGGTTTGGGGGGCAACGATGGTAAGGCCTCTTCATGATTTGGCCTTCCAACTCCCTGAGTGAAAACACACTTTTTGGTGTTTCGCACCCGAAACAGTCGGCAAACTACATAGTCATAATGCTCTCAATCAGAGCTTTCATCTGATACCCATATTGCCTAAAAAAATTTCAAAAAAAAAATTGCGGTGCATCTATATAGCATAGTTGTAGTGAATCGCAATTCGCTGGGTTTCGCATTCACTGCAACTATAGCATATCTATATCTACAGCATAGTTGCAGTGAATTGGGATTCGCTTGGTTTCGCGAATCGCGAATGTAATTTTTTTTTTTTTGGGCATTTTTTGTGTGTTAAAAATTCGCGAATCGCAATTCACTGTTTTCTGCACAGATTCGCGAATCGCGATTCGCGAATCGTCTGTGCAACTATAGTCTATGATCTATAGGTTCAGTATGGGTTTAGACTTGTGCTATTAAGGACGAATTTTCCATTGTAAATAAATCAGAAACTAGCATTAAATGCACATTTTTATGCCAATGAACATGACCTTATCTAGAGATAAATTCCAGTAGTTACTAGTTAAGGAGATTGACTAGGCAAACTTTTCATGCTATCAAGAAAACTTCCAAGCATTAGTCCTTTTTCCTAACATATATAGAATAATCAAAATAAAAAAAATTGTGATTGTTAATGGCTGAAATGTGCATTCTGGATTGTTTTTGTTGCGGATTGTGATCCGCTGCAACTATGATTATATATAATGCAAAAATTCAAACTCATCCAACTTCCCTTTATGTTGATATTGTGGTCTATAATTCATCCATAGAATCTAGAGTCTAGAAGATCCTTGCCATATCATGCCCTCAAATAGGATGTTCAACCAATGAGTAGCGCAAGACATCCCAAAAATGTGGGGATAGGAATAATTGACGAGTTTTTTAATTCATGAACTGTTGTTTGAAAGTTGAATATTGAAACAAGCTACAACAAAGTTTCTAGAAATAATATTGAGGGTGTGGTCACAAAATGTTTGCCTATGGTTGAAGGAACAACTGCATCCTTTGTGCCATGTATTAGTGATGATGTTTGTGCCTATGCTCGTGCAATTAGTGATCTTGTAGCCACACAAATGTAACAAGTGTACTTTAATCCACTTAGGGCCCCTTTGGTTGTGATGACGTAAAACTTGCAATTCACCTCTTTTTGTTCGAGAGTAGCAATTGTCAGATGATCCTATAGGGGATTTTTAACCCTTGACATTCTACCTCAATCCCAACTGCGAGCTCAAAGGTGGAATCCAAGAAATTACATGCTTTGGGACAAGCGGGGTTCTGAGCCCATTACTCTACCACTAACCATATCTTCACATTGAGGAAGCTTAGTACAGGAGAGAGAAGGTTTACTGTTGTTTTGGGGACTTCAAGAAAGCCTTTGATTATGTCCCATGCTCCTTGCTCATTCAAAGACTTTGTGACCTTGGCTTTTCCGCTGACATCATTCTGGCTGTGATGGCTCTTTATGAGAGAGTCTTCGGTCGTTTCTGACATGGCAATGGTATTTTTGAGCACATTTGGAGCACCATTAGGGCGAAGCAGGGTTGTTCTCTTTCACCGGTTCTATTTGGATTATATATTGATGAGCTAGAGAGAGTCATCTCACAATGCAGGGATTTTGTACCCGATGGGATTTGGGGGTGAACATTGCGAAGACCAAGGTTATGGTCTTCAACACTTCTAGAGCTTTCATGCAGCGTCAGGAGCTCACTCTTGATGGACAGATCCTAGAGGTAGTCTCTTCATATACGTACTTGGGGATACTTTTCTTTGGTCCTACATTCAGTGTGCGACAGGCAGCCACCACTTGACTTGGGAAGGGACATGCCTCCCTTGTTCAGCTAGAGCGGTTTTACTTCCGGAAGTCTATTTGGGATGCTCGGAGTAAGTGTAGACTTTTTGATACCATTGTCACCCCCACAACTTTATATGCAGCAAAGACGTGGTGTAGCGGTCTTTCCTTCTTACACTAGGCCAGCATCTCGAGATTACAGACTACCATGTTAGCTCGTATGATTCGGGCGAAGCCCTCTGTTCCACACGAGGTCCTCGCCAAATTTATTGTTCCACCTATACAGATAGTGCAGCTTTCTAGCTTATTGCATATATTCAAAGAGTTTAGGCACTTCCAGATGCAGCTGGGAGATATGCACAAATAGCACTTGCTTCTTCACATTATCTTCATGATCAGGGCTACAGACTGTCATGGTTTTCTCAGGCACCCCACCTCCTCCTTGAGTCATTTGGTATCTTCATTACAAAGCTTCCCATGGGTACTCACCATTACATCAGACGCTTCTTATATCAGGCATATCTTGATCGTACATGCAGACGACAGCTAGGGGTTAAGCTCGACTATTACCAAACTCATTTCATTGAGCTAGACGTAGCAGAGTTCCCAAGTTTGTCACTTGTCTCACAGCCTCAAATTTACATTGGGACAGCTCTGCGTATCATCACATCAGCTGGCTATTGCTTTAGCTAATCTTTTAATAGTTACCCTAAAAACATCTCAAAGAAAAAGCAAAAATATTTCAGGGAAAAGTTTTTAAAAAAATTCAATTTTTTTATTTTGCATTTTGGAAAACCCTACTAGTTTCCGGAATGCATTCCAAAACTTCCTATGCAACTATGCTTCTAGGCCGTGCGTGACTGAAGCTGATTAGCTTGATGACTTGAATCCTAAAGGAAGGCAGTAAATGCTAGTGTCCCATACCAACTGCACCCACTTTGCCTCTCAGTAGCTCTACCTATGTTTGTGGCAGAGAACATTTTTTGTTGCTTAGGCAGGCCAGCACCTTCTCCCTTGAGATATATATAATTTTCCAAGTTTTTAAACTTCTCTTTATCTACACAGACCAGCTTCCATCGTTGAAAACTACACCTAACATGCAGTCAGTTTATCTAGATGTGATGTAGAGATTGTTTCTGCTTCATCCATATAAATTCAACTGTCAACTTTGGTTTACATCCTAACGTGAACATGGACTCTTAATTAGCTGTTTTGTACATCACTTTGAATCTTTGGGCAGTTAGCTTGTTCGGACTGTTACTGGCTACTTTCAAAAGAGTTTTTTTTTCCTACAATTTTTCTGCGGAGAGGTGTTTTGATAGCCATCAAGGCAATCTTTGCTTTGAAGTTTGATTTTGCTATTGTTTGCTCACAGACTTTGAAGAATGTTCCTGGCTGCTGGAAGCCAGTTTCATCACGAGTGCTCATTTTTATAACCCCTATTCTGGCAAATGTACGTGGAATACCTTGTGATTGTTTTTCAAATAGAAACCTGTCTACGTCAACAGTACAGTAGTAATTTTTACCCGATAATCTTACAAAGAACTGATTCATCACACTCTTCTCAAACAAGCTGTAACTTCGTATGTCCTCCTCAGTCGTGCATGTCACGTGTACAAGGATCTCATTATTTCAGTCCTAAAATTCTTTTGTTTTTATTCTGCATGCTTTTTGGCTGTGTTAACAGCCTCACAATCAACCAACTGGATCTGTTGCTGGTGCATTGGATATGCTTGCAATGCTGCTGAAGGTTACTCTATGACAACCTGTTTAATCTCAATAATTTTTATGGGAAATTCTGTTTTGATGTATCAAAACTATGTAAGCTTTTTCTGAAGTTGCTTTTTGTAATTTGGGTTCTATTTTATTGAGCTTGAACGAACTAGCTTTTTGTGGGTTGACTTGCTTTGGAATACATATTGATCTTAAGTAAGACTTCTGTCCTTACTTTTCCCTCAAGTTCAATTCTTTATAAATGTTCCAATCAGATTATTCCTACTAAAAACATTGCATTTCTCTTTTCTTACAGCATGCTCCACTGGAGGTTGTTCAACCTGCACATGACATGTGTTTTAAGTCTGTGATTGATATCACAACTCAGAGTGAGGACCACAGTGAGCTACAAGTGAGATAACTAGACCTCCTTTTAGCCTTAAGTACCCTTTTGAGACATGCACTCCAAAATTCTGAGTGTAGAGGATTACTCTTCAAGTTGGAAGCTCTCTGAGCACCTTTTCATAGAAAACCTTTAGAGTAAGCTCAAAGTACATTAAAACCTGACACAATCCACTAACTGTTGATGTGAAAATACTGTCATCTATTGCAGAATGCTACTGAGTGTTTAACTGCATTTGTTAATTCTGGAAGGGAATCACTGTTGACATGGAGTGGTGATCCTTCCCATACAATGAAGATGCTTCTTGAAGCAGCTTCTAGGTAATTGCACAGAAAATCAAGCTATGGATCTTATCATGCTCTATTGTTTGAATTGAAGTCCAGTTGCTTGTATTGATAGACTTATGCACCCTGTTGGTCATATAAATGAGGCTTATATATCAGGTTTCATCCTAATTATTTGCTATTTCACTACCTAATCAAAATTCATGGTACTTCTGGCCTTGCTGTCTTTTAGGTCTTTCTATCAGAGTGCCTAGTTGCCTTGGCAAAAATGGCACTTTTCACTTATTTTGGCTATTTTCAATCCAGGAACAAACTCAATGTGCCTCTCATAGACCAACTGGAGCTTAGCATGGTTCTGTTCTCAACATTTTTCTTTTCTATGGCAGGTTGCTTGATCCAGGCATCGAGAGTTCAGCATCTCTTTTTGTTGGAAACTTCATCACAGAATTGGTTCAACAATTTTCGTCACATATGGCACCATTTTTACGTGATCTAGTAATGGCGTTGGTGGCTCGCATGCAGACTGCACAAATGCCAGGACTGACTATGTCAATCATTCTTGTATTTGCAAGATTGGTATCAATAAAATTCTACCTACAAAGTTTCTAAGAATTGCCTTAGAAAATGTGTAAAACTCAAGTTCTAGCTACACACAATCTGACTGTTGATTTTCTTATGGACTTTGACACGCATTCTTTTGTCAATACCATTGACAGGTTCATATGAGTGCACCAAACATAGGGCAACTCATTGATTTGATGGCCATGCTACCAGCTGACGGCTACAAAAATGTGCTTGAATATGTCATGTCGGAATGGACTAAACATCAAGGTAGACTACTGTACCTTTTGCAGACATTTGAAATATCTGACACATAGGGAACTCCCTCAGTGATGTGGACTAGCCTTTTTCTTCTAACTTATGTTCCTGTTTGTTTTTGATCAATAAAAAGGTGACATACAAGGGGCCTATCGACTCAAAGTAAGCACAGCTGCATTATCTTTGCTGCTAGCATCAGGGCATTCTAAGTTAGCCCAAATAAGCGTTCAGGGCCATTTGATCCAGGTTAATATGCTCTCCAGTATGCTTGCTTCAAGCACACAAAGCACCAAATGTACTGAATGGACACAATCCAGACTTTTCTGTGATTTCAAACTACTCATATTTGCTTGTGTTCATTTTAACTCAATCTCATGGTTATCTTGTCACTACTCCAGTCATCAACAGGGGGCATCTTAACTAGATCAAGGGCCAAAGTGTCACCAAATCAATGGACAAGAATTCCTCTTCCGTGCAAGGCAAGGCTTTTTTCTCCTCTTTAGAAGACTTGCTTACTGTAGAAGAAAAATCCATTGCCAAAGTTTTGCGAGTCTTGTATTCCTGTCCTCTCCTTTCGTATGCTCGTCTGTTTGCCAACATTTTTTAGAAAGCAACTTTGACTAGGAAAATGCATACTGTCATGAATTCATAAAATCTGAGATATGAGGGACCAGGGTCAATTTAAAAGAGTTCAATGGAAAATATTATATTTGAAGGAAAACCGGTCATTTCAAGGCCAAATCACATGTTATGCATTTAAAAATGGGCAGAAGGTGTAAATCAAATTTCTAGTAGGAATGACTTCATGTCTTCCTCTGAACAAGGGGAAGTTGTTATGGAGAATCACCATCTTCTTGATTTGTGGCGGTTTACTGTAACGGTGTTGTTTAATCTGAACCATCATGAATTTTTTGTGCCAGCATATAATGATGGGCTTAATATGATTTTTGATTTTTTATTGCAGATATTCTCTTTACTCGCAGATGCTCTACTAGAAATGCAGGAGCAATCAGGGCCAGCTGCTGAAGTGGTGATTTCTGGGGTTTTATACTGCTACTAATAGTCATTAAAATGGTTGTCTAGGGTATGTTAAAACTGGCCATCACATTGATTGCTGCTGGCAGGATGAGGATTGGGAAGAAGATGGTAGTGATGACGATCCTCAAGAGGAGAATCATCTTGAAGAGAAACTGGTGAAGAGTTCTGTTTTTCTACCGCTGGAACAGTTTGGTGGTTTTATGAATGAAAGTGTAAGTTGCATGATACGTTGATATCTCCTGGTTATGTCAATCTACCAGCCATAAGTCATTTGAAGAAAAGTTTTAGTATCTTAGGTCCACAATCTACTATGAAACGATAAAAAAAATGTTGCAATTGCTTGCTTATAGTACGTTTGGGTCTTTCACTTCACATCAAAGCAGAAGATTGTTTGCACCTGTTTAATGTCTGGCATTTTTAACATCAAATTTGATATGAACTTTATCCTTGGGGAAAGTTGTAGATGCAGTCAACTCTGCTTAAGAGAGTTTGGAAAGGGAAACTTCATCATTGTTCTGAATCCTTTTTCACTGTACCAATTAACCATTTGCTTGCATATAAAGCAAACGCTTGCCTGATTGAGAAAATGTAAGGCCTGAATAAATAGCTTATAGTGTGTAAACAAATTCGGTACCTGTACAACTATTCAGCAAGCATTCTTATGTATTGTCAATGCAAGTCCATTGTACTTTGAGACATTGTTGTTGATTGATTTCATTGTTTGTATTTATTTTCTTACAAGTTCTCAGCTATCACAAATCAGTAGCATCGAAGTCATTGTGAAACGATTCATGTTTACTATAAAACATCTTTGCTAGACTACCTTGAAAGAAAACTATTAGGGTTTCAGTTCCAGGTCCACCCAGGCCATTCCTGCTTCATGAACGTTTACTAACAAGGCTCTGAGAGATTCCGAAACTTCGGAAATTAGAGAAACGTAAAAAACTACCATGATCCATCCAAAAACCGACACAGAGGCTAACATCTAAAGAATTCTAGACTTCAAGTGTTCAACAGACCGATGTTAGATAAAGCAATGACACATACTTAACAGGTAATACAAAGCATAGTACATTCACAAACTGAACAAAGCATTCCACAATTGAAACTTGAAAGCAATCACATAATATAGACTACAGTGCAGAGTGTATAGGATACAAAAACATGGAAACTAATCCACATTCCACACATGCCTCATGAGAATGATCATTATGTCATAGACAGTAAAGCTCTGAAAGCCTCTAATAGATATCAAGGACTGGGCCAATGGCCAAGTACATGAGTATGCTAGATGGACAAGGGACGCATAGAGTCATGTGACAGGACTCGGAGGCATCATGATCAGATGAGAATTCCTCCTCATCACTATCATTGTTAGAGGAGTAGCGAGATCATCATTGAGGATGCACTGCTATGTCCCTAAACCTCTACTCCTACCTTGGCCTTTGCCCCTACCTCTGCCGCCGCCGCTACTGCCGCCCCTAGGTTTACCAGGGCCGCATCGGCGGGCCACTGATCGTCTATTTCATTTGCCTTTTCTCCCTCTGCCTGTGATATTGTTGTCTCCGGCTCAACATGAAAATCCATCAAGCGTACCAACAATGTGAGCAGCTCCGACAAAAACTCGTCATCCTCACTTTGAGATCCAATGAAACATCCTTGTATGCACTCAAAATCCCAACATCTGTCCCTCGATCCCACACGACAAGGGGCCATGACCTGCACAAGACCATGGACATTGTTAGATTCTCAAAAGGAATGAGTCGCCAAAAAGCACACAAAGCGTTGACAATTACACGAGTGCTAAAAACAAGATGGACTAGATAGTTGTTAGCCCTACTGGGGGACAACCTTGGCATGAATACACATTTTCCGTGTATGTCCTCCAGCCGTCCACAAGCTCGGCGTTTGTGCATATGGCTCCAATAGCACACATAGGGTGAAGCAAATGAGCAACTGCATGTATGGGCTTGTGGAAGAAATTCCACCTATCAAGCCACTTCTCTTGGATATGTAACATCCTACAAAAACCAAAAAAGGAATCATTGCATTGTAGGAAAAACAACTCAACAACGCTAAAAACTTTTACAAAACAAATGCACAAGACATATTACAAAAAAGTATACCAATGCCCATCAAAAAGGGGTCGTTGAAGGGTCTCGCTTATGCTATCCATAAACCCATAAATGAGGCCGAGTGTAGAACCCTCTCGATCCACCAACCTTAGCACATGGTACACTGGCTGCAAGACCTTAACCAACTGCTCGGCCTATCGCTAGAAATCATCTCCAAAAACAATCCTCTAGAACCTAAGTCTAGTGGACTAGCTGCTATGATGCCACTATGTAAACACAGGGCTGGCGGAATGCAGGTCAAACCCGAAGGAAAACCACTCCCAAACCGACTCCCCTAATAGAAAAGCCTCTCCTATAGATGATGGCCTTTCTGTTGTTGATGGTGGCCATGATGGGCCTACCTCTGCGATGAGGTCCGTGATGGCCATGCAATCGATGGTGGACTAGGTCGAGATGGCCCTACTGTCGTTGTGATGGGCTTGCTGCTAATGAACTAGGCCGTGATGGCCCTATGCCAAAAGGTGCACCGCTACTACTAGCCCTTCATGTTGTGCCAATAGAACCTAGCTACCCACCAATCTTTACTATCCAGTCGCTGCTACTACATGTGCTCAGGTGCTCTCATTCAAGTGCAAGAGCTACCACACATGGGACAATGCCCATGGTCCGCCAATATGGCCTGGTCAAACCAAGCAAGTGTGCTTTGATCCGTGCTACAAAAGATAGCACCGCAAAACAAGAAATGCCATCTGCGTGCACTTTAACCTGTAAAAACTACGATGTCTCCCTCCAAGAAATCCACCTCCGCCCACACGCCTCGTCCCCGCCATGGGATTGCTATAGAAACCCTCAAGATGCTATAAAACAGGTCAAAAACTCAATGGAAAGTGGATAAGTGGAAAAAGGGAGCTAAAACTACCTAAAGCCACCTAAGACCTAAACCGTAATGCCAATGAAAGACTAAGATCTACCCTAAATCCCCAAACCCTAAACCTTACACCTAGAAAAAATTATGCAAAAGGGTCTCATGCACATCAACCACATGATTACTCAAGGTGACCCGCCTATGCAAGTAGAAGCTTGGGAACATGCAATCACTCTCTGCCTAGCAACCTTACAACCAATCCTAGCAATAGGAATCACTCAAAAAATGCACTATAGCCTCTAAACAAAGAAAAGAAAAAAGGATGAAAAAAAGCTTCAAGAAGTTGCTTCGGTTGCAAATCTCCACATAATCACTCGCCATCTTCTATGTGCTACAATCATCTTCCACGCATCATGGCCTTCGCATGAAGTGCTCACACAAGCTATTTGGCCTCCTATTCATCTCTCCACAAGCTCTTCACCTCTCCATAAGGTGAGCTGGAAATGGGGCCTTCGTGAGTCTTAACAAAAAGAATTCAGTGTTTTTTTTAACAATGGTTAACGCAGCATTCTGGAATGCTGCATTCCGGAACGTGGGGTGGTCTAAGAACAGCATTTTGGTACTACTCAGATGCCAACAAACCATTGAGTCATACAAAAGCATAATCATGTAGACATGTAGCATGTATATGATTCTATCTTTTTTGAACCTGCAAAATATGCATCTAACACAAAAGAAAACTAAACTATATGATAATTCGAGAGTGGAAATTTTTTTACAATTTAAACAATATGTGGGTCCACCACTCCGACTGTCTAAGGACTATAGCTGAACCTAACTTTAATTTGGTTCTATGGTGTTTGTGGAAGGCTATTGGTTATGGACTCATCACAATAGTTTTCTTATGCATATACAACTCTCTTTATTCATTTGTTGCCCACAAGCCCTTCTATTCATGTACAGGCCGAAAAGCTTTTTTTTATGCATTTATGCTTACGCCCACAACTAATATTAGCTGGTCCTGAAGTGGAGGTCCAGTTGGAAGGGGCCATATTCTCCAAGAGGGTGCAGTGTTTTCCCTCCTGTAACCCAAATTGTGGATAAGTTGGCAGTGTGTCTAGAAGATGTTCTTGTTGCGTATAATGAGGGGCTAGAGACATTCATTTTTCAGCTTATTGATTGGTATCGCTTGAGCTCTTCATGGGGAGAACTCGTTGCTATTGCTTGTAGGGCTTTAGCCATAGATCCTATCAGTTGTACTTCAGAATTCTTCGGAGAGGAGTGATATAGTCTCTTCATTTATATTCTACTATCCCTCTCTATGTCAAGATCTATGAATATTGTGTGCATGAAAATCTTCTCACAGGTTGAGTTGGTGGGCTTGTGTAATCCCACAGGTTGATGATACCAGCATGTATTGTCATGCCAACCAATGGTCCCATAAATAGCAATGTAGCAAATTTGTGCTTCTAACCTCACATTCTCACCATTTTTTTAATCAAGGCTCAGTTATCTTCATCACTTTAGCACCGGCCTCATCATGTTTCATCCTGGTTCCACCTTGGACGTTGTATAACCTTCACATGTATATATAGATGGAACGCCAATACGTGTATGTACAAATCCCTCACCAGTACTTCCAGAGAACAATCTGTCACTCGATGGGCCATACAATCTGTATTTCTCAAGCCATCCATTACAGTTATTGTGTAGCTTTTGTGTTCTCTACCTATACCTTCGCTTCAGCCTTTTATATGCATCATCCAAGCTAGCTATTTAGTCCTATTATTATTTTGCATTTTGAGTCTCATTGCTTGACATGGTATCTTTTTATATTATAGTAAATCTGATATGTGCCTTTATGCTGCTATGGTATCCCTTTGCACGCACATGTCAATTTGTATATGGTACTTTCAGCCATCAGGTCTGTCTATCAATGTGTACCAGCCAAGACCTATCATCACGTTGTCACTCTACAGTGGTGCAGAGGATTTTCCATGTACATTTTACTGTGAGTTGCTCCATTCTCCTCAATGGTTAATGGGTACTAGGGCAAGTGGTATGGTCCTTGACTTTCAAACATGAGGCCATGGGTTCAATACCCCATCCCCTGTCTTGACATAAATCAAAAGGCATGTCCTCGACGACGAATGACCCTTCCTGTGTCATGAATGTTATTATCTTTTTCTGAAGTTGATACACGCTGCTATGCTTCTTGACCTCCATTCTGGAGATTATTGAGAGTTACATTGCTCCTTTTACATGGCAGCCTTGTTTTATCAGGATGTCTAGGGATGTTGTGTTTTTGAGTCATTTACTACTTCCATGTCTTGTCTAGATGATAAAGCAAGCTTAGGATTAATTGGTCTTATTTGAGACCATTATTTTACCTTGAAGTTAATATTTTATGCCTTTATTAAATATTTGGCATTCTAGCTCCAGCAAGCTGACATATTATCTACTTCGTATGCATCAAAGTTATATTGGCATTGTTCAGCCACATTGTTCATATTTATACCTATATTTGGCAATCTTGGTCTATTCCTTAGAAACCCGTTCCGACCCTTTACAGTCGGAACATATTGTACGTTCCCTACAGCACATTCCAGAATGTACTGGGTCGAAACGTTTTTTTTTTTTAAAATCCATTGCCTACTTTTGAAGACTTCCACGGAATCATGCTGCAGGAAGAGCAGCATCATGATGATTGAAGCCAGTGCATTCGTAAACAAAAGCATATTCCTGTCTATCCCTTAGTTGCCCATTCCGGAACTTGGCCAAATTTTTTTTTGAAAAATTACATAGTTTTTAACAAAGCACTGGAGATTAAGGAACGCAATCAAGATATATAGCGTGGCCAGAAAGCGATTCTAGCTCAGATATAGATAACGTGGTTTTTAACAAAGCAATGGAGATTAAGGAATGGTCAGAGTAGTATGTCCGAATATAAGGAGGACAGGATGTCGAAGCTACAAGATGTTCCAACTAAGGATCAGCAAGACAACAAGCGTCGTGATACTGCAGAAAAACATAGTAATCAGATAAGCACAGTCTCCTACTGGAAGCTCTTCCGTTATGCAGATTTGCTTGACGTGACGTTAATGGTGGTAGGGGCAGTAGCAGCAGTGGTTAATGCTTCTTGGTTTCCAAGGGGAGGCTCGAACCTGGGACCAAAGAAACTTTGGATGCCAAGCTAACCAGTTGAGCCAACCCCGTTGGGTAGCAGTGGTTAATGGATTCGTATTACCGGCAATGTTCCTTGTTCAGGCCCACGTCATCCACGGTTTTGAGACTCTCCGGAACGATCCCTCCAAGCTTACAGAAACCATCTCAAATATAGCGTGGCTCAGACAGTGATTCTAGCTCGGATATATGTAACGTGGCAGATAGCTATTCAGGATTAACGTGAGCACCAGTCAGAGAAGATAGCGTTTCTAGGATCAATGTGTTTGTTAAAATCGATTTCTTTGTAAAAAATTATACATCATCGATTTCAAAACAATGATTTCAAATCGATTTCCTGTATAGTCCCTCAATGCATTATTAAGCGTCCCTCAATATATTATCAAGAAGGAAGATCGCGAAAAAGGAAGATCATGGCCAGCAGGTGGCACTTTGATACCTGTTTTTTTTTTTTCTTAAAACAAACGTTCCGACCCAGTTCGTTCCGGAACGTACAGTACGTTCCGACCCAAAAGGGTCGGAACGGGCTTCTAAGGTCTATCCTATATACAGATGAGTAGGCATTAACCAAAACATGATTGTCAAAATCATCACTGTTGATAAACAAAACCCATGATAATCTCTCCTACATACCAGACTGCACTACACAAAACATGACAACATTATAATCCGATTCCAATCCATTTACAGCCAATGTCAATTTAACTTCTGAATCCTGATGAACTAAGCATGCATAGATGATGATTATGGAGGTCATAAGAGAAGCACCTGAGAGCATGAGGCTCATTATTTGCCAGTTAGAGTTCTCTACCCAATTTTTTATTAAACAATTATATCCAGCACATGCAATTTTTTTTCTTTATTAAACAATTATGAATTTTTTTGTTTCTCTGGCCTCTGATATGTGAGGCGGTATCTCCGAAAAATCATGAGCTCATCGTTGCAGGCATACTGCTCTACAACGTCCAGTATGACCTTCTGGAGCTATTCAAACCACCCATCCTCAAGCTCATGGTCATGGAACTGATCTGGACCAGATTTCTTCCATAAAGGATGCACCACGTTTTGGAACACGTTTCGTTCTGGAATGGGCAACTATGGTCTATTTATGTAGTAATATTATCCAGAAAGTTATTATTCATTACCCAACTTTTTAACTTCAATTTTGGCAAATACATTTATGCAACCTGTTTTTAAATGTGTACATTTTGCGGTATTGTGTTTATGTTGTGGCATCAATGTCATTCTTTTTACAGCTTAATTATCTCCGTTATACCGACAATGTTGACATTGTCTTTTTGAAATTAGAGAGTTCAATTCTTGAAGACATATCACTCCTTGGGCATTGGGTCTATATTATTACACTTCAGACATATGGATTGAGCATTTGATTTCTTTATTCATTACTAGAGATCTATTATTTGAGCCCATTATTTGGCAGTTTTGGCCCCTACATGCAGGGCACAACCCTACTTCAGGTGCTCATCAGTGTATATAAGGCTCCATGCCCTCATCCTCTTTGGCTAATCGATTAGATAGTAGTTCTTAGCTTAATTAGGTCAGTTGGGTAGTTTAGGTGTAGATTCAGCTTAGAAGCATCATACTACACATTACTATTGGAGATCAGTCCTCCACTATTGATCGCTGTTTTGCAGTGATTGGTCTTGATATGTGTTCTATACGTTTGCAGTCTTCTATCTTGATATATTTTCTATTATGATGTTTTGCTCAAAACTGTTGAAATTTGAAATTTGGCAGGATGAGGAGAATGAGTACCAGGAGGATCCTTCTCAAGCTACGGATCCATTAAATCAGGTTAATGAGCTTTGCTTCGATTGTAACACCATGGTTTAGTGCTTATGTTTTTCTAATTTTTGTTTTGCTGACTAACTTGTTGGCTACAAATTTTCTTGCAGATTAATCTCTCAACATATTTGGTGGAATTTTTCAAAAATTTGGCTCAACAAAGTTTAACAGCATTTGAAGAATTAGCAAAAGTAGGGAGTTTTAGAGTTTTAGAGGTTTCACGGTGTTTTTTCTTAGTGCAATATACATCAGATTTGTTACTTCCAAGGGACACCAGTCAATCATGCATAGATATAGCTATGACAAACTTTCATTTTAGTTCTTGTATGCTAGACTAAAAGTTTATTGTAATCATAAACCCATTGCTTGGTCACTTGTTTGTTGAACCAGCTAACAATGTTAGATGGAACAATTGCAGGAATCATCAGATAGAGAGAAAATGGCTGTGAAGGCTGCACTTGGCAGCTAGTGAATATGGATGTCCCAAGCCAGAGACTTTCACGAGCATTTCAAGTACTATCAAATATCATATTGAAGAAATGCATTCATTTTCAACATCGTGCAGGGAAAGCAGATGTCATTTTTCACGAGTACACGTCTTTGCTGTGACATTGGTTTTCGGCATGCTGGCAATTTTGTAGTATAGATTCCTATGAGCGTTTGAATGAGAAGGCCTATTTGTAATATTTATTTGTGAAATCGTTTTGGATTGTGTGATTTAAAATGCAATGCCTGTGTTATGAGCATCTTGTAAAGTTACCGGGGCCACATGGCTATTGATTTTGTATTCCTGGATATCAAGAAACTTTCCCAATGTCTTGAGAGCTGGCTTATAGTGTTTTTTGATTAGAAATGTGTCAACTGTTTTTGAAATCTTCATTTGCATCCGATCATTCGATTTTAAATTCTCTATAACCTCTATGGTGAGCAATCCTTCACTGTTTGCAACATTGTTTTTGCAAATCTTGTAAGAAACAACTTGCACCTTCAAAGCTTTAAGTTTGAGTAAAATTGGAGAACATTGTTAAGACTCGTACAAAATCACTAGGCAACTGATCTGAAGAAGGAAATGTTCATAACCATTGAGATGCACATTTCTTCAATCATTGTGTTGCCAATGCTCTCAAAATGTTTTTGAGAGATTGATTAATGTGTTAATCATATCTCATGATCAAGGAAACTACAACTTTGGGTGATTCCATATCTTGAAATTCGAAAGATTGTTTTAGTGAATTTGAAATACAATCATTGGCAATGGCATTCAGTAATGCTCCAATGCCTTGGGACTTGGAAGACAAGCCTTGGATTTACAAGTCTATGATCAGAATTGGCAAGCATATGGTGGAGAATGGTATTAGCCATCAAACACCAAGACTCCAGCAAGGACCTATAGCCAATTTGTTATTAATTGTCTTCATTCTCATTTTATATCTCTATGATTCCTTGGGTTGATAATACAAAGAAGCATTGTCATTTTGAGAAGAGTGGAGATTGTATTGACAATTGGCCGTCTGTTATTCTCCTATAATTCAAAATTATAACTCAATTGTAAAATGAATCGCATTCATTATTGTAGCATTAGATGATAAGATTCTATCTAATATAGTGTCATTATTATTATGGTCTATAATCCAATATGGTATCAGAGCCATTGTTGTGATTGCAGAAGTGCTTGAATCCTTGCCACCGTTGTGGTGCTTGAATGGTTGAGAAAAAGATGACATGAATTGCAAGGCTTGAGCAGATCGATTCTCGGTGAAGGATTATATGTGTTTTTTTTAAATGGGAGAATAGAGATTGCGGTTTACATTTTGCAGTCATATTGAATGCTCTTGAGACAGCATTGAAAAAAGCCCACACATTTGTTTTGAGAGCAGAGATCTGTAAGGCGGGTTACACCCCACATTAAGGTTGTATGATTATGATCTGAAGGCCGCAAAATAAGCAAATAGGTTGCTGCCTACAAATACAATGATTTATCAGAGGCAAAATAAGCGATTAGGTTGCTGCTCACATATACAACAAAGAGGCAATCTGTTAAGCAACCCGTTGTTTGGCAGCAATTCGACTAGTAATTTGAGCCATGTTGCAGCCTTGAAGGAGGATGAAGATCCCCGATTAAGGCAGTCTTTGCAGCAGTAAAACATCTTTGTGACAGGCACTGGTAGCAGCAGAAATCCACGGCAAGTTGTCTCAGCTTTCTACATACTTGGAGGAGATCGCAGTAAACAACGATTGAAAGCTGATAACAGGAGGAGCATGGGCGCTGCAAACGAATGACAATCCGTGCTGTCTAACATGGCCTTTCCAGCAATACAAAGAGAACGATTTTTGTCATAAGTACTAAATCTATGAAAGAAATGACCTTCACGGTCTTCAGAAAGTGAGCGTTGCAACCTGGATCTAGCTACAGCTAGTGCAATGGTGGAAGCTTGAAGTTGGAACGATTTGCCACAAAGCTTGAAAGTTCTTGTATATTTCTTGCAGGGTTTCATTTTGTATTTTTTCAATTTTGAGAGCCCGCCGGGCCCGATGGCATAATGCCCGCCCCTCAAGCACCAAAGAGACTGGTGTTAGTAGTCTTGCAATATGATCGAGTTGCTGCAAACTATAAATCTCATATTTCACTGGTAATACATGTTAAGCCTCCATCCAAGCCATTAGCTCAAAGAAAGGTATTCGGTCATTGTGAGCACATTATTAAAGTGACGTGAAAGCGAACGTATTTGAGATAAAAGTTGGTGATCCGCTTACCCTTCTAGAATAGAAGCTATCAAAGTACCAGCATTATTTAGAGTGCTTGAACTGGGACACGGGATTATCAAACCGTATCCCTGAAACCATGTCGTCTTGGAGGTGCTCTGGCTTGCCTATACCCTGCACTGCTCTTCTGCAAACAAGAAGACCAAGTTACGGATCGGATAGATGGAATGTATACTTTTGGGCAGTCAAGAGTAGGTAACAAAGAGTTTTCTTGGTTAGTGGACGAGAAACTATGCTCCCCAGCATGCACTTCGACAAAAGTTTCCAAATTATTTCGATCGTCAAAAGCACTAAAGCTTCCAAAAATCCCACATGCACGCGTACCAACATAGGTAGCTCGTACCAAGAAAAATCAAAATCCATGCTCCAGTCGTAGTTATTGAAAGACTCCGTTCCTCCGAATGCAACCAACACTACATTCGCATCCTCAGCCAAATTTGTGATCATAAACACTTTTCGCTGCCATTCTGCAGTCAACATGATATTATAAATATGTAGTAGTTCTTATACACACGAAGACTATCTCATCACTTTGCCAATGGGAAGATTGAGTCTTCTCTTGGTCTTGCTTATGAATGCATGAATGCATTCAAAGTGATTTAGCAACAAGACAAAGATTCACTACGTTAAACAGCAAACAACATTCGGTCACTTCACAGCAAACAATGATCATCTATTCATCGTCAGCTCCTCATGAATCAAGAAAACTCATAGAAATATGTATAACAGCAAAAAGCGTATCGATCCATGTGCAAGATTCCAAAACAAAGGTTATATGCCTACATGTCCTCTGAGTCTGTCCAGTGACTAATTGACAGGCACCTTCATGCCAAGAAAGCTCATTCATGCCTTACAGAGAGGTTAGTTACACATGCGTAGAATTGCCTAATGGTGCACAAGGATTATCTTGTGCATGACTCCCATCATGCACTTGGTGCTCGATGCCCAACGCTGAGCAAAGCACCCATCGTTTAGCACCAACAATCCCTCTCTCAATTCTAGTCGTCCCCTATCTTAAGCTCTCTCAATCTCATTGCATTTTTCAACCGGTTGAATATATTCTTATGTAATGCATTTGTCATCAAATCTGCCATCATATCCTTTGGCTAGTACTCAAGTATCATCCTTCCGCTTTGTACCAAATCTTTGACAAAATGATGTCGGATTTCAATGTGTTTGCTCCTCCTATGGAGCCCTCCATTTTTGCAAATAAATATGCAACCTTGATTATCATTGAATATACTCATCTCCTTCGGTTGTGATCCCCAATTCCATGCAAAAGTTACTAATCCATAGACATTATCTAGCTCCCTGACACAATCCCATCAATTCTGCCTCTGTGGATAAAAGGGCAAAAGATTTTTGTTTGGAACTTGCCTAGCTTATTGCTACATTCCCCATCAGGAATACAAACCCACAAGTTGATTTTTTGTCGTCTTTGTTCCCCACCCAATATGAATCCGCAAAACCAGTTATTCCATTACAAGGTCCCTAATAGTGCAATCCATACTTTAATGTCCCTTTTAGACCTTAACACTTGCTTGGCAACTTGCCAATGCTCCAATCCTGGTTGACTAGAAAACGACTTAGTTTCCATGTTGTAGTGGATATATCCGGCCTTGTACACACCACGTTGTACATTAATGACGCTATGAGACTCTTGCACGGATATTGTTGCATCTCACATTGTTCCTCCAATTTTGGTGACATGTATAAGTTGAGTTTGATTCCTAGTTCTAATGGTGTTACAGTCAGAGTTGAATTTTCCATTCCATATCTTTTAAGCATGTTTATGACATCTCTTTCTTGGCTTAGCTGAATGCTTCTCTACTTTATATCTCTATTCACATGAATCGCCAAGCAGTAATGCAAGTTTCCCATGTCCTTCATCTCAAACTTTGACTTCAACTCAGCCTTGCATTCCTCTAATCTCTTGATGTCATTGTCAATTATTATGATGTCATCAACATAGATAGCCATAACTGTAATCTCCTACTCTTTTAAAGAAGACATTGTGATCAGTACTACATCTTTGGAATCCCCTGCTCTCAAGAAAAAATTTCATTATTTCCTACCATACATAATAGGACACCTGTTTGAGTTTATATAGGGCTTTTCTCAATTTACAGACCATGTCGATTCCTTGCTCAAATCCTTCGGTTTGTCTCATGTATACATCTTCACTCAAGTCACCATTTAAGAAGGCCGTTTTAACATCTAATTGATATATCTCCATGTCACTGATTGCAGTCCATGCCAGTTGAATTCCGATGGATCATATCCTTGCAATTGGAGTGAAGGTCTCAACTCCTTTGTTTGTGCATAGCAATCTGCTACAATCCTAGCTTTATATCTATCTATCTGCCCATCTACATCAAACTTCAATCTGAACACCCATTTGCATCCTATGGTTTTCTTTCCTTCTGGTAAATGCATCAAGTGCCATGCTTTATTTTTGTGAATCGATTTCATTTATTTAAGCATTGCTTGATACAACATTTCCTAGTATTTAGAAGTTCAAACTTCGTGATAACTTGTAGGCTTTGTTGCGTATTCTTTGCTTATGAATACCATGTCATCAAACCTCTGAGGTACTTTCCTTATTGTGCTAGGTCTCCTTTCCCCATCACAACTCGATGCCATATGTTCCATTGGGTCTTGGTGTCGCGGATGATCAACTGCCTTGCTTCTATTGTCAACCGACTTCCTCTCATCATCAATTATGTTCCCTAGAGGGCTCTCTTGCTCCACACGTTCTTGTTGTTGCATAGTTTCATGACTGTCAGATATTATAATTGGTTGTTCTATGACTATTATCGTTGGCATTCAAGGTCCCATGTCTACTAGGTTGCTAAAATTTGCTATGGAATCTCATCAAAATTACATCTCTATTCATGATAAAGCTCTTGTTGCAGGGTTGGACATTTTGTATCCCTTAGTTACTTATGGATAACCTACAAAAACGCATTTCATTCCTTTCAAATCTAGCTTCCTTCTTTTCTCATTAGGTACAAGCACAAATGCAATGGAGTCCGAACACTCTAAGATAATCCACATTGGGTATTATCCTATACCACATTTCATATGGTGTTTTTCCATCCACTGCTTTGGTTGGTGATCAATTGATCATGTTGTCGGCGCTGTGTCTGCCCACAGAAATTTTGATAGATCCCCTTCATGTAGCATGCATCTGACCATCTCCATGATGGTTTTGTTTTTCCTCTCAGCTACTCCATTTTGTTGTGGGGTGTAGGAAACAGTAAAATCTCTCCCAGTTCCATGTTCTATGCAAAAGTTGTCAAAGTCTTTGCTCCCGTATTCCCCTCCATTGTCAATCTTGATTCTCTTGATTTTCTTTCTCGTCTCATTTTTTGCTAACTGCTTGAAAGCCTTGAAGCTTTCTAACATATGGCTCTTCTGCTTGAGCATCCAGATTCTAACTCTTCTAATGCAATCGTCAATATATATGACAAAATATCTGGAGCCTCCAATGGATGAGTGCATAGGACCACAAAGGCCACTATGTATATTAGTTCAAGAATCTCATATGCTCTGCTCAGTGCTGAATTTGGGAACGATTCTTTTTGTTTTTTACCATATATACAAGCGTCACACCTATCAATGCTCTCATCCAACTTGTAATCCAATCCTCTGAGCATATTATCTTTTGCAAGTTTCTACAAACTTCGTCCTCTGAGATGGTCAAGTTTTCTATGCCACAAATTGTTGATTTTGCTAGAGCTTAGTGTGAGACATGCCATAGGTCTCTCTTCTATGCCTCCTTGGAGTTGATAGAGCCCTCCATTTGGAATCCAGTTCCTATTGGTTCCCCTTCTCTTTGAATGTTGCAACCATCCTTCTCGAAGAGGACATCCAGCCCAACGTTAGTAATGCATGCCACAAATATCAGATTCTTTGCTAAGTTTGGAACATACTGTACATCTCTCAATGTGGTGCCCCTTTTCCAATGGCATCAACTCTTCCCCTGTCTCCAATCATGATCTCTTCTCCTGTGAGAATTTCATGTGTGATGAAAGTTGTCCGACTATTTGTCATATGTGAAGTTGTCTAGATAACCGTACAAATCATCTACATTGTTCGACATCTTAGTTTTTGGTTTCACGTAGCCCGCCTCTGATGAATATCTCTTTGATTTGTTGTTTAACTCTTCTATTGAGGTATAATGCTCATCTAACAAAAGCATCCACCTTATCCTCCTCTTTTAGTTAGATGTGGTTAATCTAGGTGTGGTTAGAGTAGGTTTTGCAAGCTAACTTCGCAAGGGAAACACTATTCCCTTGGGAACGAATCGATGCATGACAGGTGAACCAAGGCCGCTACAATTTTTTAGTGTCATTGCCAGGGAATAGATTAGCATTTTCTTGCTTTTTTAGCTTGCATGCATTCATCTTGTGTTTGTTACTTTTGCTTTGTGGAATGGATATGGGGGGTAGTTTAGTGTGGAGTAGAAGTTAGAATTGTTATTTTTTCATGATTTTTGCTTGTATGATCTATGGAGAGAGATTGAGAGGTGAAAAACATCAGACTGTCCAGAAAAAGAGCCAAAAAACACCTATCAGACATGATATCTCTCTGCTCTAATCAAACCAACTTTCGCCCACCTAGCATTACGTTCTGCCACATCATTAGTACCTACAGTTAGTTAGGCGAAGGTTAGTTCTTAGCCAATTTGCCAAAATTGTCAAAAAACAGTCAGAAAAATGAAAAAAAATGTTCAGAATCTCACAGTAGCCCAAAACACCCAAGACAACCTTCGCCTAGCTTCATTTTCAACATCAGAGCCATCTTGGAGGTCGGCGAAGGTTAGTACTGAGCGTACGGGCTCTGTCGAAGGTTCTTGTTCACCAAAAATAGGAATTTGCCATCCTGGCCAACTTCAATATCTGCAAAAGTACTTACTGCCAACCTTCGCCAATTTGCCAGTAGCTACTTTTCCATGTTTTCTAGCATTAGTGAAGTGAGCGAAGGTTAATATTGAGAAAAAGTGGTCAGGCAAACATTCCCAGTGCTCAAATCTAAGTCCTTTGGACCCTCGCCAACCTTCGTAAACCTTCGCCTATGAATCATCAATCTTCGTCGAGCTCAGAATAGTCATAAAACATTATTCTGAAGCTTTCGTGAAGTAGGCGAAGGTTAATATTACCTGTAAGTAGTCCAACGAACGTTCCCATCTCTCAAACATGCTAAATTGCCTTCTGAACCCTCGCCAATGAGAATCTTCACCTAAACCTCGCCAGCTCTTTGATCATCAATTTGTACTTCCTTGCAAGACGGAGAAGGTTAGGATCCATCAAAAGGATAGTGGCGAAGGTTCCCAATCCCTATCGTGCCTAAATTGCTTTCAGAACCCTCGTCGAACCATCCTTCGCCAACAAGAACCCTCGCCGAACTCCCTAAAGTGGTAATACACAGTGATAAATTATATATCAATCAGACGAAGTTTCTTGTCAAGAAAATCTGAAAAAATCCAAAAATTTGTCGAAACTACTAGTGACTTGAACCGCAAAATACATGTTCAATCTTATACAAGTCATAGTGGAGATCCACCGATCCTATCAGATTTTTGCAGAGCAAGCATGTGAGATCTATGGTGAAACCACCCCAGCAGAGAAGCTGAAGTTGTTTCCAATGTCCCTGACAGGAGTGGCTTTAGACTGGTTTTTCAATCAGACAACGCAAGAACGAACAGATTAGGAAGTGGTAAAAGTAGCTTTGATCACAAGATTCAAGCCGCACAAGTTCCTTGAAAATCCATTCGTCCTACATAGTAAAATCAAGATGAGAAAAAGAGAAAGGGTCGGAGACCATATCGAATGGATCAAGCACCTAAGATCCAAGTGTAATGCGGAGTTTACTCCCGATCATGCAATCATTATGTGGTTTCTAGCGAGAGTACCTAGAAGCATCCGACAAGAGCTTAAAAGACCTCGGGAGCAGTATGCCACATTGCACGAAGCTATGGAAGACGCAATGAGAGAAGAAGATGAAGGATCGGATGATGATTTCACACCAGGAACTACAACTCTTCATGCTTCAACTCCTTCAATTGCATCAATCTCAGCGAGCTTGTCCAACGAATCGCTGATTGAACAGATCACGAAGTTACACAAGTAGCAGATAGAGTATCTCACAACCCAGTTTGACCAAAAATTGAAGGCTCTTCAAAGTAGTGTAGCACCACAATCAAATTCTTATCAACAGCAGTATTCTCGATGGGACATTGTTTGGTGTCCCATTTGTACCCAAAATCATACTTCCAATGAGTGTCCGGTACGGAAGCAGAATTTGAAGCTTACGCACAAATATTGTCACTTGTGCAATGCGTCCTCGCACGACACTACATATTGACCTACAACCTATGGATCATACAACAGAAGAGAGCTCAGTTTCAGACCTCTTATGCTTACCATCAAGGAGCACCTAATGCAGCACTAAAGCTTGGACCAGGCCCTCAACAACAAAGAATGGCACTACCACCACCACCATGGCCGAACAATTCTCAAGCAGCCCAGGTGAATCTCATGGTAGCGGAAGCTTAAACATTTTTCCAACAGGAAATGCAATAATCGTATAGACTTGATTAACCTTTCATTGATTCAACTATTAATGAGTATTACGCCACATATGCTGCACAGCCACGATGCCAAGGGGGGAGATTATATGGATGAGGAGAAGGACATAAGACTGCCGAATGTCCAAACAAAGGAATTTATATGCCCTTCTACCGCAAGTGTGGATATAGACACTGCTACAAGAATTGTCCATTAAGAGCCAGCACTAGCGCACCGTTGAATTGGATTGTAGTTCAATCAGCAAGCCCAAAGACAACTCCACACCAAGTTGCACCAAGGAGACCTCCCTATCCTAATGTTTCAATGTTAGCTGTTACGCGAGCACAAATGCGCAAGGAGGTAGCTCCATCATCACCACACTCTATAACAGTGCCAGCTGATCAACCTTCAACATCATGAGGAGTAGGATTACCTTATCCGAATGTGAAGGATGAACAAAGACGATATCATAAGATTAGGCATTGGATACAAGAAGCGCACGCAAATGAAGCTGCACATCAACCGACAGCTCCTCAAGACACTGCACCAGGCAGAGATCAACAAGCAACTGCTCTGCAAGGTTCACCACACAAATCAGATGTGAACGTGCGACTACACCATCGGGAAGAACTATTCCATATGGCAGAACTTGAAGCTCCAAGGACAGAACTACTAATGAGAATCTTATCCAGCAGAATGAACATCTCTATTGGAGAGCTCCTTCGACTTGCACCTCAAGCAAAGGGTGTTTTGTTAGATTGGTTGAATAACGAACCGGACATACCTTCCAAAGAACCATTAATTTGTGTCGGATTCGAAGAAGCCAACAATGTTCTAAACATGGGAGCAGCTTGGGAACAACATTTTGAAGAAAGAAACGAGCAAGGCACCAACCCATGATGTGCCAGAAAACTTCAAGCGTTATACCTTGGACGACGTGGTGATCATGATGCCAAAAGTGCAACGGGAACCTGATGCAAATCAGGAGAAAGAAGAACAAGTCTACAAGGGGGCAGCTCGCACTCAACTGTTGAATCTAGCAGAGCCAGGAGAAGAGGACAAAAGTGTTCATGTGGGAGCAGGAGCGAAACTCACGCCCACAATTCACCAAGATGCAAAAATTGTTGATGGAGTATAAAGACTACTTTGCATGGTCTTACAAAGATCTGAAAGGAATTCCATCAAAAAAGTGTCCAACAAACCATACCCTTGGTCGAAGGAGCAACACCAAAGGTGAGCCGATATTATCGCTGCAACCCGAACTACACCGAGTTGATCAAGTAGGAGTTGCAGAAGTTGCTTGATGCCGATTTCATCTATGAAATCGAGCACACAGAATGGATGTCACCCATAGTTATTTTTTCTTAAGAAGAAAGGAAAAATGCGGATTTGTGTCAATCTGAAAGCACTTAATGTTGTGACACGAAAGGATCACTTTTCCTTCCCATTCACAAAAAGCGTCCTGGATCGAGTAGCTGGAGCAGAAGCCTACAGTTTTTTAGATGGCTTCAACGGCTACAACCAAGTGAAGATTGCAACGGAGGATCAAACAAGACTACATTTGCTAATGAATGGGGAACATATACCTACAAGGTCATGCCATTTGGTCTTTGTAATGCCCCTAGCTCTTTCCAGCGTGTCATGCAAAAGGCATTCAACAACTATTTACAAAAGTTCCTAGAGATCTTCCTTGATGATCTTTGCGTGCACAAATATAATGATGAACACTTATCTCAATTAGAGAAAGTGCTTATACAATGTCGCAAATTTCAAATATTATTTAACCCTAAGAAATGCCAATTTTGGGTCACACATGGTCTTATCCTGGGCCATATTGTATCTAGACTCACCTTAGCTAACCTAGTTTATAAGTTGCCAATGCAATTGTTGATTCCCTTCTAGCTAGCAATGCTACAAGTAGATTATAGTCATATTATGAATATCATTGAATGAATTTCAATGATGTCATATATATAGTAATTTGCTATAAGAATAGCATGGCTTATGACAATTCAATGTCTCACAAAGATTTTGTAACCTGAAATGCTCAAATACAAGTTGCTTCATCTTCGCAATTTGTTCAAATACGTTTCAAATTGGTTGGACTGGTCATCATCAAATACTAAAAAAAAAAACCATATGAATAATTGTTTTGGTCCATGGACTCGTCCAATGATCTTAGATCATTGTGCACTTAGTATTGATAGTTTACTACAAAAGCACATATGGACACACAAGCTTGTATGTGGTTAAAGCTACTAATCCTAAGCTCCAATTGATGTAGATAAAGTCAACATACATACCATGCTTGTGTGACAATTGAACAATTTGCATGATTGATGAATGTCCTATTGAAGGCATACGTTTCTCGTTCGTGTTCGTCATTTATTCTTCCTCCCTCTCTCCCAACATGGTATCAGAGCAATCTTTATAGCTTGATTAGCTCTCACAGTACAAGATTCTACTAGCCGATAGAGTAATTGTTTTCTTATTCTGTATTTTTCAATATTAGATTTTCATACTTAAGTCATTGATAGTTTCTCCTATCACTTAGACTAATTCTTCCACATGGATTCCCAAGGGAAAGCCAGTCCTCTCATGGACAAGCTTGATGGAGCCAATTATCATCTGTGGAATAATTCCTCTAATGCTTCATCATCCAAGCTCAAGAAGAAGAAGATCAAGTGCTTTTATTGTGGCAAGAAAGGTCATTATGCCACCAATTGCTTCAAGAAGAAGAAGCAACTCAAGCAAGCCAATATTACCAATGAGAAGGAAGACACTATTGCAAGTGATGGAGAGGGATCTCTTATGGTCTCTAGTTTCTCATCTACTCCTTTCAAGAAGGACGTTCGTGCGCAGCGGAATGAGTTAAATGACTCTCTCCCTAAGCATGACTACGCCTATCAGAATGAGCAGAACTTTAGTGATAGAAATCACAGTCATTCTAAATTACGTAGCCAAACATTTAAATGGATGAAGCACTAGATGAATAATTTGTCACGAATTGCAAGACAAATTATCTGTCACGAATGATTCACGAAGAGCTAGACTGTGCTCGACTAATAATTAGTCGCAAATTATTTGCAAAAGACAAGACTAAAAGTTAATCGTCTATTACTAGAAAGAGCAACAAGAAAGATCAGACAGAATGAAGAATAAGCATAGCAATATTGACAGATCTAAAACGCAGAACAAATGAACTGTGTCAGATTAAGTATATCAAGTATACAATTCAATAATGCGGTAGAGCACAAGACTGTAGCGGACGAAACCGCATGCCCTACAAAGCTTATTTCTGTATGTAATGAGGAATGAAACCTCCTTCACTTGTTCTAGACTTATCTTGCTTCATTAGAATTCATCATCATAGAATACGCAGATGGTATCCAATATATATACATAATATTACAGGTGTGCAGATGCAAAAGTACAGAGTGGATGTGCTGTCTATAGGAGATCGTGGGTGGCTGCAATCGTTGTCCAATCTGTTAGCGCAACTGCATGGGGTGAGGGTAAAAAGGGTGCGACGTTAGCCAGTACTGAAGTGAACGTTGGTGATGACACAAAAGTGCGTCACTCTTACGAATGGCCTTAGGATAAGACTTACAAGGTGCCTTATCTGTTAGGGCACCTTTGGCATTCAGTAAGGTAGTGTCCCCTTTTCGCCTGTCACCATGACCTGTGTAAGAACACAGTGTCGCGATTCATTCACCTTTTATTCGTCTGTGTGAATTTGCGTGTAAAAAATGCAGACTGCGTGACAACATTAGAAAAATATGCAACATGAATAGAGGCAGATTAAAATTGGGATTTAAGAGAGTAGGAGGAGTAAATCCAACAGCAGCAATCCAAGAAGAACCTCAAGGATAAAAAGACCAAGGCGGAGTAGTCAGATTCAAGGCAACAACAATCAACAACAACCACTTGCCAAGACCAAACTCTTTTGCAGATACTACAAAAATCTAATCACGACATCAAAGACTGTCAGATTCTCAAGCACAACGAAGCGAAGAAGAAGATGCAACAGCACCAAGAAGGAGGCTCTGAATTTGTCAGAAATTCTCAAGAAGAAGAGAAGGTGCTGATGGTACAAGATCAACCAAGCAAGGATGCCTAGGTGGTATCTAGATTCAGATGCTTCACAACACATGACTCCAAGTAAGAACCTGTTCTCAAACCTCACAACAACTGAATCAAAGTACATATTCTTTGGAGACTCAAGCTCACACAAAGTCGAAGGCCAAGGCTCCATTCGACTACAATTTCCAGATGGTTAGACGGTGTACTCTACGTATCCAAGTTAAGAAAGAATTTATTGTCTATAAGCAAGATCACTGATCAAGGTTATAGAGCTTTGTTTACTGCTAGTCAATGTACTATTCTTGACAGGAATTCAAATGAAAACCTCTCTACACACAGAGAAGGAAATTTACATATCTTGGGTCACGATTATGCACTTTCTGTGAAGAATTCTGATGCTCATGTTTTGGCATCAAATATTAGGTTAAATATGAGGTCAATTTTGTACATGCATCGTAACAGTATGGTCAAAGATATGAATTTTAATGTTGTCTCCGCAGCAAATTGGAATGTTTGTGAAATGTCTTACTAGAGAAACAACCTAGCAAGATTTCCAAAAGGACAAGCCAAAGGAGCTAAGTCCATTCTTTCACTAATCCATAGTGATTTATGTGGTCCTATGAGCGTGCCCTCTTTGGGTCAAGCTTTATATTTCATCACTTTTATAGGTGACCTCTCCAGATTCACCAGAATCATGTTCATCAAGAATAAGTCTGAGGCATTCAACTATTTCAGAGAATTCAAGCAATTTTTTGAGACTCAAATTGGTCAAAGAATCAAGACCCTATGGTCTGATTTAGGGGGAGAGTACATGTCTGATGAAATGGCAGACTATCTATCATCATGCGACATGCATCATCAATTTACAGCAAGCTACAATCCACAACAAAATGGCATAGTTGAACGAAAGAATTGAACATTGTTGGAAGCTGCACAATCCATGATGTCCAATGCTCATTTATCCAAGAAATTTTGGGTTGACGCAATTTCTATAGCTTGTTATCTGCAAAATTATTCAAGCACAAAGGTAGTCAACTACAAAACTCCATTTGAAACCTTCTATGGCTACAAACGAAGTCTGAAACACCTACATGTGTTTGGATGTCTCTGCTATGCACAGATACCGTCTGATCTGAGAAAGAAACTACACCCAATCAGCTATAAGTATGTTTTTATTGGCCATTCAACATCGCATAAGGCATATCGCATTTATGATGTTGAAATAGGCCGCGACGTTGTCATCCTTGAAGACAAGTTTTATGATTTTAAGCAGAAACATGAAATGCAGGAGTTTGTTCCAACGACTCCATTTACCATCGATAGGCCCAGACCTATGACTATTCAACCACAAGCTGAAGATATCTCAGTCATTCACCCAGGAGAAACATATGCTCATGAATCTACAGTTCGAAGATTTACACGACAATGACAGCAACTTGATCATTTCGCCCCTCATGCGTTCATCAGTCATGATGAACTTGCTATTAGATTTCTTATGCCCAGCCTGACCTTCTAGATTCCTACAATTTAGGAGATTTGACATTTGACTCAAATAAAATCTAAGTACAATGGATCTAAATATTATGAGTGACATTTCGCACATGTGATCCCCATGATATCAAACAAATTGCATTTACAAGGTAAAAATTGCAAAATCTAACACTCCTCCTCAATTTTTACTTTGATACATCTATCTACAACTCCTAAAGATGATCTTAACTTGATAAATGAAGCCTTTGGCAAGGCTTTAGTGAGTAGATCGACAAGGCATTCTAAAGAAAATACATGTTGTAGCTTGATCTCCTTTGCTTGAATCTTTTCCCTCACAAAATGGTGCTCCTTGCATGGAATGTGGGATTGGTTGCTAATGCTTGGCTTGATTGGTTGTCACCTCCATGTTTCACCAAAAGCCTCTTTAGCCAGAAGACCTCCTTGGTTGTTGATGTTAAGGCCTTGTATTCCGACTTGGTTAAAAAAAAAATATTGTGTCTTGATTTTTGGAAAGCCAAGACACTATGCCATCACAAAGGAAGGTAGCAAAAGCACTTGTGGACTTCCTATCCACCTTATCAACTGCAAAATCAGCATCCAAATTTGCCCTCAAAACAAGATTAGATCCATGATACAAAATGCCAAAGTTCTTGATGGCCGAGATGTACCTCAACACTCTTTTAGCATTTTTCTAATGACAAACCAATGGATTTTGCATAGATTGGCTAAGCTTACCAGCACTATAACTTAGATCAGGTCTAGTTATAGTAAGATAGATTAGGGAGCCTATAAGTCTTCTATATAGTGTGATGTCCTCAAAGGATGCTTCATCATCACCATTGGAGACTTTCACAAATTGCTCCATAGGAGTATCTATTCCTTTACAATCTTTCATTTCAAACTTCTCTAAGATAGAAGATGCATATTTGGATTGACAAATAAAACTCAAATCTTTTCCTCTTGATACTTCTATTCCTAGTATGAAATGAAAAACACCAAGATCCACCATCTTGAACTCTCTAGACAATGTTATTTTCACTTCTTTTATGCCATCATGATCATATCCACTAAGGATAATGTCATCTACATACAAAATAAGAATAGCAACAAACATACTTTTTCTTCTTGATCGTCCTTGATGAAGCCTCGAGTTGCCTCATGAAGATCTCCTCTTCCAAATAGCCATTTAAAAAGGCATTAGTCACATCAAGTTGAAAAGAGGCCTTATAAAAACTAGCTTAGCAATAGGAGCAAAAGTCTCATCAAAATCTACTCCCTTGGTTTGCAAGAACCCCTTTGCTACTAGCCTTGCTTTATATTTGTTGATGCTTCCATATTGGTTGTACTTCAATCTATAGATCCATTTGGACTCAAGTGGTCTTCTTCCATGAGGAAGATCCACAAGCTTCCATGTATGATTCTCCATAAGAGCATCATACTCCTTTTGCATGGTATCTCTCCATACAAGTGACTCCAGAGCATCTTCTCACAATAAAAAACAAGCCATTTTTGCTATGACACATAGATTATTAATTGACTCATTGAATGAAAACTCGGCTCATCAAGCATAGATGTTAGAAAAGCATAAGAGGTAAGAGAATGAAGATCTTACCTTTGTTCACCTTTGTCAACATAGGTGAGCCTTGATGGCTCAGCCTTCTTTCTTGTAGATCTTCTTGGAGCACTCGGGTCCTTGAGGTGGATCCTCAAGATCTTGATCATATGAAGTCTCCTCCTCAAATCTTGCAAGATCCTTGACATAAGAGGGATTAGTAGCATTTTCATTCATCTTGTAGTAGTTATCTTCATCAAATGTAACATCTCTACTCACTAAAATCTTTTTAGTGATAGGATTATTTTCTCTATATCCCTTGCTATTTTCACCATAACCAACAAAGATTCCTTTTATGGATGTAGGATCATCCTTCTTTCTTGTATTTAATGATTGAAAAACATAGCAAGTAAATCCAAAGATTCTAAGATATTTCAGATTTGGCTTCTTACCAAATAGAGCCTCATAAGATGTTATGCCTCCAATGGGCTTACATGGCAATCTATTACACAAGTAATTTGCACTCTCCCCAAAATTACTTAGGTAGAGATGAATCTAGCCTTAAAGCTTTTGCACACTTACAAAGAGTTCTATTCATTCTCTTGGCTATACCATTTTGTTGAGGACTATAAGTACATGTAAGCTCTCTTTTAATACCATTGGATTTACAGAACTCTATCATCCTAGTGGAGATATACTCTCCACCATTATCACTTCTCAATACTTTTATTTTAGCATCAAGTTGATTCTCAACTAGAGTTTTGAACTTAACAAAAGACTCAAACACTTTACTTTTGGAATCCAAAAGTTCAATCCAAGTGTATCTAGAGTAGTCATCAATAAAAGATACATACATTTATGCACCTCCATTAGATGCTTGAGAAAAAGAGTGCACATCACTATGAATGAGATCTAATGCCTTAGAAGATCTAGTGGAAAAGCTAGCAAATGGTAGCTTGTGTGCCTTTGAGAGGCTACAAGCCTCACAACTTTTTCCACACTTTGAGAGTGTCTTTGTAAGGCTAAGATCGAGATCCTTTGTGCATAGCATCTCCATTGATTTGAAGTTGGGATGGCCCAACCTCTTATGCCAAAGCTCCACTTGATTAAGCTCCTCCTTAGCCATGTTCACACTTCCAAGAAATACATTAGCATCAAGCTTAAATAGCCTTCCTTGCTTGAATCCTTTTACAATGCAAGTATCATTCATCATAATGAAGCAAAGACATTGCTTAAAATGGACATCTAAACCATCATCCATATTGTCCTACACTAAGAAAACTCTTAGTAAGTGTAGGAACATATAGTACATTTTGAGGATCTACTCTTTTAGAGGATCCAAGACTTAAGGGAATAGTTCCCAGTCCATCTATTCTACATTCTTGATCACTTGTTGTTAGAATCGACTTTTTACAACCTAGAAAAGGTACATAGTTGAGAAGAAATCCATGAGCTACCACAATCCTCAATCATCACTGGACCACACTTTTGCCACCTCTTAATCCTATTGGATAACATGTTCATTGATTTGAAGTTGGGATGGACCAACCTCTTATGCCAAAGCTCCACTTGATTAAGCTCCTCCTTAGCCATGTTCACACTTCCAATAAATACATTAGCACCAAGCTTAAAAAGCCTTCCTTGCTTGAATCCTTTTTCAATGCAAGTATCAATCATCATTATGGAGCAAACACCTTGCTTAAAATGGACATCTAAACCATCATCCATCAATTGTCCTACACTTAGCAAACTCTTAGTGAGTGTAGGAACATAGAGTACATTTTGAAGATCTACTCTTTTAGAGGATCGAAGACTTAAGGGAATAGTTCCCACTCCATCTATTCTACATTCTTGATCACTTGCTATTAGAATAGACTTTTTACAACTTACAAAAAGGTACAAGACTTGAGAAGAAATCCTTTTGGAATGTCATGTGGGAGCTAGCTAGCCCCACTATCAATCCACCATATGTCATTGGAGTAGCTCTTGATTGTTGATGTAGATGCCATCAAGGATAAATCACCTTCATCCTCCTCTTCCTCAAGGGTAAGGTTGCCTTGCTTGCTCTCACCTTGTGCATTCTTCTTTTTGTAGCACTCGGATGCAAAGTGCCCCTTCTTTCCACAAAAGAAGCACTTTTGTTTGGCCTTGTTCTTCTTTCCACCTTTAGAGCTTGATGCTTGATCATCACTCTTGTTCTCCTTGTGTTGGATCTTCTTCTTGGACTTTGCCTTGCCTTTGCTTGAGAAGTTGGCCTTCTCATCTCCATCATGTAGCTTCAAGGAACCTATCCTTTGTTTCACATGAAGGATCCTACTCTCCTCGGCCACAAGCAAACTATGGAGCTTTTCAATAGAAGATATTGAATCTTGAATTGCAAAGCTTTGTACTAGATTGGAGAACTCATCTTCAAAACCATTTAGGGTGATTTCACAAGCTCGCCATCTTGGATTTTCTCACTTATGATGGAAAGTTCTTTCTTGAGAGATTTTATCCTCAAGACATACTCTTGAGCACTCTCATCACTACCTCTAATGCTTTGTAGAACTTTATTTATAAGCATAAGCACTCTAGAGGTGTTCTTGGATTCATAAATCCCTTTCAAGGAGTTCCAAGCCTCCTTGGCCAAGGTACAAGATGAACTTCTTTAAGAAGTTCATTACTAACATTCATTTTAAGACAATGTAATGCTAGTCTAGATCTCTTCTTGTACTTTACTTGTTCTTGTCCTCCTTGAGGCTCTTCCTCTTCACCAAGGACAAGATCATACAAATCTTGGAGCACTAGAAGTGACTCCATTTTTACTTTCCAAATTGAATACTTACTTGAATCTAGCCTCTCACTAGCTTCAAGAAGATAGGCTCCAATTGAACCCATTTTTACTAGTTAACAAGTACAATAGATTTTAATGATCTTAAACTCAAAAAGACTTGGGAAATAAAATTCTACACTCACTATCCTCTTGGAAAAATTGGATTTGACTCTTGGAAGTGCCAATGCCTCCCTATGGTGTTTTAGAATGGTTTTAGTCTCTTACTAGAACTAAAAACATCAGCCTCAAAGCTCATTCACAATGATTTAGAGATTGATCAATGATCTAACATCATCATTCCACATCAAATCCACAATGAGATTATTGGATTTTTACAAAGCAAATCACTAGTTTCACTCTCACAATATTGTTTAAAGCACAAATATGGAAAAATCACATAGATAAGGTGAAAGTACAATTACAACAGCCTCTCACACGTGTGGGAAGTACACTTGAACTTTACACACTCATTTGAACTTCAAATCATCAAGTAAACTATGGGTTAGAGTCGCCCTCCTTCATATTGATTCTAGCACCAATGTTTTTTTGCAAAATGAAGAGATTTGGATCATTATCAAAGCTCTTAGACTTGGCTCTGATACCATGTAAAATTTCAGAGTAAAGAACTCGATTTGATCTACAAATGATCAATAAGAGTGATTGGAAGCTTGGAATCTTGATCTATATCATAACTAGCATCAAATCTAGCTTCTACTTGACAATTTCTATATATCCAAGCCAGAACAACCATAAATAATGATTCAAAGGCTTTACACGTGTGAAGTACAGCCACTGTACGACCTGCTAATAGAAAATATATTTACTTGAAAGATCATAAGCATTCATCCACAAAGAACATGCATAAGAGAGTGAAAACACCAGGATTGCTCCCAAATCAATGTCTCTCATCATTAACCTCACAATAGATCCATCATGGATCAAGTACACAATCATCATAATCTCTCTCTAGGCTGCTTCAAGCACATGTGGGACAGCTCATTGTACTCATCCATATCCACTTTGGATAAGATCTATCTAATTTTCCACATCACCATAGGTGGTTAGTGCTGACCTTCTAGATTCCTACAACCTAGGAGATAACTCATATTATTTAGGAGATTTGACATTTGACTCAAATAAAGTCTAAATACAATGGATCTAAATATTATGAGTGACATTTCACATGTGTGGACAGGTCCTCGCACGTGTGGATCCACATAGATATCAAACAAATTGCATTTACAAGGTAAAAATTGCAAAATCTAACACAAGCTTTGTTGTGTGCCAATTTTCTATGCAATAGATGGCCATATTGGATGGAAAAAACCCTTTTGAAGTTTTGATTGGTAGAAGGCTGAGTATCAACTTTTTCAAAACTTTTGGATGCATTTGCTATATCAACATCATTCTTGATGATAGAACCAAGGAAAATCCATCTTCAAAGAAAGGTGTGCTTATTGGCTACCGTGAGGTAAGCAAGGCTTACAAAGTTTACATTCCTTCAACAAGAAAAGTGGTAATTGGAAGATATGTCATTTTTTATCAAGGAAACTTTCCAAAAGTTTCTTCAAGAGGCGGTGTGGACATTGGATCTAACATTCTTGATGTTGATGATGTGATTGATGATACTTTGGATGTTGTTGTTGAAGGGCCTACTTCAAATCAAAAGCAAAGAGGACATCAAGGCAAGAGCACCTATATGTGTAGATGAAGCAAAGCAAAAAGAGGAATGGATCCAAGCAATGGATCTTGAGTATCAAGCTCTTATGAAGAATGAAAGATCGAGATTGGTGGAACTTCCAAAGGACAAGAAGGCTATTGGATGCAAATGAATCTTCAAAGTGAAGACAAACCAAGATGGATCAATCAACAAGTACAAGGCAAGGTTGGTGGCAAAAGGATATGCACAAGAACATGGTATTGAGTATGAGGAGACCTTTGCAAAATGCCAAAGATGGTAAACATTCGAGTCATCATATCTCTTGCAACACTTTTTGGATGGGATCTATGGCAATTGGACATTACAAATGCATCCTTGAATGGGGATTTTGACTCGAGGGCTACATTTCACATGGAAAGCCTAATCATGTTTGTTTTCTACAAAAGAGTTTGTATAAAAGGAGTTGGTATGCTAAGCTTAACTCTTTCTTACCTTCTCAAAATTTCATGATGAGTGAGTATGATCATTCACTTTACTATTGATTTGTTGAAAATCATGTTACTATTATTCTAAACTATGTGGATGACATCATTTTGAGTGGAGGCAACGAGAGAACAAGTCATGGCAAAAGAAGTGGAGCTTCAATATGTTTCTTCAAGGGAATGTGTGGCTGATATCTTCACCAAAGCATTGGGAAAATATTTGTTTATGAAGCATAGGACATCACTTGGTGTACTATCCAAATCTATTCTAAAACTAGTCAACTAGTTTCGACATTTTATTTGACAATTTTGAGGCCAACGTGAAATCTCAACTTAGAGATAATTTCATATTTGTCAATAAAAGCCTAAATAGTGTTTATACTATTTCTGGCAAGTAGATAAGTGGATGAGGTCGAGTTTGGACCCATTCTAATTGGCTAATTTTGGTACATTGCATTTAGAGTATTTCTAGGTTTTTGGTTAAGTACCTATAAGTTGTCATTTTAGGGCATACTTAGGAAAAGTGGCCAAATGACATTGTGGCTGCTATAAATAGCTATACATGTATGGAGAACAGATCATTGTATTCTCTTATGATGTGTAGAATTCATCTTTGTTGATTCTATGTCCATCTCTTGTGAATTTCTCATGATATCTTGAGTTTCTATGTGTAGAAGAATGTTGATTTTCTTGTTGATCTAGCTTTCACATGTTATCACAATTGAAGGATGTTTCAGCTTGATGTTTCTAATGCCTTTCTCAATGGTTACCTTGAGGAGAAGATTTACATGGAGCAACCACCTAGATTTGTGAAAGAAGGTGAAGAATCAAAAGTTTGTCTTTTGTTCAAAAGTCTCTATGGACTAAAACAAGCACCAAGGTCTTGGTATGCAAGGCTCAACTCGTTTCTCATATCACTCAGATTTCATCTCAGTGAATATGACCCTTTACTGTACATTAAGTTTGTAAATAAATTTGTAGTTATTATTCTCATCTATGTAGATGATATCATTCTTAGTGGAAATAATGAAGAGCTAGTTAAAGAAACTAAACATGCACTTGGTAGTAAATTTAAGATGCAAGATCTAGGAGATCTTCACTACAATTTAGGCCTAGAAATTGACTTTTGGAAAGATCGTGCTTTCATAAGTCAAAGGAGATATGCAGTTTCCATGCTTAAGAAATTCCAAATGGAAAACTGTAAAGGCATAGATACACCAATGGAGCACACTGTAAAAGTTCATAAAGATCCTATAAGTGTGTGGTGAAGTTCACACATGCTAAAAACTTCAAATCTCTCTTGTCTTATTCCGAGACCACAACACCTCAATGCATATTTAAATATTTTTTCTACTCTAAGTTAATCCTCAAGCTGAAAATCTTCTTGGTAGTGCCCTTGTCCACTTGTAGATATTGAAATGCTTTTGGTTGTTCTGTATGTCATATGAAACCGCTGTGTTGGTAGATTCTCTACCAATATCACAATCAGCCGAAGGTATATTTCTGGTGTCGGCTGATTCGAGATCTAGAGTAACTAGACTTGTAGATTATAAACCCAACCATGGCATCTCATTGTGTAACACCATGAGTTGAGGACAAACTAGTTAGTTACTTGAGAGTTGGTTGGATGTGACATGAGAGTGGAGAGCTAAGAAACAATATTCAGTTGAAGAAAGTGATAGCCAAGGGTAAAAAATAGAGAAGATAGAAAAAAGAATACACTGAGGTTCGAAAGGGATTTGGGAGTTGGGAAGTTCATGAGTTGAGAAGAGTGAGTTGACGATAGATGAGTGAAGGAGGAGCAGAGTGTAGAGAACGAGCAATCTAGAGATCAGTCAGTGGATCGAAATCGGGCAATCCAGATAAGGATAGTTGATTTGATTTGTTGATGATCAGAGACTAGTGACGAGTGGAGTTGTAGAGTGAATGTGCATTTGATGCATAGAGTTTGTAAATAAGATATTGTCATTGGAATGAGAATCCTGGAATAATTCTTATCAATTTTGTGTACAATATGTTGCGAGTGTTTATGATATTCTGCTAATAATTGAGATGAATTGTAAGTGAGAGTAAGAGTTTATCTGCTGCATAAGTGTGAGATTATAAATCTGTTGTTTGTGAATAGAGAATTTCTATGATGCATGATAAGTGAGTAGATCTTATTTGAGTTGATCGTGATGACAGGCCGGAGTTACGATGCTAAATACTTAGAATAAGTTTGTTGGATTATGCTTGTCATGTTCCACTTTATGTGGAAATGCTGATGAATCGAGATCTGTTAGGACTAGCAATACTTTCGGTTGTTTGAGTAGAAGTGATAGGTTGTTTGATTGATGAGTTCAGATTCTAAGCAGATGTTTGTAATTGAGCGGAGGTTCAACATTGGTGGAAAATTGATTAACCAAGAGAGAAAAAGAACCAAACATTTGGCATCGTTGATGACTCACTTACATTAGTACATGATACGATCATCTTTCAATAGCAATGACCATCGCAATCAATTTTTTTCTTGTTTTATTTTCAATGTTCACTTGCTTCTAGCTTGCATCTATTCTGATTTACATTCTAACCTTCTTTTATTTAACATTTTATTGCAATTAACCGACTATTTTTTATTCATCCACTTGTTTCACGCTCTGCATTATCCAAACATTTTTACTTTTTCTACTTTTTTCCAACACATTTTCATCCACCACAGTCCTATTTCCACCCACTCTCTGTGCGGGGAGGATAACCAAGGACGAAGAGTCAGATAATGAGGATCATCATTTCGATAACCGTCGAGAAAATTTAAAAGAACAAAGAAACAAATGTCCTGTTGAAGGAATTACTGAACAAAGACTAACCGAAAGATCACGCACTTTGGATATGCGGGATGAGTTCAAAAGAATAACCAAAATCCATAAGAGTCAGTTATGTGATATCCAAAAGGCCTTCAAAGATCTTCAAACCTATAATACATACCCAAGACAAGAGAGCATTGTTAGCTGATGCCATGCCCCAAGGTGTTGATGTAGAACCTCTCCACTCAAAAGGGCTTCTAGGAGAAATGAAATTGAGAGCCAAGTCTGAGAGCATGTGCTAGGCTAAAATATCCAGTTGTGAGCCCCATGGTACGTCCCGAAAGATGGATAGCCATGTGGGAGCTAGGAAATTAGATTATCTCATCTTGAGTTATGTTTTTTTAAATAAGGAGGCCTCCTATTATCAAGTAAGAGGTGCAATGCAAATCATTATAGATTGGGAATCACTTTGTTGCAAGAGGTGGACTCCAAAATAATATGTAATTGGGTTCAACAACTCATGGCTATAAATAGAGGCCTCCACCATGAGTTCCAAAGCATGTGTAATGTACTGAAATGTTGTTGCTCTTTTAATTAAAGATAATTCCACTTGCATTTCCTTCCATGCTCCATCTTCATGCATTTTGTTTGGGTACTAATGTATGAATGTGCTTGTTGATGCTTTCTTCTCTTAAGAATTGGTTTGGGATTAGCATCAGGTAGATGTGCAGGACTTGAAAATTGATCTACTATTTCACTGATTTATGATGTTTCCTAGTTTCGACTCCTTGAGGAGTTTTACAAACATTGAGTGACAATTGTAGCAAACACTCTTTAGGATTCCCAGTTGTTTAGTTAAAATTGTGTTGACAAATTTTTTATTTCAGTAGGAGTAGAATTAGTTTAATTCTGTGTTCTTTGAGTAGAGTAGATTAGGAATAATCTGCAAACTGTAAACAATCAAGAAATAATCTGAAGCAGAACTGTAGAACATAGGATTCAAATTCTGATAGATCCAAATTGAAGTTGAGCATCCATTATCAGTAGGATCGAGACCAAATCATTAGTTGTGCCTTTGACAGACGGGTACAACACCACTATACTCCAAAACAGATTTTTTGACTGAGCTGTAGCTAAATCAATTTGGAGACACGTGAATTCCCTGGCCAAACTGAATTTTTGTCAAAATGTATCGAGCCTAGCATTGAGTAGTCTTGGACAGAGAATCAATAAACGTGAGGTAGACGATTCTGAACAAACAAACACTGAGGAATATCAGCAAACAGAGTCAGGTAGATTCTTCAGCAAACATTGGCATCGCTACCCTTTATAATCTTCTTCAGTCTATTTTCGATACTCTGTGGCTCTGCTTGTCTGCATTCGTCCTTGTCTTCATTTATTTTTGCCAGCAGCAGTGAATCTATTCTTTGACAAACTGTTTTAGAACACTACCGCCCCATCGCTCTCCACACTTCTCACATTTTTTCCGGGGGAGAAAGAAAAGAAGCATGTGTTTGACGTTTGAATCTAATTTTCGAGTCTTGAGTTTCCATCCGACGCACCATTTGTTCAGTTCTACTTTGATTGATTGCTTGTTGTCTCGCTTACATCATTTTCCCAAGCATGTCTTCCATACTCTTGTTGTCAACTCAAGATTGCTTCAAACGCCCCAACTGATCATTCAGATATGTGCGATCTCACTCTAAATTTTTTGGAAATCCACCACCGTTAGCACTACCAATCAAAAAATTCGAGTTTTTGACAACTTTGAAATTTTTTTTCGATTTTTTTTATTTTTCTCAATTTTTGCATCCGCGGCCCATTGCGTCCGCTATTTTTCCAATTTTTCAAATTTTTTGAAATTTGCATCCCCAAAAAAATTTTCCATTCGACAATTTTGAAACTCTTTCGATTTTTCGAGCTTCTCGAGTTCTCTGAATTTTCGAGTTTCTCAAGTTTTTTTGAATTTTTTCAGTTTTCATCCGTCGTGCATTCGCCAACCACTTGAAAAAAAAAAATTCAAAAAATTTCGTCCAACGATCCCATCTGAAGATTGCATCCGACGACTGTAAAAAAAAAAACACAAAAACCAACAAAAAAAGATAAAGCACGAGAGTGATTTTTTAACCTCGATTATGATGATCGACAAGATTGGTCAGAGCTAAAAGAGTCTTTCATTAAACGCTTCCAACTTTTCAGACTCACAGAAAGCCCATTTGTATGCCTTAGTAATATAAAAACTAAAAAAAATGAATGCGTACATGAATATATTGAGCACTTTAAGCGTCTCAGAAGTCAAGTCCAAGAACAACCAACTAATAAAATGTTGATCATATGGTTTATAGTTGTTTGCCCAAACGCATCCGTAAAGAGCTTAAACCTAGTGAAGAGTATTTTACTCTTAAATCTGCTATGTCCGATTCCATTCGTGAATAACATGAAGGGTCTAATGATGAGGACCAAAAAGAGAAAAGAGCTCACCGTATATTTCTCGAGATTCAGACCAAGTCTGAAAATCTCAGTTTGAGTTGATGAATCAACAACATCAACAACAGATGGAGAAACCCAACAAAGAGTTTCATCAAGCCTTAAAATCTTTCCAAAGTCAATTTCTAGGGCAATTGCCATCTGGTAACGCTATCCATAGGCGATAAGACACCTGGTGCCCACAATGTCGTGGTGCACATACTGATAATGAGTGTCCATTACACCACCCTTACGAACTGCAGCATTGTATACTGTGTGATACGACCACTCATACCACATCTAGCTATAGGTACAACCCACGCAACATGCAATACTCTCGACCACAACGATATGCTCCACGAGGACAACCACAAGCACAATATAACCCACACTATATGTCTCCAATCCAAGTCCAGAAAGGTTGGGGGTATTCCCAACAAAGTGTAAATAAATAAAATCCTCCAATAAAATGTGTTGCGAGGGCATGACATCGTGCGTGTATAAGCCCATGGCCCAATGAGCACGCAATTGAAGTTGTAAATAAAATAAACTTGACTTGGGCCTTGTAATTAAAATAAAACTAGAGGCCCAATGTCATTTTACACTTAGAGATCACTTTTTAGAGTTGGGTCCAAATTGGGACTCACATGAATCTTGTGATTTCTAATGTACTTTTTGTAGACCCTTGGATCAAGTTGGGTCCAAGATGAATGGTTAGGATCATTGTGAATATTAGCCAATAAGATTGAGGGGCAAGGGCCTTCCCCATTTTATAAAAAGGCACCATTTGTACACTATTTCCATGCTTAATGAGAAGGAGGAAACTCTACCATTTTTGGAAGAGAAGCATACTCATTTGCTATTCACTACTTGCTATTGCTCTTGGTTGTATTTTCTCTTGCTTTCTATTTCCATGTTTATTGTTTGCCAATAGTGAATGCTTTTCCATTAGCAAGCATAAGGAGCATTTGAGCTAACCTCCACCCTCACTCTCTTTCTCTCTCTTTCTCTTCTCTTCTCAATCTCTTCTTCTCCATTCCTTCCCTTCAACCAAACTATGATGAATGATAGTGTAGAGGAGTAGAGTTAAAGAGGAGTAGTATAGTGGTGAGTAGAGTTAAGGGAGGAAGTAGGAAATTAACTAAAAGTAGCATCTATGCATAGTTAGGCACCTATCCAGTGATCTAACCTTTGTCGACAGGTGGAAGGGCTACACTACGAAAGATCTTCGACTCCACAATGGCACCGTTGCCGGGGATAGGTTTCCACTAACTAGTTTAGTTGCATTTTAGCTATTTTCTTGTTTTTCAGAGTAGTTTAGGTAGATTTTTGGGAGTTTAGAGATAGTTTTCTATATTTTTTTGTGTTTGGACTATTCACAGCTAGCGGAGGAGGTGTGAGAGGATAGAGGAGGCCCTAAACAACCTCTAAGGGCTTGAAACCCAAACCAATCATCCAAAAAACTCAAAAAAACACACCAATCTCCATTTTGGATGGAAAAAAGGGCCAAAAAAAACTCATCAAATTTTTACATCTCCAGAATCAGTGGGAATCAACCCTTGCATGACTAGCAGCAGCTCCAAGGTACTGTCCCAGACCTGCATAGAAGCTTGCGAGAGTTAGTTCCAAGCAGATTGTAAAAGTCAGAGAAAAATCATAAAAAAAATTCAAAAAACCCATGAAAAAATCCAAAAAAAATTCAAATCTTCATAAGAGCTCTCACAGAGCCCTCTGAAGTTCCATCTCAGTGAGACCAGGACACAGAGAAGCTTGCGAGAGTTAGTTTGATGATTAAGTGTCTGTGCGAGAGTTCCCAATGAAAAAAAGACGGGAAAGTACCAGTGAACCCTTGCAGACAGTGAAATTTTCAGTTCCAGTGGTAAAGAACTCTCGCAGAGGATTCTGAAGTTCCATCTCAGTGAGACCAGGACACAGAAGGGCTTGCAAGAGTTAGTTTGATTCCAGTGAGCATAAAATTGGATTCTGAAGTTCCATCTCAGTGAGACCAGGACACAGAAGGGCTTGCAAGAGGTAGTTTGATTCCAGTGCTAAAAAATCACTAAAAAGTGAAGATCTAGCAAATCCTTCCAGTAAGAACTCTCGTAGACCCTCTCAATTGATTTAGAATGTCAAATTACATCAGTGAGGAAGCCAACAAGAGTTAGTATGAAGATCTAGTGAAGATCAAACACAAAAAGTGATTTTGGACCCTCGTAGACTGTGAAATTCTCACCTCTTGCGAGAGTTAACTCTTGTAGAGAATTCTATAGTGAGATCTGACCCAAATCCAGCTATTATGAAGCTTGCGAGAGTTACTTCCCAGATATCTGAAAGATATCAAATTTTTTTCCTGCAAAAATAGCTAAAGAACCCTCGCACAAGATAACTCTTGCAAACCAGATTAGTGGAAAGATCTACATCAGATCCAGCTACTGTCAAAATCTCAGGTCAATCAGTGCAAGGAGTAAAAAGTTATCAAGGAAAAACCACCGTAAAAGGCCTAAAATTCATTCCGGCCAATCAGATCGATCAGATCCTTGAAAATCCATACTGCATCCTATTGTATAAGCAAGATCCAATCACTTTGGAACCCACCATCGGATGAATCTGAGATCGGGACGATCAATAGCACGAAGGATAGCAAATCAAGCACCACACCTTCCTAGATTAGCAATTGTGCAACAAGAGGCAGAACCGAAATTAGCACCAATGGATCCAATGGGCAAACCCGTACCTGTCACACCCTTGCATGCAGTTCGGAGAGCACTACGTATGGAAATTCCAAAATACGATGGATCATCAGATCCCATCCGATTCCTCCAGATCTATGAGCAAGCTTGTGAAATTTACGGCGAACGGATACCTGCAGAAAAGCTGATGCTATTCCCTATGTCCTTACTTGCAGTGGCTCAAGATTGGTTTTTCAACCTGTCAGAGAAAGAGAAATCCACCTAGAAAGTGGTTAAAGCGGCTCTCATTATGTGCTTTAAATCAAGAAAGTTCCTGGAAGCCCGTTTCTCCTGCTAAGCAAAGTCAAGATGGGAAAATGAGAACGGGTTCGAGACTATATTGAACGGGTCAAACATCTACGATCCAAGTGTAGTGCAGCCCTGACTCCCGATCATGCGGTGATCATGTGGTTCCTAGCCGGATTACCACGAAGCATCAGAAGAGAACTGAAACGATGGGAGCAGTACGCTACTCTACAAGAAGTTATGCAAGATGCCATCAGGGAAAAGGATGAGGGATCTGACGATGAATATCCTTCCATCCACACTCCTACTCCCTCGATCGCATCATCATCATCAAACGCATCCGCTCTATCCATAGAACTGTTGTTGGAGCAAATGACAAAATTACACAAACAACAGACGGAACAACTTACGACGCAGTTTGACCAAAAACTAAAGGCCTTACAAGGAACTGTAGCAGTAACTCCACATCAACCGGAACCAACCCAGCTGCAGTATGGCACCAAGGTATGACGCACCCAATCAACCACAACGCATGGCCTTACCTGCTCCACCAGGGCTAGCCAATCAACAAGTGGCCCATATAAACCTGACAGCAGTAGAACAAGAAATGCAACTGAGCAGCAACAGTGGTACGGACCAGATGAAACATTTATGGATTCTTCCATAAATGAATATGTTTCGGCCTATGCAGCTCAAACTCAACGTCAAGGTGGAAGAAATTATGTCTGCTACGGGTGCGGCGAGGGACATAGAATTGCAGAATGTCCCTACAAAGGACGATATACAACCTCCTGTCGGGATTGCGGTTATGGACACTATTTCAAGAATTGTCCATTTAAACCTGGAACCAATGCACCTCTTGACCTCATTGCCATACAGCAATCAGCAGTTCCAGCGGGGATGCCATCAAAAGGTCGACACGAGCACGCTCCTGTGTTAGCTGTTACGTGAGCACAAAAGAGGAAGGAAGTGGCTCCCTCACCACCACCATCGGTCACTGACGACCAACGCTCAACTTTAGCGCCATATTCAAATGTGAGGGAAGAGAGAAGACAGTACCAGAAAATAAGACACTGGGTACAAAAAGCACAAGAGGAGGAAAAAGAGCAAAAATAAAACAATCCCACAGAACCTCCAGTTGGCGTCGAACGGAAACCGCAAATGGGCTCACCACTGCGCACTGATCAAAATGATCGGTTGCACCAACATGAACCACCTTTTCACATGGTGGAGCCTAAGGAACCACGCACTGAAAGGCTCACACTCTTGCTGTCAAGCCACGTTAGTTTACCCCTCGAAATGATTTTTTGAGATCCCTTGGGAGATAGCTCTTGAAAATTGGACAGTCACCAGATCTGACCTAGATACATCCATGAAAATCTTTGCGAGAGTTCTTGATGGAGGAATCATCATTTTTTAGTGTATGCGAGAGTTCCTAGAAGCAGAATTTTCAAAACCCTCACAGAGCATCAAGATCAACTTACCAACTCTCGCAAGGTGTTCAAATGGAATCAGAGCAGTGAAATTAGTCTGCCTACATGGTCTGATCTTGAAAATCCAATCACAGGAACAAGTTGTGCGAGAGATCACTTCCTGCGAGAATTGAACCCTCGCAGATAACCTGAACCCTTGCAGAACCTACGCATAACAGTCAAATCACCTTCTGAACTCTCGCAAACTTCCCTGAGGTCTTAGAATTTTGTGAAGAAGGTGCCTACCAAAATTTGGGTGGAACTGAACAAGGGAAAGTAAATTTCACCTGATACGCACTCTAAATTCTGCTATATAAGGGCTGAATTCGAGTCATTTATCACCTTTGCTAGCGAAGCTCTGCCGAAATTTTCACTAAAAATACCAAGTTTTCTATTTTCAACCAAACTTCCTACCAATTGTCATCTACTCATATCAAACACCGATCTGCGCTCTGAACTGCAATCATTGTCATCCAACACTCATTATTCTCAATTTTTTATTGTTTCCTTCTATTTTCCACTATTTTTTCTACTTTTCCGACTTTTTTGACCACTAATCATCATTTCTAACATGGCCTCCTCATCCTCTGAAGACCTTGGCGCCAAACAGGTGATCCAGCGCGACATCCCAAGGCCACGCAGATTTGGCCTCTACCTTCTGACACTTTGATCCAACCATGGCTGCAGACAGTCGGGCCCCTCCTTGAAGCAATGGGTTTTTACTCGGCGCTCTTCCATTTTGAGATTAACATGGGCCTCGGCCTTCACGCTTATGCCACCTGGGACGAGGACAAGGCTCGTTTCCACTTTCTGTACCAAGGTACCATGTACAAGGTCAGGATTAATGCTGACTCGATGATCACCGTTGGCATTATGTCCGGTGATCGTCAACCCATCTCCCATCGCCACGCCAAAGCTCTGATCAAACCATTTGTCACCCAAACCACACCCAAAATTCCCATCTAGACTAACAATGGTTATCTGATAGAAGCTATCATGAAACCCGTTATTCAGACAGTTGTGCATCTGTTGAATAACTTTCTGGTTATTTCAACATTTTGCAAGGACATAATCCAATCTACGCTGCTAAGTCAGATAGTGGAATCCTTTATGGAATTTCCTAACCCCTCCGTTGTGCCATACGACTGACATAGCTTCCTTATTCAAGAACTAACAAACTCCATCAAACCCAACAACCATGAGCGAATCGCAGCAGGCCCCCTGTTGTGTAACTTTGCCTATGCACTTCTCGAGACAGAAGTGCACGATTTCCAATGCTCATCCCTCCTGTCTACCCTTGTGCCACATATTAACCTTTACCCACCATCTCAAGCATCTACCTCATCCCAACTTGCAGTCATTAACACAACGGCCAGCAAACGAATGCGTGGCACTGCCTCTACATCCACATCTCCACATGTTACCCGACGACGTGTCTCCACTGCCGCACTAACTACTCCATCAACCACTGCCACTTCGTCTTCTGTGCAACCCCCCACTCCAATTTCTGTTGTCGCTACCTCTCTTCCTATTCCATCCACATCTGTTTCTGTCTCCATCCTCATTTCTTCTGTTGATACCACTCCTACTTCTTTTCCAGTGTCCGCTGCTCCATCCATCACCATCGCATCCTCCATTACTCCTACCACCACCGTTGCTCCTCTCACATTCAACCCTTCTGATTCGCAACTGTCCCCCGACACTCTGGCATGGATGCAAGTTATCAATTTTTCACCCCCACGCCAGACACTTTCTGCTCCATCCTCACCTTCTTCCATATTCCACACCACCCTTCAGTTCTCCACTGTTCCTCTCATCCTCTCGTTCGGACAAACCGTCCTCGTCCCTGTTTTCACAATTGTTTCTCACACCCCACCCACTTCGCCAAAGATTGCCGAGGGCAGCCAACCGCTGCCTGATGACGCATTTGTACAAACAGTTTTTGTAGCATCACCAAATTGGGCTGACCCTACCGCCCCAGATGGCATCAGGATAAGACAATGATGACAAAATTCCACAAGCAGTCGGGGCCGATACAACACAAGGCCCTTCCAGTGCCAGTGTACCAGCTGCTCCCATGGATCTAACGACGGCATATCAAACCCTCGTCTAGGCCAAGCAAGCCCTCAAGGCATGCCAAAAATACATGGAAACGAAGGCACGGCCCACCCTCGTGGTAATTCCACTACCACCTAATTTTGATGCTGCACAGGCTAGTACCAGCCAAGATCAGAGCCAACAGGCAGCAAGGGAATTTCAACCAGATCAAGGGTCCGAAGGCCAGGACCAAGGGCAGATAGATGCGATCGTTGAGACGCACGACCAGAGCCAAGGCGCATCCACCAGCCAGGGCCAAGCAACATCATCCAGAGCGTCCCGAACGATATCTACCAGTCGGGCCTTCTGAAGACCGAAATCTGTGGAGGAGAACATCAATGAATTTTTATCCAAATATCCCCACGAGTCATCAAGAGACGGCTGGCAGTTATCATTCTCAGCTCAGACCATCAAGGAAAAAGAACTGCAAGCCTTACTACCCTCCAACCACAACCGGAGTGGCGACAACAGTTATTTGAGAGAGACCCTGTGGCCATCAGGGCTTACGTGACGAGTCCGCAACAATTACGGGTGAACGCGCATTTCTTGCCTTGTCCAAGAAGATCCAAATAGGCGGAATACGACACTCCTCTAGACCAGATCACGCTCAACAATTTCAACTGGCCCATCATCAAATCCGAATATGTGGACAACGGATGTAGACGCCAAAAGGGCTCTCTCCGCATTCGCTAGTCACTACATCAATTGCCCCGATCCCATAGTCCGCGCGACAATCACTTATGCTCGGGACTTGGAATATTTAATGGGCATTGAAACAAAATGGGATGATTTCCTTCCCTCCATATTTTTTGATCCAAGTAAGGTGCTCGCTTCCGACAAAATCAAAGACCAGCTGCCAGTCGCTCGCGTATATTATCGAGCTGCATTCCTTGGAGATCCCTGGACGAAACGATTCCAAGCATGGGTGGATCAGGAATGGCTGATAGGAGTTCACAAGTCCTTCCACACGCCAAAGGACTCGAAGAAACTAGACCGTCTCAACTTCATGGAAGACGTTACAGGATATCTCATCCACCAGAGGCGGTCCAAGAGAACGCTCTACTAAACTGGTAGAGTGCTGAGGGACCGACACTACTTCAGGCCGTGGGTCCTGTTGGGGGTATTCCCAACAAAGTGTAAATAGATAAAATCCTCCAATAAAATGTGTTGCGAGGGCATGACATCCTGCGTGTATAAGCCCATGGCCCAATGAGCACGCAATTGAAGTTGTAAATAAAATAAACTTGACTTGGGCCTTGTAATTAAAATAAAACTAGAGGCCCAATGTCATTTTAAAACTTAGAGATCACTTTTTAGAGTTGGGTCCAAATTGGGACTCACATGAATCTTGTGATTTCTAATGTACTTTTTGTGGACCTTGGATCAAGTTGGGTCCAAGATGAATAGATAGGATCATTGTGAATATTAGCCAATAAGATTGAGGGGCAAGGGCCTTCCCCATTTTATAAAAAGGCACCATTTGTACACTATTTCCATGCCTAATGAGAAGGAGGAAACTCTACCATTTTTGGAAGAGAAGCATCCTCATTTGCTATTCACTACTTGCTATTGCTCTTAGTTGTGTTTTCTCTTGCTTTCTATTTCCATGTTTATTGTTTGCCAATAGTGAATGTTTTTCCATTAGCAAGCATAAGGAGCATTTGAGCTAACCTCCACCCTCACTCTCTTTCTCTCTCTTTCTCTTCTCTTCTCAATCTCTTCTTCTCCATTCCTTCCATTCAACCAAACTATGATGAATGATAGTGTAGAGGAGTAGAGTTAAAGAGGAGTAGTATAGTGGTGAGTAGAGTTAAGGGAGAAAGTAGGAAATTAACTAAAAGTAGCATCTATGCATAGTTAGGCACCTATCTAGTGATCTAACCTTTGTTGACAGGCGGAAGGGCTATACTACGAAAGATCTTCGACCCCACAAGAAATTGCCTAGACAACAACTACCTCCACAACAACATGTTTGGCACTTCTAGGTCCAAGAGGATCTGCTCCACCCAACAGGCCAAACCAACAGAACCGACTACAAGTTTAGGCCAATGTCGTGCAGAGTACCTCCTATGACACCCCAGCCTATGAGTCTACTTATGATGACGGCAATCCTAACTCATACGTAGATGAGGCCTTTGACTCTTATTCCAATGAGCAATATTATTTTGAGGAACAACCTATTCAAGTTTAGGAAAATGGTTATGCCATTTTCCCTTCAGCACTTCAGAAGCGGTGTTTTGTATGCAAAAAAACCACTCACTTTCAAAGTGAATGCAGACTTCGTTATGATTTTGTAGCTGAATGTACTGATTGTATCAAAAAGCATTGTTATAAAGATTGCCCTAACCAAACCAAACCAAGAAGACAGTTCCATTATGTAGGGTATCTGAAGAGCTATTGCATGTTGTCACATGTGCACAACATCGGGTCTTAGATGAGAACAAGGTCCCATCACAACCACCTCTCCTGCTAATACTTCCATATTCCACAATCTTACCACCCTGACCCTGTAGAAGCTCAAAGGCAATATCATGAGTTCCGAGATGAGTTTCATAGAGCTAAAGCTAGGATTTCTACTCCAGCATCCACCCAATTATGCAGGGGCAACCACCACGAGGAATAGAGGTCCTTTTCGTGCCCTTCTACACGGTCGTGAAGTTTTTCAAACCCCTGCGGGATGCCATACTGCAGAGCTCCTAGCAGCCTGATGTACAAGATGAGTCAAGGCACCCGAAAAACGCTGAAGTGGTTCATAATGTTGACATGAGCTTACTTCATATAGGTGTTGCTAAAGGTAACAATATTCCTTTATCAGTGCACTACAAATCTTATTCATCCGTACAAGTCATTCTCGATAGTGGGTCTAGCATGAATATTATTGTCCTGTCCTTAGCAAAGGCATGGGGAATATCCACATTGGAAAACCCTAAGTACAATTTATGTATGGCTGACCAATGAATGATGACACCCATCGGTCACATAAGCAATTTTTCTATTAAAATTGTCGGTCTGATTTTCACTATAGAGTGTGTAGTCCTATATTTACCTGATGAACTGCACACTTATCAATTCCTTATTGGAACACCTTGGTTAGAAATGGCCGATGTGATTCAAGATTGGAAGAAAAACAAAATCGTTTTTGGCAACAGAGACATGAATCTCTGTTGATGCCACCGGAAAGATAAAGCCTGCACGCGTTGAAGATTATTGGTCTTCAACTATCTATGAGGACCCCGATAGTATCGATTCCACCATAAAGGGTCATTACTGTGAAGGATTTCAAATCATTCAAGATCCAATCCATGTCCCTAATCTTTAGTTACAATAAGGAGCAAACCACCAATCCTGCCAATGTAGAAAAATCAGCATCTACATACAAAATGAGATGCAAACTCTAAGAGATACTGATCAAACATGAACCAAAATATAAAATATAGTTTTTGTCCATACATTTACAGTACCCTACTGTATTTCACACGTGTGGAACCAAAAATAGCAATAAATGATCATTTTACACATAGAATTGCAAGATAACATCATGAGAGTGCACCAATGAGTAGTAGAACCCAAAGAGAACCATGTATAATGATGAAATGAGAGAGAGAAGAGAGAAGACGTGTCTCTCCACGAGTTACATCCTTTTATAACAGGTCCAAACCCTATTTGGCCACTTGGCTTTTCCTCCAAAATGCTAACCCTACTATTTTTGGGTCTAGATTCAATGTACCCAACTATTCAAATTTGAATCTCCTAAAACTCGCCTCCAAACTTTCCCACGCTTTCAAAAAGTGTTTATTCAAATGAAATTTAGACTAATGAACTATTTCTGGGTCTAGATTCAATGTACCCAACATTCAAATTTGAATCTCTCTCAAACTTTACTACCAACTTTCCTACACTTTAAGTGTTTATTGAATGTATTTTAAACTAATATAACCCCAAAAAGTTTATCTCTAAGTCTAAAATGAGTTTTGGTCTCATATTGACAATTTACCAAAATATGACTAAACTAGACTAAACTTGTTGAAATCTCTAACACTCCCTCTTCAACTAGTTTTGGCACTTTCTTGGAATCATCACAAAAGAATGTAGAAGAACCATCTCCTTCATGAATGCATCTAGCAACATCTTTTTCCATATGATCAAAGAAATCATTAGCAACAATTTTTTCCAAGGAAGAACCTTTACCTCCATTGATTAAGTTAGCTCTTTCCTCACCTTTTGTATGCTTGCAATTGCCATGAAGAACCATTGAAACACCATCATTATCCTCATGACTAGCCAAGTTATCACAAAGATGAACATCTCCAAGAAGCATATTAGATCTTGACCTAGATCTAGCATAAGTAAGCTTTTTAGACTTTGCATAAGATCCACCAATCTTATTGATGCTAAAAGGAAACTTTGGAAAGTTGAGACCAATCTCCTTTTCCATTCCATCCTTTTTGTTAGCCATAACAAAAGCATCAAGCTTGAAAAGTCTACCTTGTCTATTGCCCCTAGCAACCAAGATTTCTTCCTTTGTAATGAAACAAGCATCACCACCAAACTTTACTATGTATCCTTTCTCTATCATTTGACCAACACTTAACAAATTCTTTGAAAGTGACGGAATGTAAAGAACATCATTAAGTCTTGATTTCCTATTAGTAGAATGACAAATAGGAATTGAGCCAATACCTTCAATCACACACTCACCACCATTGGCCATGTGAATGCTTTCTTGGCTCCATCATAAGTGACCAAATAAGTAAAGAACTCCTTGTGACTAGTCATGTGTGAACTAGCTCCACTATCAATCCACCATGAATCTTTGTCAACTTCACTTGCTATTAGACTTGAAGAACACATCAAAAGAGAATCACCACCACCTAGATCCTCATCATTAGTAATAAAATTGATTTGCTTGCTACCTTCATCTCTTTGCTTCTTCAAACATTCATTAGCAAAATGCCCTTGATTCCACAATAAAAGCATTGTAACTTAGACTTATCTTTCTTTTTGCCAAAAGATGAAGTCTCACCTTGATCTTTTCCTTTTGACCACTTGCCTTTGTCTTTGCCCTTGAACTTGCCTTTGATGAACATAGCATCCTCTTCATATTGAGATGTCGATGTAGATCCACCTCTTGATTGAAGCCTATACTCCTCATTCACCAAGATCTCTTGCAAATCCACAATACTTGGCAAAGACTTTTTAATAGCAAAACTTTGAACAAGATTAGCATGATCATCCAACAAGCCATTAAGTATAACTTGAACAAGTTCTACCTCCTTAATGCTTTCATCAATACATGTTAACTCATCATCGAATGCTTTAACCCTCAAAACAAAAGCATGAGTACTCTCTTCCTTCTTTTGCAAACTTTGAAAGATTTGCCTCCTAAGAGTAAGTACTCTTGATGTAGACTTTTATTCATAAAGCTTCTTCAAAGCTTCCCAAGCCTCCAAAGATGATGTGCACTTACCAACTTCCTTGAGAAGTTCATTGGTAACATTCATCTTAATCATGTGTAGAGCTTTCTTTGCTCTCTTGTCATACCTCACTTGATCTTGAGGTCTTTGAGGTCTCTCCTCCACGCTTGCAACAATCTCCATCTGTGTGTGTGTGTGTGTGTGTGTGTGTGTGTGTGTGTGTGTGTGTGTGTGTGTGTGTGTGTGAGAGAGAGAGAGAGAGAGAGAGAGAGAGAGAGAGAGAGAGAGAGAGAGAGAGAGAGAGAGAGAGAGAGAGAGAGAGAAGATGTGTGTGTGTGTGTTTAACATTTTGCATTGATTTAGAATTTAAGTAGTCTATGGTAGTAGTAGATTGTTAGATTTATATTTATTTAGGACTAATAATGAGAGAGAGAGAGAGAGAGAGAGAGAGAGAGAGATATTTGATTAAGATTTAGGATAGTAGATGAATAGATTGTGTGTGTGTGTGTGTGTGTGTGTGTGTGTGTGTGTGTTTAACATTTTGCATTGATTTAAAATTTAAGATGTGAGAGAGAGAGAAGATAGAGAGTGAGGGGGGGGGGGGGTGGGAGGGAGGAAGTGTGTATGTGTTGTGTTTTAAGATATATATATATATATATATATATATATATATATATATACATATATACATATATATACATATATACATATATACATATATATATATATATATATATATATATATATATATATATATATATAGAGAGAGAGAGAGAGAGAGAGAGAGAGCCTTCATAGGCTTATGGAAGGTCATCAGACATCTTCCATAACTTATGACTCTTTGAATGCTATTCTTGTGGAACTTGAAACTCAATGGACCCTTTAGGACGCCCTCCTACTAGGACCCATTGCCCAAGTTGTGCAAGTATACTTTGGTCCAAGACCAATAAAGTGATATGGTTCAAGGTTGAGGCCCAAGGTTTAGAAAAATAGTCATCCAATGACTTTTTAATACCTCTCTAAGTTCCATACCTTCATCCAAGGCATAGACATCGACTTGCCCTTATCCAAGGACACTAGTACCTTAATCTAAGACACATACCCTTAATCTTAAGGGTATCCCTTATCCAAGGGTAACTTGCCATTTAGCCCTCAACACTAAATGGACCTGTAGGAGTCTGAAGTACTGTCAGTTACATAGGTATGTAACATCATACATGAATTTGGAAGGTCCATTGCACAAAATACTAGTTTGGCTGATCAGTTCTGGACTAAAATTTGCAGGCTTGTTCAGTACTATGAAAATAGGTTATGAAAATTCTAGCGAAGGTTTCTGAAGCTCTGAACCTATCCGGCGAACGTTTTTCAGGTATGACGAATGTTTATCCTTCGCCCAAGATCATCCTTCACCCAGGTACTATCGTAAATACAAATTTTAGGACATCAACCTATAGTAGGCCTATATTTGGAATTTAGATCCATTTGGCATGCCGACGAAGGTTTCTGAGTACAGTAAGATGCTCGGCGAAGGTTCCCAAAATGACATAATACTGATCATTCGCCTTACGTCAAAACAGGTACCAACTGGTGAAAAGAACATTCGTCCAACTCCATATGGGTATATCTGAGGTGGATCTTACTTCTGAAAACTCAACGAACAATTCTAACATAGTTTGTCCAAAAAATGACCAGAACAGTAATTTTCAAGTCATTTTCCCATAAAGATCTAACTCCTAAAAATACTTTCCTTCAATTTTTCTGATCAAATGACATTTTTGACTTTTGCTCATTAGTCTTTCCTCATTATTGATCATTTTTTGTTCCATACTAATTCGTCATCCACTTCAGTATTAACTAGTGCAGATTCAATTCCTGAAACATGGTCGGCAAGATAATGGCCTTCCCTTACGAACCACAATTTGAAAGTCATATTCAGTCAATAACAATAACCATCTTGCAATATGCCCTGTATTGCACATCTTGTTTACCAAGTAAAGTAACGGCTGGTGATCCGTATAAAATGCAAAGTGTGTTTCCATGAGGTAATGTCAAAATTTCCGTACAGAAAAATCATGGCTAACGCTTTAGTTCTGTTGTTGAATAGTTCTTCTCTGGATCTGTAAGTTGTCTACTTGCAAATCGTATTGGATAGTCCTTCTTATATTCACCTGGCTGCGTCAAAACTGATCCAATTGCATATTTTGAGGCATCAGTGTGAGCATGAAATTCAATCGTCCAATTTGGAAAATGAAGTATTGTGCTAAAGCTAATGTTTTTTTTAAAAATTCAAAGGCTTCTAACGCTTCAACTATCCAAATAGGAACAATGGTCAGTTTGTATAGAGGTCTTGCAAGATCAGCAAAGAAGATAATAAAAATTCGATAATAGTTTGCATGACCCATAAACTCATAAACTCCACGAATTGTTGTTGGCGGTGGCAATTCCACAATAATTTTGATTCTAGAATAATTTGTGGCAATGCCATGTCTTGATATCACGTGTCCAAGAACAACTCTGTGAGAAACCCATATATGGCACTTTTCTGAATTCAAGAAAATTCGATATTTGTGACAACATTCAAATACTTTTTCCAATCGATCCAGGTGGTATGAGTTTGTGCTATGGACTCCAAGGTCATCCAAGTAAATTTCAAGAAATTTCTGTAGATAATCTTTAAAAGCAAATTGCATTACTCTTTGAAATGAACTTGGTGCATTATAGAGTCCAAATGGCATTACTTTGTAAGCATAGGTCCCCCATTCTGTTGCAAAGCTGTTTTATGGCGATCTTCAGGTGCAATTTTGACCTGGTTATAACCACTAAATCCATCCAGAAAACTATAAGCTTCCGCTCCAGCAAGGCAGTCCAAAATGCTTTCAGTAAAAGATAACAAAAAGTGATCTTTTCTCGTTACTTTGTTCAAGGCCTTGAGATTCACACAAATTCTCAATTTCTCATTCTTCTTAGGAACAATGACCTCCTAACAATGATTGAATTGACTTCCTAAAGAGCACCTCCGAGGGCAGCCATTTTTACAGATTAGTTCATGCAGACAATGAGATTGGATCTAGATTTTTCAATCAAGAACTATCTCAGATCAAATATGCTAGATCTCTTTCACTTGACAAAAAATCAGAATCCTAAACTGTGAAAAAAATTATAAGATCAATTGATTGATACTTCTCAAAAATGAAGAATTCTCATAATCAGAATCAAACTAAACCATATTTGAACCAAAATTTGGTAGGGACTTGATTTGGAGAATCAAAACCCAAAAATAGTATTGACAAAGGTTTTTTAGACGAAGGTTGACTCGGCGAAGGTTCAACAGTGCTATTTCTAGTAAAATCTCTCTGATCAAGTTTTTCAGACAAATTCTATGAAAATAACCTTTGCCGAACTCTCAGACTGAGAATCTGACTCAGATAAAGCTAGGGTAGAATTGGCGAAGGTTCCTGACACATAAAAGCATAGCTCCTGTAGTTTGGCGAGGGTAAAAATAGAGATTTTACATGATCTGGATAGAATGAATGTTCATTGAACTCAAAAATAATAAATTATTATAGATAGAATAATATAGTAACTCGACAAAGGTTCTGGTGAAGAATAAAAAATAATACTGTTATTTTTGCAAAAAAGAGACTTTTGACAAAAATATGACAATATGACAACTGATCCTCTGATATACCTTCTATTTCTGATATTATTCTTCACCGACCTGGCAATAGATAGATCTGAATCACACCTATGCACAGTGAATTGGACGAAGGTCCTTTTTCTATATTTTTAGAGTTTTGGTGATTTTTTTGTATTTTTTGATGGTTTTTCTGATGTTTCTAGAAATCTGCTGAGAAGGATTGTTCGCCCTTAAAACTGAAGGTTTTGTGATCGAAACCAAAGGTGCCTGCAACTCAGTGAACGTTTTTTGAAAGAGGATAAAAAGTTATCAGCTCTGATGATGATTTTTGTCTCCTTTTGACCAAAATATGACAGACTTAACTGATTTTTGTTGTTTTTTCTGATATCTCAGATCCAGATGGATCTTAAGATTGGTGATCTGAATAACTTTCTATTTTTAATAATCATATAAGATTTCAAACAAGCAAATCTACTCAAATCAGGCAAAATCACTCCCAAACTAACCCTAAATGTAGATTTAATACTATTCATGCCATGACAAGATGCCTAATGCAAGTTAACCATCCAACTAACATGTTGCAAACCGAAAAAAATGGTGTAGCTCCCCAACAACAGCACCAAAATTGTAGTGGGTACTTTCCTATCCTAAACTCAACCCAAGATCCAAGTAATCTAGCATCAAAGAGTAGAAGTTAGTCGTCACGCGGAGGTTCGTTCCCATGAGAGCGATAGCATATCTCAGAATTCAACATGAATGGATTCAGATCTACATCTAACACTAACATCCATTAACACTACCAGTTAACACTACAACAATTAACACTACTTCCTCAATGATAATAGCTTACTCTTTCTCTCTCTCCCTTTCTCTCTCACAAAAAGTATAAGAACATGCAAACCCAATAACAATTAGATCCAACTATAACAGATACAAAGAAAAGCATGAGAGATGGACCAATCTGCTTTATTTAAATGAAGATATGTACATGTGTGGAAAACTCGAGTTGGTTCCTTTTTATAGTAGAGAGGAGGACCTTGGCCTCAAAATCCTATTGGTCCAATTCTGCCTCCCTAAGTATTCAAATTTTAAAAAGAGTGAGAACCATTCAAAATTGGAGGCAGACCCAAATTTATTCACTAACTTGACATTTAGGCCTGTGTTGGCTGATTTAAACGAACCCCAAGATACTCGGCCAGAGCTACCTAAGATCACCTCTCACCTTAGACCAAGGAGGTCTCTGAGAAGACGAGGCGAACAAAGAATTTGAGCCAAGTATGAGAGCCGAGGAATAGTAATTAGTAATGACAAGCAAGAACTGTGTAAGCCTCATGGTGAATCCCGAAAGATGGAATGACCATGTAGAAACTAGTATTTCTAGGCAAAATAATAAATGCAATTAGACCTCTCTTAAGTAGAGTGAGCCACCTTTTGATGTTAACCTCTAATGGAGAGTATTATTCCACTTGTAATTTGTGTAATGTGGAAATGCCACTAGGATGCCACCTAAGGAGCTCTCTTGCTTATTTAAGAGACTCCCTCTTTGAGAAGAGGAGCTTTTTGTGTATTGTATCTACTCCATGCTGAAATGAGAAGTGCCTCCACGAGTTTGGTGCATCCATTGAGCTCCTTGATCATGCTTGTTTCTTGAGTGATGCATGTATGATCTTGCCCTTTCCTCCTTTGTGTGTGGTTGTGGATTGCATAGTGGATTAGATTTCCTTTCGCTTGTGGATTATTGTAGATTCCAACATTTAAATAAACTATAGCAGCTAGAAATGTGGTGTAAATCTTTTAGATTCTTGACATTCTAGTTCTTGATGCTCTTAGGATGTCAAAAATTAAAAGACTGGTTAGTTTCTTGATTCTTAGACTTCTAAAATGTTGTAGATTAGCTTCTTGTTTTCTTGTTTTGTTTTCTGTTAATGCTGTAGATTAATTGGAGTTTCAATAGTTGTTGCCTAGTCATTCTTAGAGTAGGTAGTTGTAGGATCCATTGAACGTTCATTTGGGTTGCATGTTGATCTGTAAATGAATGTTCATGGCTTGCATTTTTGATTGAGTGTGAGTGTTTTCAAGAGTGAACGACCTTGCATTGTCCTCTGATAGGTAGGACAAATATACTACAACGTTGAAATCTGTCCATTTTGCCTGATCTGGACATTGTAATAAGAATGAAAACGTAAAGAACAAGCTCACAACCTCTGCTAATAGGCTGAAAACACAAAAGTGGTAAACCAGATGAGCAAGAAACACGTAGCAGATTCTAGAGAAGAGAATCTATCAACATTTGTCGCACGTTGCCACAAGAACACATCTGTCTCATTTACACTTACCATCTGCAATGTTCAAGAACGGTTTGCTTCCATCTCCCATCATCATCTACAAACACTCTCCACCCAACACAAGCACCCATTCCTCCCCTGCCAGTCTCCTCAGCTCTCGCCCAAGCCAACAAGCTCAGCTCTCGTCCGAGCCAGCAACCTCAGCTCTCACCAGAGCCAGACTGCAGACTCAGCTCTCAGCCGTGCCAAAAAGCTCAACTTTCAATCGCACCTGAAAGCTTCGTTTTCACCCAAGCCATAAAGAGGCTCAGATCTCAACCGGGGTCCCTACATTGTGAAATCTCGCCCGCACCCCATTCGTGAAATCTTGATCGCGCCCTCTATGCTGGTTAAATTGTGAGAGATTGTGGAACACAGTTTTTTATAAAGACTGGCAACAATAAGCACTTGATTTTATGCAAGCAAACGAAGATCTATGCTTTTCCAAGTGACGATCGAAGATGCCAATATGGAAGCGGAGCGACATCATTCAATATGTGTTGCAGTGGGTCCTACAACACATTAGGGGTGGGATGATGTTGGCTGATTCTGACGAATCTCCAAGATACTCGGCCAGAGCTACCCAAGAGCACCTCTCACCTTAGACCGAAGAGGTCTTTGAGAAGAAGAGACGAACGAAGACTGAGAGCTGAGGAATACTAGTTAGTAATGACAAGCAAGAACTGTGTAAGCCTCATGGTGAATCCCGGAAGATGGAATGACCGTGTAGGAACTAGTATTCCTAGGCAAAATAATAAATGCAAGTAGACCACTCTTAAAGAAAGTAGAGTGAGCCACCTTTTGATGGTGACCTCTAGTGGAAAGCATTATTCCACTTGTAATTTGTGTAATGTGGAAATGCCACTAGGATGCCACCTAAGGAGCTCTCTTGCTTATTTAAGAGACTCTTTCTTTGAGAAGAGGAGCTTTTTATGTATTGTATCTACTCCATGCTGAAATGAGAAGAGCCTCCACGAGTTTGGTCATGCCTGTTTCTTGAGTGATGCATGTATGATCTTGCCCTTCCCTCCTTTGTGTGTGGTTGTGGATTGTAGAGTGGATTAGATTTGCTTTCTTGCTTGTGGATTAATGTAGATTCCAGCATTCGGGTAAACTATAGAGGCTAGAAATGTGGTGTAAATCTTGCAGATTTTTGACATTCTAGTTCTTGATGTCCTTGGGATGTCCAATACTCAAAAGACTGGTTGGTTTCTTGATTCTTGGACTTCTAAAATGTTGTAGATTAGCTTCTTGTTTTCTTGTTTTGTTTTATGTTAATGCTGTAGATTAATTGGAGTTTCAATAGTTGTTCCCCTGTCGTTCTTAGAGTAGGTAGCTATAGAAACTGGTGAACGTTCATTTGGACTGCATGCTTATCTGTAAATGAATGTTCATGGCTTGCATTTTTGATTGAGTGTGAGTGCTTTTAAGAGTGAACGACCTGAGTTGTCCTCTTACAAGCAGGATAAATATACTACAACATTGAAATCTATCCATTCTGCCTGATCTGGGCATTGTAATAAGAATGAAAAAGTAAAGAACAAGCCGACAACCTTTGCTAACAAGCAGAAAAAATAGAAGTGGTAAACCAAATAAGCAAGAAACACGTAACAGATTTTAGAGCAAAGAATCTGTTAATAGCCTGCGACATTAAAAGTCCCGCAAAAAGGCCTAAAGTCCTTTTATTGACTTTCTAATTATCAAATAACTATGTGGCCATCAGGTTGGACTTACACACGCAGGGTGCCAAATCCCTCTCACTTATTAAGTAGGGTTAGGATTGCCTCAGGATCCACAAATCCTCCAACAATAGAGAGCTATGGAAAAAGGGCGAGTAAAAACAGTGAGAGAAACGCAAAATTTTTCAATCGGTGATTAATCTAAACATTACTCGTCGAGCTTCCTAATGGTGCATCAAACTCTACTTAGGTCTCTAGAAAAGTGACGAAAAATCGAATAACATAAACTCAGAAAAATTCAATAGGGTGAGTAATAAACCTATCAAAAAGAAAGAAAATAACAACAAAATGCAAACAAAAAATCCACTACTAGGATTGTTTAGCACCATGTCCCTGATAACGACGCCAAAAAAATGTTGGACCCTTTCTGTGCCTCCCTAATCAGATGGATTAAGAGAGAAAATAAGGGGTTTTATGGTTCTATTCCGGACGAGTATCGCTTGTAGTATCGTGTTTCAATCCAATGGGGAGAGGATAAACGACGTGATAAGAATGGGGATCTAAGCCAACTAGGAACTGTCAATAGTGCAGGATCTAAAGCTGGAATGTATTAGATCTATGGGTGAGGTTCTTCTCTTTTCTTGCTCTCTTTGGTGTTTTTCTTGGTTTTGGTTTTTTCTTTTTTTGGTTCTTTGTTCTTGGTTTCTTTGGCTTATCTAGTCTTTGGCTCTAGATCTTCTCCTCAAGAGGTTGATCTTCTCAAGGGAGGTGAACAATGGAAAGGTAATGAGTGCTTGTGCTAAAGGTTATTCATGATTGTGATAGATTGATTGACAACAAAAAAGAAGCATTCATCATCCACATAAGAATCACACACATCCAAAATAGGAGAGCCTTTGCAATCAAAAGATAAGAAGGAGGAGATTCTCTCTCTCTCTCTCTCTCTCTCTCTCTCTCTCTCTCTCTCTCTCTCTCTCTCTCTCTCTCTCTCTCTCTCATGGATGCTCCTTTGTTCAGTCTTACTCTACTGCATTAAATAGAAAACGTGGACAGATACTTATGTACCACTACTTCATACTTACAGGGTTTTTATTGTTATACCCTTGCACATGATGGAGTTCTATTTTTTACTTAGAAGGTTTTCCCACAAATATTTGAAATGGTTTGGTCTGTTTAAAATTATTTGGAGAGAAATAGAGTTTCTCACTCCCACTCTCTCCTTCCAGGTTGCTTTACAACACCGGTGAAGAACTCTGCTCCTCTGGTACTCGCTGAAAGTGCACCCTACTTACCTACAAATCAGCGATTTGACAACTTATGGTATATAATTGCTTCTCTTTTGCATTACATTTGTATTTACTCTACTTTTTGAAGGAGGTTGCTTTAATAATAATTTGCTTTGATATACCACTCATCTCTCTAAACCATGTAAAGGTTGTAATAGGGCAAGAACACATTAAGGTCCAACGATAGACATTCTTTTTGTTTCTCGAAACCGTCCACCCTGCCTCAATAGACAGTGATGGACAGTTTCAAAGTATGTGATAATTTTCTGAAATCGCAGGTGATAGTAATGATGTAACTGCAATTTTTCCATACTTTTGCTTGCTCCTTATGGCTCAGTGAGTAGCAATGGAGGGCTGCCTCACTCCTACACATACTTCATGGCTTTTTTTGATTAGGAATGGGCGCTGTCCAGCGATGGACAGATCGCTGAAATATTTCTCATAAGATGAAGATGTATCAATAGTGCTATGTGCTATCCAGCGAGGAATTGCATAAGCATGATAAACTCACATTTAAAGACCGAATCTACATATAGAGACCCTGCTGTTCTAGCGATGGACAAGAGGGTGGTCTCCTCTTCAATTGATAATATTGTAAATTCATGCATAGCTAACTGTCCAGCGATGGACCATGAACTTGTGCTTTCTGTTCATAGAATTTTTCACTTCTTTAGCCTCCTCCAACCAGCGATGGAAGGATGCACACATTCATGCATAAATCTTACTTATGTGCTCTCTTTACAAGTATTCATAGATTCTGTGATCTCATAAGTATGAAGCTAATGATATCTCATGCTGTAGCTTTCTTATACTGCTCCAGCTTCGTTAGAATACTACTTGGTTCTTTCCTGAACCGACTACTCAATACTGAAAGGTATGCAACCAACTGGATCTCTGCATTGTAAGTTAACTTACATAGTCAAAAGATATTTTGTAAAGCGCTTTTTGCATAACTTTTCAAAGCAATACGCTCACTTCACGGTTTCTTGGCTTTCTTATGTTCTAAAAGAATAAGAACTCAGTCGGTTAAAAAACTACTATGGTTGCCTCTCAAGAAGCTACGTCTACAACTATTCAGGTACACATTTCGAGTTTAAATATACTTTTTACAACTTCAGTAAGCATGGTGGTTTCGGTTCCATAAAGACTATGATATACCTTCACTCTACATAAGTTCACTCTTTCTTTCCACTCTTCTATCCGCTTTTTGACTTCCCTTGTTTGAAAGTAAGTAAGACATAAGACCACACTTAAAACAAACAAAAATACCTGGAAATAAGAATTGGTCACTAAAAGTAACAGTAAGGACTCCAGTATTATGATCTTAGACAGCATGGATATGTGTAAGAATCATAGTTTATACTAAGGGAGTAGAATGGCACGGATCTCCCCTACTACCCAGTATAAGCACTAGTAGTCTCTTACTCTGTTTTAATGACATCTTTCCTATACAGTGTCCTCATACCATGGATATTATATCATTATGATATAACATTCAGGGTAACACTTCACCTTTACTTTAGACTTTTGGTGAGATACAACTAGAAAGAATGGATATGCTCAGGAGTATGAACAGCAGTGCGTGACATACCTTACGTCGTAAGGGTCACTTGGGTTAGTATAGCATGGATTTGCTCTGATACCAGCACATGTGTTCACACCAAGTCTTTTGGCTAAATAAAACTCCTAACGGTTTAAACTTTTCATACTCCTCTCTGATTAAAACGAACTGATATGGTCCAATTGACCGTAAGCTGATCAGTATGGCACTCGCCCTGATACAGTGATATAATGGCTTGGCCTATCGCCAAAACACTGTGTGTTTGGGAAGGCTGGACTATGTTTTCAAATGCTATTCAAAGTTGTTAAGTAGTATAACTTCTTTTGGACATGAATAACAATTGTCGTTCAGTTATGACACCTGTCTTTCTCACTACACTAGCTTGAGCAGTTTTGTTTTGTGAGATGGTGGCAGGTATCAGCTGGACTCTTGACAGTGGTTATGCTTTATGGTGCTTTCTAGTACTGTATTTTACTTTTCAGTTGTACTTTACCTTGTTAGATTATGAATAAAGGCTTTAAAGAGCTTCAGTCTTGCTTTGTCAAGAGGAACTAAGTGGTGTCTTGTAACTCTCTCTCTCTCTCTCTCTCTCTCTCTCTCTCTCTCTCTCTCTCTCTCTCTCTCTCTCTCTCTCTCTCTCTCTCTCTCTCTCTCTCTCTCTCTCTCTCTCTCTCTCTCTCTCTCTCTCTCTCTCTCTCTCTCTCTCCCTCTCCCTCTCCCTCTCCCTCTCCCTCTCCCTCTCCCTCTCCCTCTCTCTCATGGGCTTTGTTACATACATATATTGCTTTATTCGCTTCACAAGCCTCTGTGGAATGTAAATGTCGCATACTATCCTTATTTGCTAGTGGGGGAAAAAAATGCCTTACTATGATAAAAGACCCCACATAATAGAAAAAGTTTAAAAAAAAAAATGGTGGGAAAGTTGTGAATCTTTCAATGGTCGGGATCTGTGCACATTATGGATAGTCAATCTAACGGTGAGCAAAAATTTGCACTCAGTACACCTAAGTGTCCTCTGGTTCTATAAAGAGGGAATTCACACAACCCTATTCACTTTCCCTCATGCTTTCTTGCTCTCTCCCTCTCTCTCCCTCATTCTTGCTCTCCTGGTGCTCTACCGTACGGTGATTGTGATTGAAGAGAACGCTCGTGGATGCTATTGGAAGATCAATCGTACTGCAAACAAAGGTGAGAACGTTTTGAATGGTAGCTCGCTGATAAGGAAGGATGTATGCTAAGGATGAATGCTCACAGGGTGTTGTGATTACCATTGTGTAGTAGCAAGGTTTGACTGGCATATTGTGATTGATACTACTATAATCAATCGTTGTCCCAGCAAGCAAATGTGGGCAATTTTTCAGGTATTTTTTCAACCTTTTTGGCTCAAATTTGGCCAACACAATTCAACTCCATTGAAAAATGTTATTTGAATATGCCCACAGAGTTGAATTCTGATTTTGCCAGTTTGGATTTCAAATAAGATTATCTTTCAGGAATTTGTACACCCCATAACTGGCCATGTTTATGTCTGAAACATTGATTCGGGAGAACGTATATGTATTCCAAAATTAAACCATGGAAATAACCATTCTTCCACTCTGATTCTCCCACCGTAGATTGACATTACTCAATCGAATATTTATCTTATTGAAATCCAATGAGTAATGCAAACTTCTCCAAAGAAACTGATACAAATCGATGGCATGTTTTAAAATCAACTTCTTATAGAGTATTGGTTGATTGAAAAAATGTTCTCAATCCTTATTCATGTTCATACATTCTAAACATGCACGTGAACTAGATATTGGCTGTTGAGTTCCAAATAATCCATAGCAATAAGCTTCTCCAATAGAAGCCAATTTAAGCTCTTGTAAAATGGATCCATGAGGCATCGAACAACAATTCCAAGTATTGATGCAAGTAGGATTTTCATGGAATAATGAAATCTCTTCATTACTAATAATATCCATGTTGAATACCTCATACTCCATTAGACCATTGTCAAAAATTAAAATATTATCGTAAGCTCCCAAACCAAATTGAAATGGTTTGCAGATCGGATCCCTAGAACATCCACTTAATTCGAAGCCATAGAATATTGGTGCCATATAGTCCACATTCTGAAAAACTGAAGATTGCCTTAATTATTTTTCTTTGAGCATAGCAATATTCTCGATTTGATGGTCCACAAGTGCTTGTTCATTGATGATCAGATTAAGGCATTGATGTAGGCCTTGTTCTGGACTTTGATAGTTGAAGTGAAACTCAAGAAGATGTTCAATAAGTAGTCTGACTTTATCGAGACATCTAGTTGGAAGATTAATTGTGGTTTTGGATTTTGCATCATCAAGATGGTGAATGTCATCTAAATCAGCAACAACACCACAATGGATCCACTACCAAATTTTTCACTCAGATCTCGTTGATTGTTCTCTGTAGAATCTTGTTCACCCAAATAGTGAAAACTTTTAAACTACAAGCTTTGTTGAAGTTGAGCTTTTTCCACTTGTGTTTGTTGTTGATTGTCTAATCCAACCAATTCATCTTGATCAACATCTAACTGATGGTGATTATCTTAGTTTTCACATGTATCAAAACTTGGTTGTCCGGTTGGCAATCTTCTGATCTGAAATCTGCTTATCCAACTGTTTAAAGTTTGCATCTTTAAATGAACTTTGGTCTTCTTTAATTTGGTTAGGAATTTCACTATCCATAATTGTTTCTTGATTTGAATCATGATTTCCACCATCTGTCGTCGTATCTTGATCCTTCAGTTTTTGTAACGCATCGTCATCTTCTTGAACCATGTTGCTCCTTCATCCCTTAGTTGTATTATTTCTAGCAACTACCATATCTGTTTAGTGTGCTCTAAATAGTTAAGAGCTTTGTTGCAACTTCACGTTGACCCTTGTTTGGTTCATATTCTATAGTGTGAACATCGGATCTTATGTCAAATAATGATGTCAGTCTTTTGGTATATGTCCGAGATAGACCAGCTCTTATTTTAGGCTTCAAGCCTAAAATATATTGCATTATATAAAATTTCTCCACTGAATAACCGTATCTTCTCATTATCTGATGGAAATCATTGTAATAGCTCTCAACAGTAGATGTTTGTTGGATAGAATGCCATACTTCACCATCTGCACATTCGAATTCTTCGATGCACTTTTGTACAAAGATTGGTCATTTATCATGGTTATATGAGGTTCTTCCCACTGCATACAATATTGTCACCAGATTTTTTGCAAGGTATGTTCTTGCAAATAGAATCTTGTCATGGTCACTACTTCGATGTGACTGAAAATATCTGTCAAAATTGTCCAACCATGTTCTCACATTCATGTCAGCAATTCTACCATCAAACTTGTGAAAGACATATTGTTTATGCACCATCATTGTTTCCACCATAGGTTGGGAAGATTCGTCCAAATGGAGATATTGGTAATGATGACGTTGTGATTGACATGAATTTATCTCATTGTCACCACTATAAGCACCATCACTTGGGTTATATCAACTCATCTGGTAAGCTGTTGATCATCATAGTGATCAAAATATTTTTCGTTATGTTCCATACAATCTCCATATGACACATGTTGTCCGCACTACTAGATCAAAATCACAAAGATCATGAAACCCATGAATTTAAGAGTACGACAAATTTTGGATAAGTTTAAATATGTGTTTGAAAAGGTCCAACCAGATTCATGGACCATGTCATAGAACTGCAACCAGGTTCGAAGCCGGTCAACATTCCCCCATACTAATTATCACAACTGGAAAGAGAAGAAGTTCAAAAACAGGTCCAAGAATTACTTAATCAAGAGTTCATCAATTTGAGCAAATCACCCTTTGTCTCACCTCACTCCTCATTAAAAAGAAGGATGGTATGTTTTGAATGTGCATAGATTATCGGACACTCAATAAGATTACATCAAGAATAGATTTCTGATTCCCCTTGTGGAGGATTTATTGGATGCCCTTAAAGAAGCACAAGTGTTTTCAAAGATTGATCTTCGCTTTGTATATCATCATATCAAAGTAAGCGAGGAGGATCAACACAAGACTATTTTCCGAACAGACATGGGAGCATTATCAATTCAAGGTTATGCCTTTTGGTTTAACCAATGCACCGGCCATTTTCCAAGCATTGATTAATAGAATTTTTGGGCCATACTTGTACAAATTTATCTTGGTGTTCTTCGATGACATCTTGGTTTATAGTTCGCCCAACAAAAGATTGAGTATTTGGGACATTATCAATTCAAGATTATGCCTTTTGGTTTAACCAATGCACCGGCTACTTTCCAATCATTGATGGATAGAATTTTTGGGCCATACTTGTACAAATTTATCTTGGTGTTCTTCAATGACATTTTGGTTTATAGTCGAAAATTAAAATAACATGCCCATCATTTGGAAGTGGTTTTGGAATTGTTGTGGGAGTACAAGTTGTTCGCTAAGATGTCAAAATGTGAGTTCGCCCAACAAGAGATTGAGTATTTGGGACATTATCAATTCAAGATTATGCCTTTTGGTTGCATCGGCTACTTTCCAATCATTACTGAATAGAATTTTTGGGCCATGCTTGTACAAATTTATCTTGGTGTTCTGCGATGACATTTTGGTTTATAGTCGGAACTTAAAATAACATGCCCCTCATTTGGAAGTGGTTTTGGAATTTTTATGGGAGTACAAGTTGTTCGCTAAGATGTCAAAATGTAAGTTCGCCCAACAAGAGATTGAGTTTTTGGGACATTATCAATTTAAGATTATGCCTTTTGGTTTAACAAATGCACCGGCTACTTTCCAATCATTGATGGATAGAATTTTTGGGCCATACTTGTACAAATTTATCTTGGTGTTCTTCGATGACATTTGGGTTTATAGTCGGAACTTAAAATAACATGCCCATCATTTGGAAGTAGTTTTGGAATTGTTGTGGGAGTACAAGTTGTTCGCTAAGATGTCAAAATGTGAGTTCGCCCAACAAGAGATTGAGTATTTGGGACATTATCAATTCAAGATTATGCCTTTTGGTTGTGTTACGTGTAAGGCAGCTGATCAATGAAGGAACTGTGAAAGTTGAGTCTTGCATGAGAGACTTGGTATTTCGAATGGACGCTAAGGGACAGTTCGTCACCACGAATACATACCAGTAAGACACTCAGGCAGGTTTACTAACAAGTAACAAAGACAAGGTCCCCCTTTGAGATGGTCCTGCCAACGGACCTTTGCCTGGCCGTGCCCATACAAATCGATCACGGAATTAGCCCACATAGGACACCCCTCCAACTATCCCCCAATCATTACTGAATAGAATTTTTGGGCCATGCTTGTACAAATTTATCTTGGTGTTCTTCGATGACATTTTGGTTTATAGTCGGAACTTAAAATAACATGCCCCTCATTTGGAAGTGGTTTTGGAATTGTTATGGGAGTACAAGTTGTTCGCTAAGATGTCAAAATGTAAGTTCGCCCAACAAGAGATTGAGTTTTTGGGACATTATCAATTTAAGATTATGCCTTTTGGTTTAACAAATGCACTGGCTACTTTCCAATCATTGATGGATAGAATTTTTGGGCCATACTTGTACAAATTTATCTTGGTGTTCTTCGATGACATTTGGGTTTATAGTCAGAACTTAAAATAGCAAACCCATCATTTGGAAGTGGTTTTGGAATTGTTATGGGAGTACAAGTTGTTCGCTAAGATGTCAAAATGTGAGTTCGCCAACAAGAGCTTGAGTATTTGGGACACTATCAATTCAAGGTTATGCCTTTTGGTTTTACCAATGCACCGGCTACTTTCCAAGCATTGATGAATAGAATTTTTGGGCCATACTTGTACAGATTTATCTTGGTGTTCTTCGATGACATTTTGGTTTATAGTCAAAACTTAAAATAACATGCCCATCATTTGGAAGTGGTTTTGGAATTGTTATGGGAGTACAAGTTGTTCGCTAAGTTGTCAAAATGTGAGTTCGTCCAACAAGAGATTGAGTATTTGGGACACTATCAATTCAAGGTTATGCCTTTTGGTTTAACCAATGCACCGGCTACTTTCCAAGCATTGATTAATAGAATTTTTGGGCCATACTTGTACAAAATTTATCTTGGTGTTCTTCGATGACATTTTGGTTTATAGTCGAAACTTAAATAACATGCCCATCATTTGGAAGTGGTTTTGGAATTGTTATGGGAGTACAATTTGTTCACTAAGATGTCAAAATGTGAGTTCGCCCAACAAGAGATTGAGTATTTGGGACATTATCAATTCAAGGTTATGCCTTTTGGTTTAACCAATGCATCGGCTACTTTCCAAGCATTGATAAATAGAATTTTTGGGCCATACTTGCACAAATTTATCTTGGTGTTCTTTGATAACATTTTGGTTTATAGTCGGAACATAGCATGCCCATTATTTGGAAGTGGTTTTGGATTTGTTATGGGAGTACAAGTTGTTCGCTAAGATGTCAAAATGTGAGTTCGCCCAACAAGAGATTGAGTATTTGGGGGATATGATGACTAAAGATGGCATCAAGGTGGATCAACGCAAGGTCGAGATGGTTAAAAATTGGAAGAGCCCTAAAATTCTATGACAATTAAGAGGATTTTTGGGATTTGCGTCCTACTATCGACGATTTATTTTCAACTTTTTAAAGATAGCAGCACCACTAGCACATTTGTTAAGAAAAAGAAAATTCGAATGGAGTGAAGAGGCTCAAAGGACCTTTGTTCAACTGAAGGAAGCTTTGATGAATGCCCCAGTTTTGGTACAACCAAACTTCAATTTACCATTCAAGGTGATAGTTGATGCAAGTGGTAGTGGACTAGGAGCAATATTGAGTCAGAAAGATGGTGTGATTGTCTATGAAAGTCAAAAGTTGACCGACAAATAGATTTCATATCCAACGCATGACAAGGAGATGTTGGCTATAGTTCATGTTTTGAAAAAATGGCGACACTACTTATATGGGTGACAATTTATTATAAAAAGTGATCACCATAGCCTTAAGTATTTCCTAAGTCAGAAGCAGCTTACGGACAAGAAGAAGAGATGGTTAGCATTGTGAAGGTTCCACACGTGTGAAGACCTGCCCAACACCTACAATGATCTTCTAAGGTAATTTGTGATTGCACATAGATCTATCACATAGATTGCATCCTACAATCTTCCTAGATTGATTCTAAGGCAAGAGCACAATTTCATGCATAATGAATCCACATTCAATTGGCACTCAAAGAAATCAAAGTACATGAAAAAACTAAGGTTCCACACGTGTGAAGACCTGCCCAACACCTACAATGATCTTCTAAGGTAATTTGCGATTGCACATAGATTGCATCCTGCAATCTTCCTAGATTGATTATAAGGCAAGGTGGATTTGAATTCTCAAAAAATGTGATTCTTTTCTCTCACTAAGATGTGTGCTTCAAAGAGCTAGATCCACTTAGTAAGATCTTGATCACAAAGGAGAGACCAATCTCTCCACCAATGCCAATCAACTTGAGTTGTTTTTTCACACATTTGATGATTTGAAATGGCCTATAAAATTGAGAAGATAATTTTTCACTTCAAGTTTTTTTCAATATTGATATATGATAAAGTTGTAATCATAAATACATGTAATTACCTTAGTGGAATTCACAAAATGACCGCAGTCTGTCAGCATAACATTTTATCTTTTGTTGAGCCTCTCACATATGATCCTGATTTGCCTTGAGGATTTTTGCATATTCCATTGTTCATCTGTTACTGCTGATATGTCGGGACTAGGGAATGCAGGAAAATGGTTGCATGAGTTCACTATTTTCAACAGGGTAGACAATTGATAATGCTTTCCGGTACGTAATGTCTTAGAATCTTTTGAACATAATGCTAATTTCATGAATAACATTTTAGCCATTGATTCACCCTTTCCATCTGTCCATCAAGCCTTTGGATGGAATGTACTGCTCAAGCCTAGTTTGGTTTTTTAACTTTTCCATCATTTCTTTTTAAAATTGTTTAGCAAATCTCGGATCCCTATCGCACACTAGTTCCTTTGGTAATCCATGGAATTTAACAACATTTTCAAGGAACAATTGTGCTACATGTGTTGCATCATAAGTAGTCTTGTAGAGAATGAAATGGACATACTTTGTCAGCCCAGTCCACCACCACATAGATTCCCGAACCATCCTATATATATCTTGCTTCGTCCCTTGCGATTTGAAAAGACTTTTAACATTTTGATAGGTCTTTAATATTCTTAAATGACCAGCACTAGGGGACGAATGTAATTCATCAAAAATTTGAGGTACCAACTTTGAATTTGGCACAAGGACTATCCTTTTATTATTATGTACCAAAATTTCATTTTTAAGTTGGCAACGAGACTGATCTCTAGATTTTGGGTCCAATAAGTCTCTCATGATTTGCATCACATTTGCATCCTTGGTATACTCATCCAAAATTATGGATTTCCATCATTTTCCAAAAAAACGAGTGGATTCAGCATGCACTTTTTCAGCATGCAACATAACCCTTGTAAGGCTTGGTCTTGTTTTGTGGACATGCAATTTTCTTTTGCATCTAGGAAAATAGTTATATACTCCTCCAAAGATTCACATGTGTCACACATTTGCATTCTCTACAATCTCGATAAAGGATCAGTGATTCTCCTTTCTTGTGAGATATTTTCAATAGCAAAGTCATATGCTTGAGCTATGCTTGTGAAGATTTTGCAAAATCTAGCTTGATTAGTTTATACTTTGGTGTACATATGTAATTTTCACATGTGTGGAACATGTTCCCAGTGGAGGGTAGGCCTAGTAATTTTAGTTCATTTATGTTGAATTTGAATAGTCAATAGGCCTCAAACTTGAGATCTAGTGAGATAGTGACATTTGTCACATGATGTTAGGATTGAAATGCATCTATTTGGCCCAATCACATTTAGAGTCATAGATCACAAGGCCAATCACTTTAAGAGGTGCATTACATGTGAACCAGTCATGTTTAGAGGTGCACATCATGAGGCCTAATCAAATTGTGAGATGGAAATCATGAGGTCCAATCCTGATGAGAGGTGCAAATCTAGGGGTCCAATCATGATGATAAATGGGGTCCAATCATTCTAGACATTTACTTATGCTAGATCTCGTGCTACTACTATATGGTAGAGCTCTCTTACTGTACATACACGTTTTTGTGAAGCAATCTATGTGATACACCTTGTTTTTCCTCATATGCTCTCTCTACTTGAGGGCTCACTCACTTTCTCTCTCTACCCGAGAGTAGGCTATTTTTTTCTCTCTCTCTAAAAGCATGTCGAGAACTTAGTTTTTTCATGTACTTTGATTGCTTTGAATGCCAATTGATTATGCATGAAATTGTGCTCTTGCCTTAGAATCATATATCTAGGAAGATTGTAGGATGCAACCTATGTGATAGATCTATATGCAATCGCAAATTACCTTAGAAGAGAGTGGATATACCAATCATAACGAACACAATGTGTTTCATGTCAACTTGTTGAAGAAGCATATTGGTAAGAATGTTCAAACAGTGATTGAACTGCCACCAATAGACGAATAAAGAAATTTGGTAATAGAACCAGAGGCAGTGATTGGATATCGTGATAAAGAATTACGAAATGGAAAGCAAATACAATACCTAATCAAATGGAAAGGGCTACCAACTAAAGACAATACATGAAAAGATTATTCCTATCTAAAGAGAGGGCCTGAAATCTTGGAAACTATGGAGCGTGACACCTGATGTACACCTACATGGGTCTTCTTTTTTAGGGCAAAAATGCTTAAGCACGAGAAGTGTCATGTCCTACGTATAATTTGCCCATGTGCACAACCAAAGATTTTGCTAAATGTAACCATGGTGCTAAATTAGAGTAGGCATGTTTCATAAAATTAAAAGTGACCTAATCAACCACGCCAAATTAATATTGGCGAGAATTGTAATTATTGTTGTGGGTCCCACATTAAGATAATAAGACCCCAAATTCAAATTAGCGATATCAAGGACTGCTATAAATAAAGGAGGTCGTGCTAATTTGGAGGCCATTCTACATTTGTTATTTTTGAACTTCTGGTAATCTTGAAACTTCTCTTTAAGAGCTTCTTGATAGTGTTTATGGTTCATGTGCCTAAAATCACATGAGAGCTATGATCATGCTCTGGTTTCAAACCCAATCTTGTGAATGATCATTAATGATGAATAATGAATCTTTACTTTGTCTATTTTGGTGAAGTTTTGCTACATTTAGCTAGTTTCTTGATTTCTTGAATATTTCCATAATTTCTTGCATTTCCATGCTTATTTGATAATTAAGAATGGACTAGATGTTTTAATTGGCACATGACAATCTCACTTGAACAAATTCAAACAAATGGCTCAACCAACCTTGCATTCTTGCTGCCTGAAAATTCACAATCTGCCATTGTTGCACAACATCAAATGCATCACCATCTTGTAAATGTCTAGAATATATTTTCATGTGCCAAACAGGATTGTACGACACTAGAATATAGAGATACTGCACATTCACAGCATGCTCCTCAAGTAAATACTAGAGGTTTCATTTACAATCAGCTCATGAACTGAAGATATTATTATTGTGATAAATCACTCAAGACACCGACATTAAACACGATGAAGGCAGCCCCTGTTATGCAAATTCCTAAATAAAACGAGGATTACTCAAAACAACAAAACTCGCTTTGAGGTACCGTACCAGAAAAAGTTCTCCACTTTGTATGCAAGGTTATATAAATTACAATAGAAGAGGAAAAGGCCATACTTGGACTATGACTAACAAAATGATGTTTCATAATAAGTAAGAATAGAAGAGGAAAATAGTAGACTTGGACAAGGACTGGCAAAACAATGTTACATTATTGCTTCCTGACCATGTTGGTATCTTAGAACAGAAATACAGGAATGAATGGTTGACTACCTTCGATATGCTGAGCACAAATTAGAAAGAAAACCCGCCAAGTACGCTGTATACACAATTGTAGTTTTGGAGAGAGAGAGAGAGAGACCTGAATTACAATCTAACTCCGAGGAATGTCCTTGTTATCATCAGCACCTATTCAATAATGCCACTGGAGTCAAAAAACCGTGGCTTTTGAATTTCTAAAGCACGACTTGAAGGAAAGACAAATATCTGGGTACTTGAAGGTGAGGGTTGAAAACTTGCAGAGAATCGAGAAGCAGAAAGTGTAATCTGTGGCAGCTGCTGTATGCCAGAAGCCAGTGGGACAAGTTTGAGGGAGACAATATGTGTCGATAAAGGAAGCACAGAAATCAAGTCCCTAGATGCCCCAGAAAATAGGAAACCTTGAGCATCAAGAACAGAAAACTTCACTTCCTGAAGAGCTCTTGTCCGGTTATGTATTCTAAAAAATAGCAGAAAAGGGACCCCTAAGAGAGCATAGGGAGGACAGTCCAACATAAGGACTAAAGGTGTTTCTTCAACAGAAACAGCAGACATTTGGACACGTGAAGTGACTGACCATGGAAAATCTAAACAACATCCATCACCTTCCTTCAAAAGTGACAGAGACTTCATGCCTATGATGTCTACTTCTTCAGAAACCTTTGTCTCCTGCTCTTGCTTTCTTTTCCATGTGCAGCAAATGACTCCCAAATCAAGAGAATTCGAAATAATGGCTGGATGGACCCAGAAAAGCTGTGTGAAGGTTTCTCCTGGCAAAAGTTCAATACTGACACTAGAACCTTTACTAGTTTTACTGGGTAACTCAACAGATTCCCTTTCAGAAGACATTTCATTTAATAAGCCTGCCTGTATATGCACTTTTGCTTGCAGAGACGCCTGTTTAGCTATGTTGATTTGGCAGGCACTTTTATCTTTCTCTTCAATCTCAACAGATAAGAGGCTGATAGAAGTTGAGCAGATGTTCTTCGCAGTCACAACAAGCATACTTCTTTCGTTAGATGGTAAAACAACAGCTTTCGATGAACTAGAAGTTTTCTCATTTGAAAGGCTATCAGGTAACAATAAATCCCTTCTGTATGGTGCAGTAAAGTGATGAGAGACCCTCAGAGGCTCCTCACATTCCAGCTGAATGTTTCTTTGGAGCCAAAAACGATGAGGTGCTAAATCCTTTCTTTCCATAGAATCTTCAGCAGCATAGCTTAATGACACGACTAGAGTAATAGACTGAGCTTCAAACCACCTCACATAGAGGGGGATAGAACAGCCCTGATCAACAGGAACAGAAGCTATTTTTATTGGCCCAGTCACTTTTTGCAGAATATTTGCATCTCCATCAAGAGCAGTTTGACTCAGAGAATCTGATCTGGGGTTCCCTAATATGAGGAGCTCTGCTGGGGCAGCAACGACTGGATCAATAGGAGAAGAAGGTTGTGCTTCTAGGCTTCCAGAGGCACTATAAGTGCTTATGTAAACTTCCAGCTCCCCTTGGTTGATAGCATGGCCCCTTGACTTCAAGCTTATGGGAACAGAAAATAATTCACCAACAAGTCCTGCACTGGATGTGTTGATTGTGACGTCAATGAGAGCCTCTGGTTCCTCAACTTGGGTAACTTTTTGCCCTAAGAAAGCAAGATCAATATCCATGAAAGGAAGCAAGTCAAATCCAGGCTCAAATATCCATAAAGGTATGGATTCCCTAGTTGCAGGACTTTCAACCTGGCAGCATATAGTGGCATGCGGTCCTATATGGGCAGTGGCAGTAAGGCATTCCAACCTACCACTTTGACCTGTCAAAGCAGTGACACATCATATAATATATCCTTGAAACCTCAAAATAAGTAGAGTTACAGAATGTGAAACAGAATCACGTTGTAGTTTTTTGGAGATAAACCTAACGTGCCTACAAGCTTATGCAGGCTAAAACCTTCAATCATGCACCAAGAGAAGCAGACTCAAAATACCTGCAATCAAATCAATTGTGAATCTTTTCCACTTATATGGCTGTAGCTCCAAATTGTATCCAATTTTGTCTTTCAAAACCCCATCTTGACGTTCTTGAAAACTGTCAACTAATCTATCCACATTGGAATCATTCCACAAGACAACGTTGCATTCAGGCTGATTGAAAAGAATCTCCAACTTGGTGATCATTAATGGCAATGGCATATGGGTAAGAAGAGCTATTGTACATTGAGTCTTTTCACCAGGTTTTATAGTTTGTTCATGAAAAGCTACACACACTGAGAGGACCGCTCTAAGAGGACTAAGAAGATCAACTTCAAGCAAAAGTGGATGAGACTCAGATAAGGCCAAACCAACATCACCTTCACGAGCAGGCAGTACATTCTGCTTCTCCTGCAAAACATCCATAATCTCTTTCTGAACCTGTACCCTTTGAAATTGGCCAAGTGGTCCTGCTGGACCAACTAGTACAGTAAAGGTCGACAACTGTGTTTCATTAGAGTCAGTCCGAACAGGCAATGCAGCAAGTTCAAGAGTGTACTCGACAAACTCTTTAAGTAGACCCAGCTGGCGAGCACATTCCCGTAAATATCCAAGGCATGCCCCAAGCAGAGCAACCCATGATTCTTTTCTATACATCCCTGCAACAGTGTCAAAGAGATGCTTTGCATTTGCATAGTCCCTTGCGTTGAAATACTCACGAGCCATTTCACTCCCAAGCTGGTATATCGTTCGAGAAGCCTGAATTAGCTTGTACTGCTCATGTGCTTTTGTCAGCAGATTGATAGCTGCACGTGAATGTGAGTAGTTCTTTTCCATGACAACGGCATGCCTCAAATATTCAGCAGGGGTAGGACTGTAAAGACAAACCAAAAAATCATGATTTAGATCATGGCTTTGTACAATTCAAAACCTTTGGTCAAGATTAAATGCATAAAGGATTTGTATTTTTAGGGGGGATGTGGGACACAAATCTATGAAGTAAACAGAAGGTACAACGAGAAACTCAAACTAATCTAAATGCACTGGACATGTAAAAGCAAGCAGGATATCCACCATTGAAGATCAAGTGTGTTGCCACGCCTTAACAGACGAGGAGCCTGCCCAATGTAGAGGGGAGGTCCAATCTCTTCTGCTGGACCATCTAGCATATCAGCTGCTTCTGCATCTTCAAATGCTTCAAAAGTTGTCAATGCTGACTCAAAACTATACCTCCTTCGTGCCATGTACACAGCAGCCACCTGTCACCTTTACAAGCAGTGCATTTAAGAGTCGATGAAAGATCGGAGAGCTTTTAATGCTAGCTCACAGGCTTCTCTGAGTAACATTATGAAGGCTCTCTTGCATTCCCACATATAATGCATGACATAATAAATTTCAAATTCGTGTTCTCATTAAGTAGTTTCAAAGAGGCCATAAGTTTGAGTTCAAAACTTCTGTTATTTGCCAGGAGAGAAGACCTTTTGTAATTTCAAGACCCTTCATGATAGAAAGAAATAGGAACACATTTATAAAGTAAATAGGACTGTTGCTTCTATTATGAACACAACTTAAGTAATTGTGAACCTCTTTCAGCTTTGAAAATATTTATAATCAATGGTTGGTCAGACACACTCTTATCTGCTAGAAAGGAATGCAAACTCAAACCTGGTAGTAGTATCCAGGTTGAAGTTCACGATCTGTAACAGTCAGGCCTGACAAAGTCGTGTTAGAAACTAAAGTGGGAGGCCCACTTCCAAAACTGGTTTGTAAAAGCTCCGCAAAAACATGAAATTGCCTGCTGATCCATGCCCAGTGCATGAAAGCACCATCTGGTGGACCAATAAGGTGCTTATAGTAAGCAATATGCTGTTTGAACCATTTTACAGCTTCACTCTCTTTTCCACTGTGCAACAGCAGTGTGGCCACTTTGAAATGTATTTGTTCTGCCACACCTTTCAGCTCTATGATCCTCTGCAGCGGCAGGAGTTGTATCGGCGTGGTGACCACCTGCCAATATGTATTCATTCAGTGATAGAACCTAGTCTAAATGAGATCACTACATAATATTGAAACAAAATAAGAAAGATATGACAATCCTAGCAATGAAAGTTGTCACTGGTTTTTATGCAAAATAGATTGAACTCCATGAAATTTCAATGACAAAGGTCCAGTCACCCCAAGGTAAAGGCAGCTTGCATTTCTTTGGCCGAACAGGCCACATTTCCAAGATGGTAAATGCAAACAGGTGATTATAGGTCGATACATTAAACAATAATCCTTTCATGATGTAAACTTTACTTCAAGTAAAAAGAAGCTTGAGCTTGAATCTCTTGTCTCGGCAATGTAGAACCCAGCTTTTGCTGGTGCACAATCATCAAATAGTTTAGTCCATGCGTGCATCATTAAGGTTTAGCCTTAAAAATTTCATGGCTAGTTATATAAAAGCTCACTGATGCACTAGCATAGGAAGTTGGGAATGACACTTATGCAAGTGGAGTGAAAATATACAAGCAAATGCCTAACCATACTTGCAAGCTATGTTCAGGAACACGATCCAGGCATTCCACTCAATGTGTGCAATAAAATATGAGTACATTATAAAATGCCAACCTAAAAGCATGATACACTTGGTGAAGTTGTTGCTTCATGAATGGACGAAAAAAGAACCATAACGAACATTAAAACCATATTGAATCTCTCTCTCTCTCTCTCTCTCTCTCTCTCTCTCTCTCTCTCTCTCTCTCTCTCTCTCTCTCTCTCTCACGTGACATTGGATTGGCCAGAGATCTCTTCATTGATACATGCTACTTTCCTCCTGAGTCCTCTTACGCAGAGGGCATTGGCTCTCCCTTCACTGATCTCTCCACAAATATTATCAGATTCTTAGATCGTGGCTTTATTCTTCTTACTAGTGATTTTAATGCCAGAACAGCTGCGAGACAGGTGGAGTTCCATGATGCTGATGACCATCTACGCATACGGGCCATTGATTGTGATGATATGGGAGTTACCAGGCTTTCAGCCGATGCACTTGGTCCTATCATGGGTTACGGTGAGCATATGTTGCAGCTAGGAGAAGCTCACGAGCCAGCCATTTATAATGGCCTCGCTTGTTGGCCTGATTCTGGCAGCTACACATGCTACCCTCATGGTGGCGGACACAGTGTTGTTGATTACCTCATGGGGTCACCATCCCTCATTCCACTGATATCACACTTCGAGGTCATTCCCACTTCTTGGATGTTTTCGGGGTGACACAGGCCTCTCAGAGCATATATGGAGCACCATCGAGGTGAAACAGGGTTGTTCCCTTTCACCTACACTATTCGGACTATATATTGATGAGCTTGAGAGAGTCATTGAGCAAAGTGGTGGTACAGGTTGCCGACTTGGAGATATTTTGATTGCCATTCTCCTATATGCAGATGATGTTGCTCTAGTCTCCTCGACTAGAGAGGGATTACAGAGACAGTTGGACAGTCTTCATGGTTTCTGCACTAGATGGGGGTTGCGGGTTAACATTGAGAAGACCAAAGTTATGGTCTTCAACACATCCCGGGCTTTCATGCAGCGACAAGAGCTTTTTCTAGATGGACAGCCGTTGGAGATTGTGTCATCCTACATGTTATAGCGTTTACTCCCTGTCCCGGTTGTTTACTGTTTTACTTACAGATGTACTTCATGTAAATACAGAAATGGCTTAGTCACCGGCCTGTGGTGACATTTGTAAATGGCTAGGTCACCGGCTTGTGGTGACACTTGTAAAAGAAATGTAAATAAAATGGTTATCTATGTTACTAACCCTCTGAGTCGCATGTTGAGCTTTGGTATAGGGTACTGGGTCATTAATTAGGAGTGGCTCGACTGACCACCTATTTAGTAGGAGAGGGTTGACTGGTCAACTGACACTTGTCATATGCTCACAGCGACATTTTGTCCAATGAATGAGTGACGCATGTCAGGGTTGACCGGTCAAACAGGACATGTGTCATATGCACACTGGGACACTTGGTCCAGTGAATGAGTGACACCTGTCGAGCTACGTGTTTGCCTATGTGGCAGAGTAGTGGCGAGCGTCGATTGTGCATGGAATTGCCCATGTGTCGACGATAGGAAGGGTCAGGGTTTAGGGGTGCTTGAGGTTCATGGATAAGAGAGCTACATGCACTTTCTTTACAGTTTTTCGTAGACATTTTATGCACTCCCATTGAATGCAGTACTAAAGATAAAATGAATTAGCACAAACCAACTTGGACGAAGATCTCAAACAAGAGATGCATGTCTGCTAAAATGAAACTGAAAATGCAAGCATCACAAGAACAATTAAGTCTGCTATACATATTACTACTATAAATCCTTTGTTGTTTGTCAATTGTCCTCGCTGCAACGCGAATGGTACTAAACTTAGTTTTGAGCCAAAAAGTAAACATGCATTTTAATTAAGTCCAATAAGCCAATGTTATGTTGTATCAGATCCTCTACAATCTCATCTTGGGAGATTAACTTTAGCCTGTCTGCTCTAGCTATCTGTAGCTTAGCTTGAGCTTACATCAATCAATTGTCCATTGAAGGCACATCCTCTCCTTTAATATTAACCAGTATAACTCACAACAACATTCCATAAAACTCTCTCTGTTGTCCTACACTGTTTGAAACAATCGATTCAGCCTAAAGTTTAGAATGCAGATGTTCCCAATGCCATGTGAAGCTTTTTTTTAGAGGATATGCCATTCATTAAAGACATGTTGATGGCATTTGGAATGGCATATCATTGAATTGTGCTCAAATGGCATATCTTCGATGTGCTATGTTAGCACCAGACATGAGGGTCCGGGCCAGAATGCCCGCGTCCGCGTCCGCGTCCGGCGTCCGGACCCGGACACGTCCGACCCCTGGGCACGGGGTCGGACGCATCCATTTTTTTTTTTAAACTAAATAATTCTAAAAAAATAAATTTTTTTTTTTTAAAAAAACGGACGTGTCCAGGGGTCCAGACGCACCCCTGGTCCATATTTTTTATTTTATGTTTTTAGGTCTAAATTTTTTTTTGAAAAATTTAAAAAAAAAAAAAAGGTTAGCACATTAAAGATATGTTGATGTAAGAAGTTGAACTGAAGGAAAAGTCAACTCAAGGCTGGAATGGAAAGCACCTCCTGAAGTTGAGTATATGCTGTTTCATAAAACTTCAGCGCAGCTACCCAATCCCTTCGAAACTCTGCATAAACTGCTACCTGCATTTCATGACACAAAAATGAAAATGGTTCTTCCAAACAACATACCAGACTCAACATAGCTGAAATAATAACCATGCTGGAAACCCTCAAATAGCCCAAAAGAGGCACGCTTGGCATCAGCTAAATAGGAAACATAACCTCCACTGCAGAGGAACATAGAAACATGGCATTTACCAGTTATCTCTGATCGTCAAGAGCCTTCAAAAGAAAATCACTTAGAACAAAAAAAAAAACCAAGCCTTAACACTGATGAATGTAAGTGCATCTTAGAAAGCAGAACCTCAATGCAATATCTCACCCTACAATACCCAGATCATCCAAGCTTTGCTAATAGATAATGATATGAAACTACAACTGAAAACAATTCTAGACTTGCCTTGAAATTATATCGAACACTAAGATCAAGAGAGCTGTAACTCCTCTTATCAATGCGGAGTTTTACTCTTCGCCCTTCCTCCCTATAAAAATTGGTTGAAAGTTCTCCCAAAACACTGCCTAGCCTGAAAATACAACATAAATTGCTAAACGATGAGTTAACTGAGTGAGCGACACCAGTTATGGTGCACATTCGATTAACTCTCTCGTCCTTTTGAAGGTTACCTGCTAAGAGATCTCTTCAATTCTGTTGGATCATGAGAGATGAATGTTAAGCAATTTCTGGAATCGACCTCTGCACGCTTCCGAAAGGCCACCAAACGATCTTCATTCATATCACCTGGTACAACACGGGAATGATGAAGATCAGACATACATCAAGCCTATTCTCTGCTTGTACATAATGTAGCGAAGGTAAAAGGCTCACAAACAATGCCAGATATTTGCCCCCGCAGTGTGTCATATTATGAAACATCACCAAAAATTTCTCCAAGTTCTCACAAAAACCTGCTAGAAGTGGGATACATATAGAAGCAACTACTAAGAAATCTAGCCATTTGCAAAGTGTACTACATAAAGTACTTGCTACGCACATTTTACAAACAAGAACCTAGGAAGAGCAAAGAGAAACGAATTTGTCTATTCCTAGTTCCTCACAATAGAAACATGAAAACGAATGAAGTTTCTGCCAGTAGCAAATTGCAAAGTATGTACCATAGTTGCAGCGAATCGTGATTCGCTAGGGTTTCGCAATTGCTATAGTGTTATCAATTTATAATGATCAAACACTGTGAACTGATATCATTTGTTTCCTGAGGAAGATATAGGCACTGCATTTACGTGTTGAGCACTTCATGCCAACAGAACACTGTTTTTCAATTCGGAATCCAATGGAACCTGTATATTTGACTGACAATTTGAATCATTTCAAGTTATCTTGTTACAAACAGTTCGGTTTGAACAGTGTTGCAGGGAAATTGTAAATTGTACGACTTGGAACAGTTATTATTTTTTATGATTTTCAGATATTTTATATATCATCTCCTCGGGTATATAGAAATTGAGTTAATTTTTTTAAAGTGATAGGATTGATTCTCTCAGAAAATCCATCTCTTGTATAGATTTTTTCTGAAGAATTCAAGATATCATATATGTACAGAAATGGAACTATTTAAAACTAATAGAGAAACTCTCTACAGATTGTGGTGAACAGTCAAAGACTAGAGAAGGTTTAGGAACTGGATTATTTGAGAATTATTCATAGGCTTAAATAACAAGGGAATAGGTCAAACTTTAAGTTGTACTGAACAAAGTTACCAACCACAGATTTGTTGTGAGTTGGATTAGGATTGAATAAATCCTACTTTGCTTCCACTTGTATGCATAATTTGTGATTGTTCATAGAACATTAATCACTTAATTCATTGTGAATGTTTCCGCTTCTAGTTCACATTGAATCCCAACAGACAAGACGTTGGACTTGAATATTGCAACAAGTCGTACACAGGTACACCCCTCCACATTAGAGCACACCTTTTCCGGATAAGCGGATATGATATTGGAGCATGCCCAAATGCACCTGGGAACAGAACTTCATGGCCATCCATATCTCGTCCCCCTCGTCCAGTTTCGCATGGCAATATAGCATCTACATCTGCTGCTGCTACTGAAGGTGCTGATTTTGAAGAGGATATGGCTAGCACTTCCGGTTCATTTGTTACGAGAGGTCTGAGGCAATCTCAAGGTTGTAGTGCCACACAAAGAGGTGGCAGAGATTTCTTTGTCCAATCGTGGCACCAATCACACAAGCAAAAGGCAAGCATTGCTTAGGCGGTGTTTTTACTTGTGTGATATTCCCTTCCATTTGGCCAAGATCTCCGCTTGGAGGGATATGATTCAGGTTGTTTCTTGTATTGGTGCACCATGGCAAGGGCCTACCATGGAAATGCTTAGGACCAAGCACTTGATCTCAAAGGTGGAGAGCATCCAGAGAGAGCTGCAGCCCATTCGAGATTCATGGGCTAGGAATAGATGCAGCATTATTTCAGATAGATGGAGTGATATCGAGAGGTGCCACCTCATCAATATACTGGAGTCTTCATGCAAAGGCACCATATTCCTAAGGTCCATCGATACTTCTACGCCAGGTACTATTGTGACAGACGAGTATATTTTTGATGAAATCAAGAAGGCCACTGAAGAAGTGGGGCCAGAAAAAGTTGTGCAGGTGAATGTTTAAAGTTTAAACTAGTGTTTTCAACTTTACATTTGGTTCAAATTTGAAGTTTGAGATTTGAAGTTTTAATTGAACGTTTTGTACCTTGAACTATGAAGGTGATCACGGATAATGCCGCCAACTGTGTTTCTATGGGGCGCATGGTGGAGGAACATTATCCACATATTTTTTGGACCCCGTGTGCAGCTCATTGTTTGGGCCACGGGTTAAGGATAAGAAGGTAGTGGACATCGCTAGATTCTTGGTGAGGTTTGTCACCAAGCGACCGAAGGTCCTCTCCATCTATAGGGGATTCAAAGCCCTAGAGATCCTCAAGCCCGCCCCCACCAGGTAACAAGTTTGCAAATTGCAAATTGCAATTTGCATTCATCTTAATTCTTCGTGAATCATGATGCAAGAGTCAAGTTGCTAAATTTTAATCATTAATGAGGTTTGAACTTTGAATTATAAGTTTTCTAAACCTGTGAAATGT